>BFEA01000432.1:959036-973717 GCA_003427395.1 Chara braunii
ACATATCGTTCTGATCCTTTCTTTGCAGATCTTACTTATTTCGTACATCCTTAATCCCTCTTCGTATCTGATCTTGACCAGCAGTCGGCGTCTAATGTTGGTTTTAAATCTGGATTTTATAGTACGTGTGATTATCCCACGCAGAACGGCCCTGTCTCTCTTGACCTTGAGTAGCCTGACTGCATAATACAATCGAATAAGCCAGTCTATTGTGAAATTTGTCCCGTATAGCGTTCGTCGGTAGATCGGTATTCTGAGCAGTGCAACTAGTAGATCGTATCTGTCTCTGCATTGGTTGAAAACTACCCTTAGTACTTCGCACGTCAACCCCTGTACATTCCGTAGTTTGAGTTCTTTCAACAGTATTTTTCGTCCATCATACCTAATCTCCGAGAAGTCATAACATCGTTTGATGATGGACTATTTTTCGCACCAGTTACTTCCTCTCCCTATCGTCATAATTCCCTTCCTTCCAATGTTTCGAATTTGTTGTAATATCCCTATTATGGAATAACCTAGCTTGTCATCAAATTGTACGCTTACTGGTGCAGCCACATCCTCGACAGTACATTGGGAGCGTCCTGCTCTTCTCTCTCTCCTGCCTCGTCTATTCTTCCTTCTACCCTTCTGTCTGTTCTTTCTACCGTTTAAGGTTGGGCAAAAGGACCGAATATACATTTCTTCTACGACCGCCAGATCTGACTTTTCGCATTCTATGATTGGCATGGCTACGTAGTTTCTCCAGTCTCTCTTCCGCATCCATCTGTACACTTTGTGGTCTTTCCCGTTCGTCGTCACTTCCGTTGTTCTCCTGTGCTCGTCCCATCGCTCGCTTAGTGTCCTGCTCGTATGTCCGATGTAGGTCGCCCTGTTGTACGGCGACACTAATGCGTAGACACAAGATTTGGGGTTCCGGAACCAGTCACCTTCGTGAGTCTTCCACCCGGACGTTCCACTCTAAAACTTCTTCAACCACTTGATTTTGCCTTGCTTTGCTAATGTCACGATCGTCATTCGCAGCCTATGCTCGCATTGGCTCCGTTCTTCCTTGCTCCCATTCCTTCGTCGCGGATTGTGGCTTTCTTCTTGGAATCGTCTCCAAGCGTGTGATAGGTCCGGTCCCTTCTCATTAGTTGATCTCCTCGCTATCACTTGCCGTCGTGTTAGCTTGTTCGTTGATCCTTACGGGATCCTTTTTCGGTTCCTACTTTTCCTTGGAAAAAAGCGGTTCCTCCTTCTGTTCGAAAAAATAATTCCGAAAATAAATTCAAGAAAAGAAAAGAAGTGGYGTTGTAACTCGTCGCGCCAAGTACTTGTTCGGTTCGTAAAAAATTCTCGTCCACTTAGTCATCCAGATCGTTCAGGTTCAAATACCGCCTAGACGAAAGTATTCTTGGTCCTTGCCACGATTCACAGTTCTCTTGCCGCCGTGTGTCGTTACCTGGTCCATCCCCACAGTACCTGGACCCATTGGTCCCAGGCGCCGTCTTTGCCCTTTGAAAACTTGCTCAACTGTGTGTCGAAGAATGTCTCTGGGAATCGTCTGATCCTCAGTTCGATTTTTAGTGCCAGCTGAGTTCGTCCTGTCTCCACCTTGTCGAGCGTGTGGTCCCAGATTCGGTTCAGGCACCCCGTTATTACTGCCATCTTCGTCCTTCTTGCTGTGTATGAGCCAAAGTCCTGTAACCCTTGGAAAATGATAGGTCCCCCTTGCAGTTGATTTGGTCCGTTTGCAGTAGGGCACTGACGATTAACAGTGTGGTGTTGGCGGCCCTTTGATATAAATTGGCATTCGGGGCTCTCAGTAAGGAACTTGTCCGATCACTGAAGCGTCAGGTAACGGCCCTGGTGTGGCGAGGCAATGGTGAGCTCACAAATGTCATGAGCAAGGTAGCTTGGTCATCAATGATCCAACCCAAAAATAAAAGGGGGTTGGGGATTCCGGAAACAAAAGTTACAACAATAATGGTGCAATGGGTTAAGAGGTTGCTTTTCGCACAACATCTCGAATGGTACGCCCTGGCACTAGAACAGATAGCCAAACTTGCCCCACAAGCACCTCATGACGTTCACCCGTTGACCTGGATGGAAGACCGCTTCTGAACTGTGCCATGGTGCACTCGGGGCGGTCGTGAACCGAACAGAGGAATAATCCGAAAGGACCTGGTCCAGGATAACTTATGGGTCAGGGTTCTGAGAGTCTGGCGCCAACTCCCTCTCCCTGACAACCCCCCTCCGACTAGGTAGGAGGAAGTGATGCGCCAACCCCTGTTTGGGAACAGGAGGATTATTGATCGATGCAACTGGGTTTTCTGCACTTCGGTCACCCCGTAGTGTAGCTGGGTCAAAAAAGGTATTAGTTGAATCAAGGACATTTGAAACTCAGAGACGAGGGATTGGAAAACGACGCAGCAACTGAAGGACACATTAACATTTTGTGATATCGAGGAAAACTTTGAGATGTTAATATTCGGAATCCCCCTAGACTGGGTGCGCATCCTGCGCAAAGGGCTACGACAGGTGGAAGGGGACTGGATAGCTGTACCGGTGACTCAGAAAGTGTGGGAAATGTGGTGGACTATAGGCAAGGATAACGTCTTCACCTGGTACTCCCCTGAAGTGACGAGATGCTCCAATTTTTCTTAGCCAAAGCCGGGTGATAGCCCCGGTTATCTCAATTTTCAAAATTCTATGTAAATTTTCATATGGGACACTGGGCCCGGTTCCCAGCACGTGCTGCTCCCCACGAATAGATTGGAGCCTTGTTCCCATTAAAAAAAAAAAAAAGGGAGAAAATAAAGAACTACAAAGGATTTGTATACTACTGGACAAGGATGTATGGACTGCATACCAGCCAAACACCCCATTGATAGAACTCTCCTTGGATCCCGAGGAATGGCAGTGGTCACGCCCGCGGAAAAGCAGATCTAAGGGGAAGACAATGTTGCACAACCTGACGGTGAAGTCAACATACCGCCTGTTGCGACCTAAAGTAAATATTAAAGATAAGGTGAAGGATAGATGGAGATCCCAATTAAATGTAGGGATTGAGGTGGTCCATCCTATTCGATGGTTCACTACCACTAGAGCTATGCCAGCAAAAATGGCCTCGCTGCAGTGGCGGATAGAACATTGTTGCTTACCCACCAACAACTGGTTGATTGATCGTACCCATATAGAACAGAGAGGGCAGGCGCTACCTTGGTGCAAATCGTGCCACCCTGTCTTCCCCTCCCGCAGAATCCCGGAAACCATAGAACACATATTCATGCAATGTCCGGGAGCAGTCCTCACATGGCGATGGTGGGATAGAATCTGGTCCCGGTTGGACACTAGATCAAAATGGCCTTCGGACTGGAAAGCCATACTATGCGAGACGAGGACCTCCCCCACGGACAGTACTTTTGAAAATAACGTGTTCAAAATAGGGAGGAGAGTTGTCATATGGCCCCTCTGGAGGAAACGTTGTATACATGTCATAGAGCGAACCCGTGTAGTGGAGGGAGAGTTGACAGGCTGCCCTGGCCGCATGGTTGGAGATTAAGGTCCATCAACTGGAGACTACCCTTTGGCAGATCTGCGAGGATCCGGCTCTGGAGGCTTTCGTTGACTGGCAGCGGGCGGATGATTTGATCTACGACTGCAACACGATCTACGGACAGGGGGTGGATAACTACGACGCGCTGAAAGAGAGGCTGGCGAAGGCTGATGCATGTAATCTTGTCATAGCTAATTCAGGGGAGCCGGCGGTATCAGCAACAACAATATCATGAACAATAACAATAGCATCGAATACAACAATGACGGATGCTCCGGCGCTTATCGAGGCAATGTTAACAATCGCATCAACGCAGCATCCGACGACAACACTGATCTCGTGTGTGCCCGGGAGCGACAGCGAGTACAACAACACTAATGATAACAATGGTACTGCCGGGGGAAACAATAATAACAACGACTACAATAACAACAACATAGATGCTGTGGTAAGTGCGACTGCGCTTTCCGTTGCCCCCCCCCCACCTCCCTCCCCTTTTGTATTCCTTCCTTCACTCCTCCGGTGTTGACTGGGGGGAGGGCCGAGTGGATTGGTTGAGTGGATTGATTGGTAAACTGGGAGGGGGTCAGGGGGAGCAAGGAGCGGAGTGGCGGCGTGATGGGGTAGGATAGGGATGTATGTGATAGGCTGGCTCTACCGCCTCTGTTTTTGGCCACATGCTTACAGGGTGGGTGAGGCTGGCTCGCTGGCTTATGTGTCTGGAGAGCCATTTGCCACATGGATCTGTCGAATCTTACTTTTTTTCTACTTTTTTACGCTTCTACAAACACAGGTTGGTGATCCCTGCCACGTGGCGATTGTGGTTTGACCCTTTCTTTTTCTCCCAACTCGGGCACGCATTTGGCCATGTGGTAGGGCAGGCGGCGTCGTGAGGATCGGACCCTGAGCTGCTTGGTGTGATTCTTTTTGAGCCTTGCCACGTCGGTATTGCATTTGACCTGTTTTCATTCTTTCCCGTTTGGGCGGGCTTTCGACTCATCAGGTGCTTGCCGCGTGGCTATTGTGAATGTTTTTGAGCCTTGCCACATCGGTATTGAGTTGTGACCTGTTTTCATTACTTCCCGCTCGGGCTTGCCTTCGATTCATCAGGTCCTTGCCACGTGGCTATTGTGATTTGACCTTTTTTCAATCTCCCAACTCGAGCACGCAGTTGGCCATGTGGCAGGGAGGGGGGTGTCGTGAGGATCGGACCCGGAGCTGTTTTGCGTGATTGTCTTGAGCCCTGCCACGTCGCTATTGCGTTTTGACCTGTTTTAACCTTTCCCATCAGGGCCTGCTTTCGATTCGTCAGGCTCCCTGGTGGGCACATGCCCCCTTGCTATAAACTTAGGTTTCTTCCACGACGTGGGGCAGTGGTAGTGGTGTTAGGCACCAGGGATGTGTATGCGATTGTTCTCCTTCCTGTATTGCGTTTGAATTCTCTGCAAACGGGCCCTCCCCCACTCGGGTGGTTAGTGGATAATTTGGATCCTGGGGGAAGCCCATCATGCCTATCGATATACTACTTAAACTACTGAACCGTTAAACTAGCTTGCCCTGTTACTCATCTCTTAGCCTCATTCGTGAACCGTTAAAATAGCTTGCCCTGTTACTCATCTCTTAGCCTCATCTGTGTGCCCCCACTCCTCACTGTGCAGAAGACTGCAATGGATAAACGAGGAGGTGGATAGGGCAGAGTTAGATTCAGCACAAAGCGGGGTTAATCCTTCCTCATTGGGGAGGCAATCAATGCCCTGTGATTATATTACAATTGAGCTATGTAGGGAAGCTGTCTCCAGGGGAGCAGTGGCTGAGGCTCTTCCAGCCCTAATGGGAAGAGGCGTGTGGTTCAATGATGTATTCGAATTCATAATTGGAGCCTTGAGCACTGGGCCCTTTTTTTTTTGGGGAAAAAAAAAAAAAAAAAAAAAAAAAAAAAAAAACCAATATGTCCAACAAGAACTAACCGTACAGTGGCAAAAAATTAAGAATCAATTGTATTTGTTTCATTCATTCAAAGATATAGTGCAAACAATCGAGCAATTATCAAGGGACTGGTTGGGCAGCGAGAATGGGGGCTGTATTGCCTCCGTCAGATGGGAAGGCAGGCCTACCCAGGGAGGCCACCAGGAAGAGTTCAGAAAAGACTACCGTATTTGCTTCAAAGACTGGACAGTGGTGGGCCGGGAGTTCCCGCTGCGACCATCCACAGAATTTCCCGACCCCTTCCCACCCCACCAGCTAGTGATGGTAGACCTGCAATGGTATGGAACCGACTGTGCAGTCTGAGTGAGGTCAGAGCACATATAACGGACGGCAAGGAGCGTAGCAATTTTAGCCCCACAGAGCATAGTCCAAACAGAAATCACCTTGGGTAGTCACATCAGCAGTTCTAGCACCTAAAGGAAAATCTGACAGTCAAGGATCTGAGAGGAACTGCCTGGACAAAGAAAAAGGAGTCAAGCTTCAAGGAATAGAGTAAATGAAACCCTAGACTACGCAGGCTAACTTAGGCAGGGGTGAAGGATAGTACATCCTTCCTAATGGAAGTAATCAATGCCATCCTTCGGGCCTCCACACCACAAGGGGTAGGAGCGTGAATGCGTTCTCAATGTACTTTCTTTGACTTGCCGGTGGGAAAAAAAAAAAAAAAAAAAAAAAAAAAAAAAAAAAAAAAAAAAAATTCACTCTTTTTTACTAGCGAAGTGCCTGCGGTGCGGGCTACGCCCGCAGAAATAACAAATGCAGTGGGTGACCTCACACTGCATTTCCGAATGCGGGCAGTGCGGGCTCGCCTCCAAGATGTTCGTCTGCAGAAACAACAATGACCTACCGGGGGGCACAAAGCGACAGCCAAGCAAGAAATGAAAAAAGAAAGAAGGCAAAAAAAAAAGGAAAAAAAAAGGGGGGGACACAAAACGACAGGCGCGAAGGGGGACACAAAACCACGGCCAACCGGGGGAAAAAAAAAAAAAGCCCGCATATCGGATGGCTCGCTTCCAAGATGTTTGTCTGCATCAACGCCAGTCGTGTGCCCTGCCCCCGGGGTGCGCGCTCTTGTTTAATGGCACGCCATGAACGTTTTGGCACGCGCACCCCTCTGCACACTCCTCCGTCCTCGATCGCCTTCATCTGCCGCCCTTGACCAACACTTCGACCCGAATCCGGCGCGCATCATGTCATGGACCTCCCCCCCGCGGCCAATGCTGCTTAAGGGATAGGATAGGAGAGAGAGAGAGAGAGAGAGAGAGAGAGAGAGAGAGAGAGAGAGAGAGAGAGAGAGAGAGAGAGAGAGAGAGAGAGAGAGAGAGAGAGAAACTGCCTTCGGGGAATCCGTTTTTCCACACGCTACAAAAGCAAACCAACAAAGGCAGTGGGCCTCCAACAGCATTCAGCACACACCTTGAGCAAACCAGCATTTTGTGGCCCTGGTGCAAATGCTGCCTGTGTGCTCCACTGTTTCTCTGATATTTCTGTGTTCAAGCCCCATTTGGCAGCATTTGCACCAGGGCCACAAAAGCACACGGATGTTCACCGACGAGGGACTGGAAGATTGAGCGGACACACCTTGAGCAAAATAGCATTTTGTGGGCCTGGTGCAGATGTTGCCAAATGGAGCTTGCCCACAGAAAAATCAGAGAAACAGGAAAGCACCTGGTTCTCTCCTGCCCTGGGGCGGTGCTCCTACCGAGTCCTACTTACGATGGTGGGACATAATATGGAGATGGCTAACGGGGGACCCCAGCTGTCCATGGGACTGGAGAGCCATACTGGTTTACAGCGGGCTTGGGGTTAACTCACCAGAAAGGCAGTGCTATGGGGGATATTTAGACCATTAGATGCACCCATGAATGGGAGGATGTCGTGCTGGAGGGCTGAGGACTAATCGAGAAAATCACAGAATTCATCAAATCCAATATATGAGGGTGTGGCAATCCACAGTGGAAAAAAGTCAAACGAGGCCTAGGAAAGGGAAGCCAAAATAAAAGACTTCGGAGGAGAACGGTTGAGCAACCCATACTCAGGGGTAATTGCAAAAATCGAGGGGGATGTATCTACTATCTAAGCTTCGGGGGATGTATCTAAGCCTAAGGAATGCACCTGGTCTTTGTGGATTTGACAGATATAGATGCCTCATTCTCACTGAGACCTGCATCACAACTTGCGGACCCCTGCCCTCCTGCGGACACCTGTTTGGTGGATCTGGACTGGTATGGAGGGTAAGCAGGTCCGGAGCACAAGAGGAATTGCAGCTAGCTTTTTTTTCTTTTTTTCTTTTTTTCTTTCTTTCTTTTTTTCTTTTTTTCTTTTTTTCTTTTTATACATCAGGGGCGGTCCACCTTCCTCAGACAGGGGTAAGAGCCTGTGCCTGGTGAAGCCACCCCCTGGACTGATGGCTCTGGTGTTATGTGTGGGGAGCAGCAAGTGCTGGGAGCCGCCCCAGCATCCCTCTTTTTTTTTCACATCATAAAAGAGAGGTACCTCTATTTGTCTGTTTCTGAGCTGGATTGATTGCCCTTCGGAGGGGATTGACGGTCCAATTCCCCCAAGAGTAAACTCTGCTGACTACCTTCTTCCCCCCAATAGAACGTATGGTCACTATGCCTGTATTTGAGGCAATTTTCAGTCCAGATACAGCAAAAATGACCGTACGTTGTATTCAGGGGAAAGACGGTAGCTGTCGTTGCTAACATCCACTCCCCCCGGGACCCCCTCCCCATGGGAACATTACCACTTGGTCCTCTGCACCTGGCTCGGCAGAGTCCTTTGCGTTGCTTCAACTTCACTGTGAACTGTTTGTAGCGGTGTGCATCCCCATTTGGCTACTCCGCTGTCTGCCCCTGTCTTTGCTAAAGTGTCTCCATTGGCTCCTGTGGCCGTCTCTGATGCTTGTCACAATCGCCGTCCTTCTACTGCTCAGCTCGTTGACCCCCCCTTCTGGAGTCTGAGGTTTATGCTGAAGGGTGAAGGCCCCTGAAGTGCCGTCACTGAGGACTGCAGCCGACTTGTCTGAGACATTAGCCTCTAATCTGTGCCTGGCAGTCCATCGGACGGCACACTTGTTAATCCTCTGCGTGTCGTCCACCTTAGTGGTCTGCTGGGTCCCCCGGCTGGAAGAGAAGGAACGAGAGGGGATCCGTAGGGCTAGTGAGGGTGGTGGGGATGGTGATGGGGGGGGGAGGGGAGATGCAGGGGAGCAGTGGGGTCAGCGGCGGGGGAGCCGAGGGCAGAGGAGGGTGGAGGGGGGAGTCCGAAGACGAGGGGGCCCAGGAAAGATGGGCTGGGACCTGCTCTCTCGACCCTTGGCTGGCTTCTATTAGTGGGGGTGTTGGTTCTGCGAGCTACCATCTCGACCCTTGGCCTGTTTCTGTTAGTGATGGTGTTGGTTCCATATGCAGGGAACCCCTTTGTCGTTATTGCTTTGAAATTGTCTCCTGGGAGAGGTGTAAAGAAACATTCAGCAGGCCTTAGGTGCCACTGCTTTTCGTGCGGTAGCCAGTCTTTCCTTCTTTTATCTTCCCTCACTCACTCACTCATGTCGCACAACTTTCTCCTAATCATTTGTTGCCTTGTCTACAGCTCTGTGATGGTGGCCAGGTCTTCTAACAACTTCCTTTCCACGTTGTCCACATTTAAGCGGATTGCATCAGCAATACACGCTTTTGCCTCTATTTAGCCGAGAAGGCGTCCACCTTCCGTTCCACTAAGAATCTCTCATTCGCCATATTACCATATGGCATCCGCACAGTCACTCTCTCATTTATCGGAACAGGTTTCTTTGGAACACAGTCCAATTCAGCAGGTGGTCTTTTCGATTTCACAGCAGGATAGGACTTATATCCCGGGGGGGGAGGGAAAGAAAAAAAAAGAGGAAAATAAAGGACTTATATACCAGGGGAAAGGTTGGTTCGTGCACAATCTCTCAATCAAGGTTCATGACGCGTAGGCAAGACCAATTGTGATAATCCCACACATCAGAGAGAGCATACAAAGAACCAACCACAGCACAGACTAATCATACAAGATAAGATTAGAGCATCCCATCACACTTTCTGTCAGTTTTTGTCCTACCGCATCCCATCACCTCCATACCCTGTTTGGTCACCGGGCAGTCCAGCAGACAGTGTTCAAGATCCGCCGCTATCCTTTCTTGTGACGAAGACAGCCCAAAGTACAAACACACGGGTAACAACACCCCATTTTGATCCAAGGGTGATCGTGAGACGATCCAGTCCCGTGTTGGTAGGCACCCGTGGAGGATTTGCCACTGAAAGGCCCAGTGGAAGGTGGGCAATATAGAAACAATAGCTTCCATTCTGATAGCCCTCGAAAGGGCTGAAGAGACAGACTTTCACTTCTCATCCTGCACAGAGCACTGTCAGTTAAACCACCAGTACCTGCCGGTTGCGGCGACAGCTAACACAGAAGCCGAATCGGCCTGCCCCTCCGGTCCAAATTCATTCAAGACCGGGGGGTACGAAAAATGTGGTAGGTACTGGTGGTTTAATCCCCTGGCCTCTCCAGGGCAATTGATGCTGAAGCGAGTCCTTTCACATGAAAATGCCAAGCGATCTTGAATGCTGCTCCAATGTACTACAGGATGCTGGTCCCAGTTCCCAGCACGTCATGCTCCCCGTGAATAGACTGGAGCCTTCCAACGGCGCGGCATACACCGCCCAGGGAACACCGTGGGTGCTGGATGGACATCATGATGTTTTTGTAAAAAAGAAAAAAGAAAAAAGATAGGGTCCAACTAACCTGCCTCATGACCCTTGCGACAAACTTTTTTTTTTTTTTTTTTTTTGGAAGACATGCTCCAATCTATTTGTGGGGAGCAGCACGTGCTGGGAATCGGGCCCAGCGTCCCATACGAAGACATGTAAAAACAATTTATGAACAAATTGAGGTACCGGAGCCATTACCCGGTTTCGGCTTGAGAGTATCCTCCAAGATCATGAACAAGCTACTGAAAATCGGGATAGATGATGAGAAAACTACGAATCATTTTTTACGATAGCTAAACACCTCCTGAAATCCACTGCAATTCTCTGAACACTCAAGTATCTAAGGGATTTCCAACAGATCATAACAAAGCTCACCAAAACTGCGGCAAACTAAGATCTGTGCTGCACCAGTTTTTTTCTGCGCGATTAGGTGGCATGGCCCAAAATTGGGGCTCATATATTACTGCGGGCAAATCAGCAGTCCACCCCAATTTTTTGGACTTCTTGAAATTATGCACTGCAATGGGTGGTTGTGTAGAGGAAGGGTAATAAGTACTAATAACACAGCTTGTTATCGGGTTTTCTTTTTGTCAAATTTGTAATCAAGGACGCGCCTTAGCACCAGCACATGAAGTGGGTGACATGCCTTGTGCAGGTTGCATGCGCGTTTCTTTTTTTGGTCGGTCGGCACTTTCGGTTAAGTATTTTGCACGCAGCGACTGGGGTAAAACGGTGTTTAAACCACCAGTACTTCTACGCCACTTTTGCCCAGATAAGCTCCAAATTTAAAGAACAACGAAGCGGCACAGGCCTCGTTTTGGCTGGCGCCGCCAGCCATTTTGCCCTGGCTACTGGCCCCAAAAGTTGCAGCAGCTCGCAAGGCGCATCAGCAAAAAATGGCTCGGAAACATACTAGTGGGGTTTAAATTTAGAGTTTCTTGGAGGGGGGGGAAGTCACAGGTAAACAATGTACATGTAGCTTAGGATTTCATTTCGAAATTATGCAGCATCTACGTGTGTTAAGGACTCTTACACCACCAGTACTTCCTAAAGTCGTGCCCGTTAACAAGCCATGATTTTAGGAAACGTACGGGCCACTACGGGAGCGCCCAAATTCATCTGACTAGAAACGTTTCTACTCTATTTTTCCCCCCGGCCGATAGCTGGGCCAAGTACTGGTGGTTTAATTAGTGCATAGAAATATGGACTTCATGCCTTCTTGCTGCTTCATCCTGCTGCATTTTGTAACTGAACTCTACTCCCCTGCTCACATGACTTCTCGCTCATGTTTCCTCCTCTGAGCATCAATCCTTTGACAAATTAACACCCATCTAGTTAAAATTTAAAAATTATATTGTCACAGAACTATTGACTAAGAGCGTAAGCACGTGAAGTAGAAGAAGAAATAATAAGATGAGCGAGGAAAAGAAAAATGAAAGGACAGACAGGCAAAGATACAGACAAATCAGAATGACACAAAACAGTGCCCTCTTATTCTTTGTTTCACTGTATTCTTATTTCTTTCAGTGTTTTACAAAAAAAAAAAATACACTGAACAAGGGATAAAAATAAAAAACAAAGACACATTGATTTAACGTATAATTTAGGAATTTTTGTGTTCTTTAGGGTTATGGTGAGTATTGGGACTTCTGACTTAATTAGGAATTTTTTGTTGTGGTGCTCTTTATGAAATTTGTAGTGCTTTGGTTTTAGAAATTAATTGAAACCCTAATTTTCGTTGCTGTGTTTTAGGAAAGCGGGTATTGGGGATTTGGTAGTGTTTTCTTTAGGAAGACAGTGGTTTTTCTACAGGGGAGGGGCTCCACCCCATGTAGAGGGTTTGGAGACCTTGCTACCCCTGAATCTGCAGTTCTTTGACATTGTATTTCTGCCTTGGGCACTGGGCCCTGATAAAACTACTGTTTCTGTTTTATAAAAAAAAGAAATCATTCAGTTTCTCAGTCTTCTTAAAGCCTCCTCCACCGTGCCTCTAACGTACAAGGCTCGCCACGTTGATGAAGGTGAGTGCGAGCTGCCCCCATCCCCGTATGCCATAACAGCCCACTTGCACGCTATGAAGAGGTGTTTAACACAATATCTGGGTTGCACGGCGTACGTGTACGCGGGTTGCACGTACACACGTACACGTATTCCTGTACGCGACATGTACGCGCGTACACGTACTCCCATACGTGGGAATGCGTAAAAAAAATAAAATAAAATAAAATAAAATAAATCATCGGAAAAATCTGAATAAAAAAAGTATCTTATGCAAAATGATATTTCAAACAACTTTTGCCTGAGACTCGTCGTCAAATTCTGCACGAAACTCGAGTGAAAAATCAAAGACAAAAAAAAAACAAATAAATTGAAATAAGAAATTTTAAAAATTAGGAAATTAAAAAAAAAAACAGAACAATATAAAAACAAACTTCTGTAACAAATATATGTTATGCAGAAACATAATACAAACAACTTTTTCCCGGGAGTCATCCCCAAATTCCCAATCAAACTCGAGTAAGAAATTAAAAACTTAAAAAAAAGGCAATATTATCATAATAATTTTAAAACTATTTTAAAATAGTTTTTTTTTCTTTAAGGTTTCTTATTTTTAAATCAAGATTGGTTGGGAATTCGGGTATGACTCCCAGACAAATGTTGTTTGTATCATTATTCTGCAAACCACACTTTTTTTTCAGATTTTTTGGATTCCTTTGTTTTTTTTTTTTGTTTTTTTTTTACGTACGTGTACGCACGATTTTGGGTTCGTAGTCATATGGACTACGTACGAGTACGGCGTGCTAGCCAGCACAATATATATACATATATACAGGGTTGCCGGCGTTCGGGACGGGCCGAACACCCAAACCCGAACGCCCGAACGTTTGGGACCCCCTCTCGACGCGTTCGGACGTTCGGCCGAACACGGAACCAAAAAAAAAAGAAAAACGTTTCCAAAAATTCTGAAAAAAAACTATGTCATGCAGAAGAATAAACTAAACAACATTTGCCTCAACAGTACATCCAAATTTGAACTAAAAATCAAATACGAAAAATAAATAATATTAATGAAAATACTAGCTTTCCCACCCTGGCGCCCGGGCCACCCGAGGTCGCCCGGAATGCCGCACGGGGCGCTCGGCCGTGCAACCCCCCCGGCCAAGCACCCGGGCCTTCTCAGCGCCGAACCAAAATCGGCCGTTGAAAAATTTTTTCGCGCCGCCACCCGTCGGCCCACAGGCCAAAAAATTTTTTGGCTGGCAGCGCACGATTTTTCGGGGCCCGGAAGGCCCCTTTTGAGAAGTTCTTTTTTTTTTTATCCTGGCCGTTGATCATCGGTGATCGACGGCGCACGATGCTCCCAGGATTCAAATTCGAATCCTGGGCCGGTCGGCCTCACCCCGTGCACCGCGCCCTCCGCCCTCCGCCCTCCACCCTACGCCCTCCGCCCTCCCGCCCTCCGCCACGCGCCAGTCGTCGTAGGTGTCTGCGTGATGCTGTCGTCCTGCTGCCGCCATCGTCGTCCTGCTGCCGCCAGCGTCGTCGTCCTGCTGCCGCCATCGTCGTCCTCCTGCAGCCGCCCCATCGTCGTCCTCCTGCCGCGCGCCATCCCCACAAGGTCTCCAACGTCGAGGTAAAGTTTCGTTTTTTTTTTCCTCTTCTTCTTCTTATTATTTTCTTTCTTCTTCTTATTCTTCTTCCTCTTCTTTCTTTTTCTTCTTCTTCTTCTTCTTCATTTCTTCTTTCTTCTTCTTCTTCTTCTTCTTCTTCTTCTTCTTCTTCTTTTCTTCGTCTTTTTCTTCTTCCTTTTCGTTTTCTCTTCTTCTTCTTCTTCTTCTTCGTTTCTTCTTTTTCTTCTTCTTCTTCTTCTTCTTCTTCTTCTTCTTCTTCTTCTTCTTCGTTTTCTTCTTCTTCTTCTTCGTTTCTTCTTCTTCTTCTTCTTCTTCTTCTTCTTCTTCTTCTTCGTTTCTTCTTCTTCTTCGTTTCTTCTTCTTCTTTTTCGTTTTTTGTTCTTCTTTTTCGTTTCTTGACAAATCTTTTTCTTCTTTTTCATTTCTTCTTTTTCATTTCTTCTTTTTGTTTCTTCTTCTTCTTTTTCGTTCCTTCTTCTTTTTCGTTCCTTCTTCTTCACTTCTTCTTCTTCTTCTTAGTTTCTTGTCCTTCGTGTTTTTCTTTTTCATTTCTTCTTTTTGTTCTTCATCTTTTTCGTTCCTTCTTCTTCTTCGTCTTCTTCTTCTTCTTCTCCTTCTTCTTCAGTGGCGCCCATCGCCTCCCTCTTTCCTCCAGTGGTGGCCATCGCCTCCCTCCTCCTCCCCACTCCATGAATTCCGCCCTCCCTCTTCTGCCGTAGGCCCCCACCACCCCTACGTGTACGGCCGCCATAGCCCCCCTCCTCCTCCCCTCTCCATGATGCCCGC
>BFEA01000432.1:982868-995283 GCA_003427395.1 Chara braunii
TGATTACGCACGAGATCACAGATGGCAGTAATAGTTTGCACCATAGCACCACCATTCCATAATTCCCAAGAACCAGAGGCACGGACAAGAGCGGTGTAGTGGCCAGGAGTATATAGAATATATAGTCACAGAACTATTGACTTAGATCGTAAGCACGTGAAGTAGAAAAAGAAATAAGATGAGCGAAGAAAAGGAAAATGAAAGGACAGACAGGCAAAGAGACGGACAAACCAGAATCACACGAAACAGTGTCCTCTTATTCTTTGTTTCACAGTATTATTATTTCTTTCAGTGTTTTACAAAAAAAATACACTGAATCAAAGGATAAAAATAAAAAACAAAGACACATTGAAATCATTCAGTTTTCAGTCTTCTTAACTCCTCCTCCACTGTGCCTCTAACGTACAAGGCTCACCACGTTGATGAAGTTGAGCGCGAGCTGCCCCCATCCCCGTATGCCATAACAGCCCACTTGCACGCTATGGGAAAGAGGCAGAGTGAAGGAAGAGGTGTTAAACACAAGGAAGAGAGGAGCAGAAAAGGAAAACCAATAGGCAGAGAGAGAAAAAATATAAAATGTTGACACAAACATCTTCTTTCTTTTACTGCATTTTTCTTTTTTTCACAGTTTTGCAGTTTTGGTGAAGAGTCTAGCACGTTCGCTTTTCGGCGCACCTGCACTTCCTCCTTCATTTCTCATCCTCATTTTCACCCTTCGGACTTTTCTTTTGAGGGTGTTAGGGTGCAGGGTACAAACAAAGTAAAATGACACAAACTTATGTTCTTCTTTTACTGCATTCTTCACAGTTTTGCAGTTCTAGTGAAGGGTTCCCCACCTTTGCACATTCTTGTACTCTCTTTCCAGCGCACCTGCACATTTTTGTCAGGGTGCAAGGTACGTCTAAGTAAGACCCTCACAACAGATAGGACAACTGTCATAAGGATGCGGGGGATGGTAGCAGCCCTCCCGCTGATCTACAGGACGAAAACCATTCAGGTAAGCAACTTCTTCACAGCAGGAGCCAGGGCGGCTAGCATTAACCWTACCTCTGAAGCATGCACGACAGAGGGCATGCCGGTTGCAGGCCATGACGATTGTGGGGCGTTCACCATCACAGTTAAGTGCACATTCGCTATAGCGCCCGCAGGCACAAATGGGACATACTGCATCTGGATGTAGAGGATGTTCACAATCCGGATACAGGTGGCATCCCTGCCGGCAGCGGGCCCAAAAAATTATACGGTTGTAGTGATGTCGACAAAGTCGATGCTTTCCACAACCAAGTGTAACTATGTCAGTGATCTCACAAACAAGGAGGTCACAAGGTGTTAGTGCAGCATGTGGGGGAATAAAGACTGAAGCAGGCACGGTGACAGACGTGGAGGTAGGCACGGAGACGGACACAGAAACGGGCATGGAGACGTGTGGAGGCAGGCACAGAGACAGGTGCAGAGGCGGGAACGGAAGTACATGTGGTACCCATAGAGTTAGTAATCTGGAAGGAGACAGACACAGAAACAGGCACAGAGACAGGTACGGAGACAGGTACAGAGATAGGCGTAGAGGCGGGCATGGAAGTACACGAGGTACCCATAGGGTCAATGACCTAGAACAGTTGCAGGTTAGGGAAATTACGCACGAGATCACAGATGGCCGTAATAGTTTGCACCATAGCACCGCCATTCCATAATTCCCAAGAACCAGAGGCACGGACAAAGAGCGGTGCAGTGGCTAGGAGCATGTAGAATATAGGCACAAAGGGGCACGCTGCATATCAAGTCGGCGCCTTATCAAAGCAGTCTCCAAAACAGAGACAGTGAATCCCCCATGTCAAGTGTAATTATTATCCTGTGGGGGATGCAGAGTCAGGTTATCGCCATATAACTCACGTTCCTGAGCATCAAGATCGGAACCAATGGCCAAGAAATCAGAGTGAGTATATGGTTCCCGACGATAGGCTTGTAGGCATATGTTAGTAGCAGCGAGGCCACACAGATTCAATGGAGGCCGATCAGGCGGATTTTCTACAGAATCTCCTACAGTCCCCTTCCCAAGTTCGTCCTCGGATGGTCCCTCGCCATCATCCCTCCTGTTTTGTGTTTGCCGCGTTGCAGAAAGGTCTGCAGTTCGAAGAGCGTTGCAGGTGTGGTAAGGATGCTTGGGGAGGCAAAAGACGGGGACGGGATGTTGGAGAGGGTTGTGGTGGGGAGAATGAACGGGTTCTTCTTCGTCCAAGAACAAAGATGGAGGAAAGGGGAGTAAGTTGAGGTTGGGAAGTAGGTCGAAGTCGGCGTCTATGACGACGAAGTAGGTTTTCTGCAGGGGCAGAACATGATGACGGAGTTTGTGTGGACGAAGTGGTTTGTGGATTAGGAAGAGGGGTAACGGATCGAGACAAAACCAGGATAGGTAGCAGTGGTGAAGAAATGGGTGGTAGAGTAGTCGAAAGGTGGGTAACAAACGACTATAAAACCAAGGGAAATAAAGGCGGTGAAGACGGGGGGGATGAAGTCAGGGGTTATGAAGTGGTGGAAGAAGAGACAGGGGGGGCAGTCGTAGGTGAGACTCGAAGAGGGGACTCTGCACGTGGTAATGCAGGCATGGCCACGGATGCCATGGAGGAACGCACTGAGACCAAGGGCGACACAGCAGCTGCGGTGGTCAGGGATGTCATGGAGGAACACACCGAGACCAAGGGCGACACAACAGCTGCGGTGGCCACGGATGCCATGGAGGAACACACCGAGACCAAGGGCGACACAACAGCTGCGAGTCGAGTTGCTCCCTCGGAATCAATCGTAGAAGCAAACAAGGCGAATGAGGAAGAGGTTGCGAACCGAAAAGGGGCAGTGATGAAAAAGAGGGCATGGAAGGGGTTACTAAGACTAACGAGGACGCAGGTGCGACGGACACAGGTAATGAAAAAGAGGCTGTGATAGGTGTGACAGGCGTCGATAATGAAGAAGGAGCTGCGACGGGCGTAGTCCGAGGACAGTGTGTGGATACCCGAGAAAGTGGGTGATGAATAGACCATCAAAGCATGTTGCGGAACCAGCTCGAGAGGCGGGTCACGTGCGCGGGGTACCGGTGTTGACGTTTACTAATATAGGAAGTTCATCCTTTTGCAAGCGTTGTTGGAGAGTGCCCGCGAAAAAGCATGCGGCGTGTGAGCATCGCAAAACATACTCGAACCTAGTAAACTGGCTTGTAAACACTCCCGCCGATTGGTGTGCAGGGACGTTAGACGTAGCATTAGGATAACGAATAATAGGGAAATTCCATTCAGCTGCTTTGGCAAAGACATTCCTACGCAGGGAACCGTCAAGGCGAACTTGAAGGCGTGCACCCAAGAATGTGCAAGAGGCATCAGGTGCTGTAGTCTCCTTCCATTCGAGGCCATAGTGCTTTGACGGTGGTGGCAGATATCCTCATGAGAGAACATCATCGATCAAGTGGTATGTGAACGCATATCGTTGAGCTGCGCGAAGATCACGCCGCTGGAGGTCAACAACAAATCGAGCCTCATCCCAATACAACGTCAAATTAGCTATCTCCAGACCAGAATTAGTCCCCATCGGGATGCCAATCAGTTGATGTCGCAAGGTGTCGTCTGCTGCATAAAGATACGTGTTTGTGACAATGAAACGGAGATGTTCAAGAATTTGGGAAACGGTCGAGGTGTGTGGTCCGGTATCAATCGTCCACTCCCCTTGACGGGCCCCTTTAACAATCATGTTAAGGGTAGGAGGATGTGTGCGCCCATGTGTGTGTTGTTGTAAGGCATATGTATAGGCTTCCTCAACCGCTTTTGATACATTATGACAAATACGGTCATGAGGAAGATTGGTATACATAGTTGTGAAATCAACAGTGTGAGGAGCATGGTCACGAAGAGAAAAGGAATTACGTTTGAGATCAAGCATCACCTCCTCAGCGCTTTGCACGATCTAGCACCGTCTCACACCGCTTTGTTGATACAACACATTATCCTTCTCACAGAGAGTTTCAATGACTCCTTGTAGTGCAACGCTAAGGCGGGCAGAAGTGACGGTAGTACTGGCCAAGGGTTTGTGGGGAGGTCAATGGTGGACTGCATGAACAGATGGCGCAGTTGATCGAGATCGCTGCGACAGGGAGAGATTATTCCGCTCTGTGACGCCGACAATACTGCAAAGCCCAGGAGGCGATTTGTGCGCTTTAAGTGCATAGTACAGATATGGCAGCGTGTCTTTGTGTATATATCCCCACCGATGATTCCAGAGCGCGTGATGTTCCAGAATATCTGCGACAGACTCAAGAGGCACATCATAGGTAGGGCTGTCCAAATGAGCAGATAGATCAGACAGGTACCAATTTTTACAACAGATTGCCAAGTTATGTGAGGTCTTGTCGACAAGAACAATAGCAAAGTGTTGTTGAAGGTGTCTGAAAGCGCTGTGCACTGAGTGAAGGGGGTGCGGTTGTCGTGTGGTAGTGTGGGGGGATGAGATGTTGCTTTGGCAACATATGAGAACGGATGAGCGCCACTGCTGCAATTTGTTCAGAGCGGTCGGCCGAAGCTGCTCGAAGACCGACCTCAGGTATTTAGCAATATACACATCAAGGCCATGCATAGTACAGATATGGCAACGTGTCTTTGTGTGTATATCCCCACCGATGATTTCAAAACGCGTGATGTTCCAAAATATCTGCAACAGACTCAAGAGGCACGTCATAGGTAGGGCTGTCCAAATGAGCAGATAGATGAGACAGGTACCAATTCATCTCCCCTGCGTGCGCGACTTCTCTGCTGCTTCGTCCTGCTGCATTTCGTAACTTAACTCTACTCCCCTGGGTGCGCGACTTCTCGCTCACATTCTCTTCCTTTGCGCCTCAATTCTTTCTTCCTGCTCCCACCGAAAGCCTCCATTCTCTCTTCTTGACCAGCAATCTCAACTGCCTTCCTTCCCCCTCTCGCTTCTTCTTGCCACTCACACAACTTGTCTTCCCCCGTGAATCTTCCTCCTCCCTTCTCTCCTTCCCACCTCGCATTTCATTCGTCAAACATGATGCACCTCGGATCGATGTGTGGAGCGCGACTAACTCCCCCATGCTGCAGCCCAAGCATGCAACTCATGAGGCACTTCCTCTCCAACCCTCCTCCCTTTCCCTGACTAATCATTCCCCTTTCTAGCATACATTTCCACAGCTCTAAATTTCGGGAGCGCTACGTTATCTCCCTCTGTTCTCCTTGGAAGTTAGCGGGATCACTAGGGTTGGCTGGTATGTGTGTGTGCGTGGATCAAAAAGCCCCGGCAAGCTGGCGCCGATTACGCAGAGTTGCGGGATCAAGAGGGTTGGCTGGTATGTGTGTGTGTGTGTGCGGATCAAAAAGCCCCGGCGAGCTGGCGCCGATTACGCAGAGTTGACATGCCGCTTCAGTGGACTGCAGGACATAGGCAAACCCAGCTCATGTGATTGGGCTAAACGCCGTAAACGGGCGATTGTTGGACGCATGACAACGGACTTTCCACATCAAGATTCCTGGCCATGACTTTTAGGGGTTTTCTCTTCTAGAGATTCCCAAGAGAGAGACAAGGTAACACTTCAGGACTTGAACTCTTGATTCTAAGTTGATTTCTCTCGTCTCCCCTTCCTTATGTCTACATTCTGAAAAATTGATAACCTCAATCAAGTCCCCTTATTGCATGAATGAATAAAGTTGATTTCTCTCGTCTCCCCTTCCTTATGTCTACATTCTGAAAATTTGATAACCTCGATCAAGTCTCCTAATTGCATGAATGAATAATTGTCTTCGTTAATTACGTTCCTTTTGTGATGCATGTGGACTATTCCTGGCAGTTCTCTGCCCTTGAATCGGCAAACTATCATTGCTCCCCCTCGACCGGCGACATGCGCCCACCCTTCCCTTGTGAAGAACAGAGGATTCGGGTCTGCAAGTGGGACGTAAAACAAGCAACAGCTCGGTTACTTCTTCCCCAATGAAGGCTGTTGCTCAGCCTTCATCAGCTCGGGTTTCAGGTTTCCGGTTTCGGGTTTCGGGTTTCGTGCCGCTACACGTGATTGAGTACTCAATGGCCTTCTCAACCCACGCTGGTAGTGGGACGAGGCCCCTGGAAGGATGAGCACTGAAGTGACAAAATACATCCTTTTTTCTTTTTTCTTTTTTCTTTCTTTTTCTTTTTTTTTTCTTTTTCTTTTTTTTTTTGTCCTTGTGCAGGGCCATGCTAGTCTTCTTTGTGCTGTATCATTCCAACTTCAATGGGTGTCCCAAAGGGTGACAAAATAGTAAAACACATGCTAAATTAGTAAATTTGCTAATCTTCTTTTCTAAGTTTTCTTTCCTTCTGTTCAATTTCTTTCAGAAACAGGAAGCTTCTTTCTGAATATGGTTGTATAGATTTTCTTTTTTTCATTTATCAGATTTCTTAAACCACCAGTACCTCTGAGCATGGTTTTTTTCCCGAAGCAGACCTGGACAGCACGGCAAAGAAAAATGAGCCACCCAGCAGCGCACTGGTTTTCTTTTTTGGCTGGTGCCCCGCCAGCCATTTCGGTCCAATAGCACTGTGTTCATCTGCAATCTTCGGATCGAGTCAATTTTGATTCTCAAGTTGCCCCAACATGTACTACGAAAAGCCACATGGGCTTCCTCCCCAGTCAACCTCTCTCTCTCTCTCTCTCTCTCTCTCTCTCTCTCTCTCTCTCTCTCTCTCTCTGTGTGTGTGTGTGTGTGTGTGTGTGTGNCTCTCTCTCTCTCTCTCTCTCTCTCTCTCTCTCTCTCTCTGTGTGTGTGTGTGTGTGTGTGTGTGTGCGTGTGTGTGTGTGTGTGTGTGTGTGTGCACATGGCGGTCATGGCAGAGGCAACGGTTCACCGAGTTCACTCCATCCATTTACTCGTTCGGATAATTTACTCGTGTTCCCTTAAGGCACTAGTACCTCCGCTAGTGTTGGGAAATCAGGGAAAACGCCCGTTGCCAAAGGGTTCGGAGGCCGGGCCCAACGACGGTTGCCTGTCGTTTCGTTTCAGCCTCGTAAGAGGTCGGAGGCCCACCCGAGGCCCGCTATTTTCCCACTCGGCAAAGGTACTAGTGGTTAAACACAAAACTTGTCACACGGGTTGAGGGAGTACAAAGCAGATCCGAAAGAGAACAGCTACAGTCCCCCTTAAATTCGGGAATCAAGACAATGTAGCAATGCAAATCAGCTATTGAAACCATGGAAAGCGAGCCGTGACTAGAAAAACTGCTCAGCTTTTTCCTCCTGCAAAAACTCCACACCGTCACAAGCCCAAGAGCAACCCTGTAGAGCTTATGGTGGTTTCCGGCTCCCCAGCATTATAGTGGTTCTCCAGGTGATTACATTCCATCGGCAGTCTCTCAGCACCCACTACGCTAAGTCCCGATTGTCCCAATTGTGAAAAAGAAAAGCACCGCCGGTTAACTTGAATCAAAATTATTGTCAGGGCACAGTTTAGGCAGCACCACTGTGAATCTAATTGCCATTGAAATTTTAAAATTGATTAAATTAAACGAATGAAACTAAAAAGGAATGCAGCGAATTGTGAGGTCCCTGGCCTCGTTTTTCAATCCATTAATGAAACTTTTTTTGTTTGAAAACACACACACACACAGACACACGCACAAAAAAAAAAGGAGTGCAGTGCTAATCTTCTCTGTATCGTTCCAATTTTAATGGATGCCCCCTGCGCAAGGATGACTCGCATAAATCGAGAAATGGTCCAATTTTTTTGGCGGACGAAGACTCCGAAGAGTCATCAAGCTCGGAGATAAAGAAGTACAAAAAAAAAAAAAAGGAATGCAGCAAAGGAAAGAGGA
The DNA here is from genome assembly GCA_003427395.1 of Chara braunii. NCBI lineage: Eukaryota > Viridiplantae > Streptophyta > Charophyceae > Charales > Characeae > Chara > Chara braunii. The sequence goes on from BFEA01000432.1 coordinate 990,708, forward strand.
GGGAACCAGGCAAAACATAACAGCCAAAATTCCCCAAAATTGAATTAGATATCATTAACGGTTTGCAGGGCGGAAAACATCAGGGACCGTATCTCCTACTGTAGGGATGAAGGTAATTAGTAATTACTGATCAGTAATAAGTAATTACCAAAATCACTATTTAGCAAAACGGGCACAGGGAAAAAAAAAAAAAAAAAAAAAAAAGATAACAAGCACGGGGGGATAGAAAAAGAGACCCGAAAACTTCGACCCAAAAATTAATCTTTTGGCAGAAAGGACAAAAAAAAAGAAAAAAGCGGCAAGCGCTACCAGAACTGATGTGTACCAGCACTCTTGTACTCGCTCATCCCAGGACAGATCGAATATGGCGAGCAATCGCATTCGCCAATGCATCGGCATCAGTCTGTTGTTCTGCCTCTGCGTAGACACGCACAACATCTTCCGTGCCGGACGGACGGACAAATGCTCGGCCATGCTTGTACTTCGCTGCAAAGGGAAAAATGACAAAACAGTCCGAGCACACGCAAAGAGTACATTTGTAATGAACAACTTAAGAACCCGGATTAATATTGCATGAAGCTATGGGCCTTCACAGTCGACAATACACAGCTCCATGAAAGTTCACCTTCACCAGTATCGTCACGCAACGAAAGGCAGCACGTTAGCGCCTTTCGTACTCCTCAGTTAGTGATTGCAGCACGTTAGCGCCTTTCATATCATCTTTCTGGGTTTTCTTCTTTGTTTCCGAAATAAAACGCCCGGTCATTATCACTGCATCCGGTCCGAAAGTTGCCCCAAATACAGCTATAATGACTGGGTGTTCTACTTGGGTGAAGACGGTACGGTTGCAGTCTGAGAGTCCTGCAGTTTTCTGGGTATTGAACGTAGTATTGCTGTCTGATGGTCTGATTTGCTGAAGATTTTTGAGTTCGAGTGTGTTTTGCTGTAATGATGGCCTGTGTGGCCAAGACTCTATGTAATGCTTGCTGAGCCTGTGAGGTAACTCTGTTCCCGGGCTGTGTTTTGTAGTTATCAGGAGGTGTAGAACAGGCAATTGGTTGGATGCCGGACGTACTTTGAAGTACATGTCTAGGACAGACGAGGACAAAAGTAGAATTTGGCAGGGAACGGGTAGCATTTTCCAGCAATTCGGGTAGGCCTAGAAAGGTCGAGTAGGCTTTGGAAGGGCCGTTAGCTTCCAAGCAGGACATGATGGTCCAGGGGCCAAATGTAGGTAGATATCAAGTTAGCTTCACACCCAGGAAGTGAACTGCAGGCTGCAATGATGTTCCCGGCAAAAGACAGACACTTCCGGTAGGGTCTCGTGCACAACGGTAGAGGCTGAGATGCCCAGGTAGAGCTACTGGAGGGTAAGAGTCATGAGGGTATCTTTCGGTGCAATGCGTAGTCGGGCCGTGGTGATGCTACGCCCTGTGGGAGAGTTTGACAGAGCTCTGAGTTAAAGGACGAGCTGAGGGTGAGGAAAGCGGCCACCATGGCTATGGAGCAGTAGCAGAAGGAAGAATGCCTAGGCTATGGAGGTAGAGGGAGAAGAACCTCAAGCTAGGCTGCGAAGATAGGAAGAGGACAACAGTGGAAGAAGAGGAAGAAGAGGAGGAAGCAGAGGAGGAAGAGGAGGAGGAAAAAGAGGAGGAAGAAGAGGAGGAAAAAGAGGAGGAAGAAGAGGAGGAAGAAGAGGAGGAAGAAGAGGAGGAAGAAGAGGAGGAAGGAACTGACAAGAGGTACTCATCTTTAGCTATGGTGGCCCTTCATCTCGATTTGCTTGGTTGACGCTCCATCTGGACGGAGGCCCCTAATGGGCTACCGGTTGATCATGGACTTCAACCCGGAGCGTGGCTATGAGAGTGGTCGATAACGGAGACCTAAGATTTCAGCATTTTTTTTTAATGCTATTTATAAGAAAACCCGAAGGCCTTTTGTTAAGTCTTAAACCAAAAATTCCATCATTCCATTGAGTGCACAGTTTACCCCGTTAACCACTGGTGGGCTATGACGGAATGAGATGCGAGAAGCACAGTAGCAGTTGCATTGTCCTGTGAATATCTGTGCTGGGCATGGATGAACAGCCAGAGACCTAGATATTCACCCTTGAGGAAAGGAGCGGGGATGAGGTGAGGCTCTTTTTCGAGTCTTGGCAGGAAGGGGGTTCTGCTTGGACATGGATTCTTGTCCATTCATTCATTCATTCATTCATTCAGTCATTCATTCATTCATTCATTCATTCACTCAATTCATTCATTCATTACTGTACTTACTTAATCACTTATAAGGGGAGGAGGAGATGATGTGAGGGAGATGATGGTTGACGAGAGGAGGAGGAGGAGATAGACATCAGTTCGACCTTGTCTATTTCTTATTTTTCTTCCCTTCTCCGTTCTCTTCCTTCCCTAGGTATTTCCGCTTGTTCTTTTTTTTTCTTTTTTTTTTTTCCGCTTGTTCTTCAGTTGCGAAATCTTGCATTTGTCTCAAAGTTGTCTTGCATTCTAAAGTGAGAAGGACCATAACACTAATAGCAGGGTCCTCTACCGTCGCCAGAAGTCCCAAACCTGACATTCCAGTCGCTCATATTTTTTAGCACCCATTCTCTTTGCTCATCATTCCATTCACTTCCGCATTAAAAAGCCTATCCCCTGAATAGGGGTGAATCATCACTGAAATGTGAATTATAGAACTGAATTCGCAATGTTCACATACATCTATCTCACTTGAGTCACTTCTATTCACATTTCATCGCATTCACATGTAACTTTTGTCTATCAAACAAAAAACGCGAATGGTGCAGTATGAGTAGAGGAGGGGAGAGGAGTGTGTGGTGGATAGGAGAGTCTTGTGCAGACTTGCGGTAGTGAAGGGGCTGTTTTGAGCTGTATGCGTGTTTTCGTCTCATATGTTCACCAGGTTCATTGCTTACCACCCGCACAATCTTTGGAGATGATACCATCAATCATATTGTTGACGAAGCATCAGACCCCCCACATGAACCTGATCACACACATGGGCAGGTGTGTGCTATCATTTTCGCTATACACAACTGCACAAGAAAACGCATGACTGTGCCAGGCTGTTTCGTCGGACTTCCACCCACTCATCAGGCCGTCGTGTGTGTGTGTGAGGGTGTGTGGGAGGTACTGCGTACACTGGATGCTATCAAGATGGGCAATGGGCGGTACGCTATGGGCAGGATGGTACTATGGCAGCTGAGCGGTACTACCTGGGGCCACTGACACGATGTGGTGCGGGTGGTACTACATTGGCTGGGTGGTACCATGCGGGTCAGGTGGTACTCTGTGGGCTGCATGGTGTTATGCGCCCCGTCGTGGTACTGGCCAAAAAAAAAAAAAAAAAAAAAAAGTATGTGCTTTCATGCATGGCCCGTCTACTTGTATCCAGATGGGTGTGGCAATGGTAAAAAAAAGAGAGCAAAAAAAAAAACATCATGTACTTACCTGCTCAATCTGTGTACTTGTATTAGTCTGGTGGGGTCGGTGGGGTGAGCGGTGCAATATGGCATGGGCAGTGCTATGTGGGCCACATAGTACTAGGTGAGTTAGGCAGTACTCTGTGGGCCAGGTGGTTACTCTGTGAGTTAGGAAGTACTGGCATGGATGGTACTCTATAAGTAGGTACTATCTGCACGCTAACCGATACTGCCCCCTCCCCAAAAAGGAACCACATGGACTCATAGAGCATGTGTTACTGCCACAAAAAAAAAAGATACAAGGAACCCCCCTATGGACTTGCCTGTGCACCCTAAGTACTTGTGCCCATGACCGTGCTTTTTCTTTTTTTTTCTTTTTTCTTTTTTTCTTTTTTCTTTTTTCGTTTTTTGTGTGTAATTGGATAAACACAAAAACAACAATGTTGAACAAACCATATGTGACAAAAACTACGGTTCCGTCAGCACATACCCCCCATAAAAGCTGCGGTTTGACGCTACGCCTCGACCGGCACGCGTCCCCACGAATGCGGTTCGACAAAACTACACCTCGACCAGCATGCGCCCCCACAAAACTGCAGTTTGATCAAAACTCTGCCTCCACCAACGCGCAACCCGACAAAACTGCGCCTAGACCAACACATGTAAGAAATGAAAAACTATATCCCAGGTCACTGCAAAACAAACACCCTAAGAAGGCCAATGTGCCAAACAAAAAACTGTGCCGTGAGAGGATCAACCGAAAAGAAAATATCGAACAAACGCCCACACTGCAGGAGCCCAACCCAATTCCGTGGCACTGGGTTTTGTGTCAAATAAGACTTCTACTCATCCTTCCTTCATATAATTAGGGGAAAAAAAAACAAACAAAGAGGAGAAGGACCCAACGTCGAACTGCCAAAGCATCCAGACCCTCATATAGGTAGAAAACAAAAGGAAGGTCTGGACGCTTTGGCAGTTCCGCGTTGGGCTGTTTTCTGCATAATTGTGAATGAAGCTTAAACCACCAGTACCTAGCGGGTCTTAAGGCCCGTGGCTCAGGCTACCGGTAGCCCGGTCGTTCCCGAGCCTCGGACTTTATTGCCGAGCCTCGGACAACCGGTAGGACATCACGGAAAA
>BFEA01000432.1:1093855-1103865 GCA_003427395.1 Chara braunii
CAAAAAAAAAAAAAAAAACAACGGCCGGCGGCTGCGGCTATGACCGAACTCGGACTCGGCCAGGGGGGAACATAGCTCTCTACTGATCATGTCACAATTGTCAAATTCCTCAATTTGGCGATAATGATGTGTTGTACATTTTGTTTTCATTTACTGTTTGCATAAATGTATTTTCTGTTCCGAATCATAATTAAAAATTTATAAGAACGGGGACCGGCATACACCGTGATTGAAGGGTCTTGCTCGAAGCCGCACGCACACAATAGTAAGGGATTTACATTCATTGCAAAAATTATCAAAATCTGAGTGACAGCCTTTTGTTTTTTTCGTCGCTAGAAGTGACCTGATTTGAAAATTTGTGACAGTGTGTGTGTGTGTGTCAAGTGGTCTGCTACTACTATTTTTTTGTCTTTTTCCCTTACAACTTACAACTTACATGTGACAGTAACTGTCGGTTTTTCCTGCAACAGTTGAGGCGGCTGTTGCTGCAGCAACACCCACAGACACCTCTTCGTAGCTATATTTGTTGCCGCTCGTGGCGCAACAGTTAGTGCTGCAAGCGCTGTTGTGCCTTCTACGACTGTTGTAGCTTTTTGTTTTAGTTTTTTTTTCCTCAAAATGACCGCAATTTTTTTGTTTAGGGTCCTTCCACGAAGTGCGGCAGGGACCATCTGTCGGAAGATACCTGACATTTAGGCATTGGTTGAAACACAGATGCCTGATATCTTGGACACCTTAGGTACGATGTATGTCTCATACCACACGTCAGGGCTATGTGTCCGGGTCCTGAACACTTGATATTGTAGGTATATTTCATAATGTTGAAATCCAGTAATTTTTTTTTATTATGACTCTCATTTGAGCATTTTATTGCAATGTTCAAATATTGCATAGTCTTATATGGTTAACCTTTTATTCGCACTTATACTTCCAACAATGCCACATAGTCACATATCATGCAGTTCCATCTTAACCAAATATAGTCAGTAACATCATATTTTTTTAAACTGACGATTTTTTATAAAGTTGTCGAGGGGAGAGTTGACAGTTTGAAGGTCAGTTTATTGAAGTTTTTATGTGCACTCTCATGCCGTACACTTACCTTTTTGCTGGAAATTTTCTTAGTTGTAGATAATGATTACACTTCGTAGACTACATTATTTGTTTAGAGCACTCAAATCGAAGCACAACCCATTCAATTCATATCTCAACTTTTTTTTTTGTGGGTTTATAAAGGTTTTTCAACATGAAACCCACAAATTGGTGTATACGAAAAAATATCAAAGAGTCGTTTTATTGATTGATTGTTAAAATTGATAGTATTATGAATGAATTGACTAGTTATCCTCCTTATAAATGTTAAGTCATTAAATTGTACATTTTGCACACACTATGACATGGGTTATGATTCTCATCAGTGTCCATAAGTAGTAAAGGTATCATTTTTTCTACCGTCTATTTATAACTATATTATTAAAGTAAACATCACTTCCAATTTTTTTTACAAGTATTAAAAATTTTAGTTTCGTTTCTTATAAATAAGAGTGAATATATTTATTTTTTTAGTTTCTATAAAGTGAATTTCAAAAATGTCAATAACTTCACCAAAGTTTTAGGAAGTTTAGTTAATGGTAAACCCATCCACCATTGCATCATATTTCAGTCATAAATAAATATATCTTCAATTTTGATAAATCAATCAATATATAAAGTTAATTTACCTTTATATAAGCAACATTTTTTATGCCTATACTAAAAAAATGGCGACTCATGTTTAGAATCATACGTGACGTGTGATCATGCGAATAAAAATCATTATCGTTGGCCAAAAATCGGTGTTTATATTCATAATCGTTATTTGAAGATACATCACATTAATACAAGTACTAGTCGTTATCTTTTCTCGTGGTTTGTTGCTTCTTGCGTTGTTGTTGTTCTTTCATGCCCACTACCTAGTTGTCTTGTAGCTCATAATGCTACTATTTTTTTTTTTTTTTTTTTGGTAGATGTCAAATATGACGCATGTAAGAAAATATTTAAGGCTTGATATGTGTCACAAATCAGAAAATAACATCATAAAACTTGTACAAGGCCCTAACCAGGTTGAGAATCCCAATTGAGCCTTTCTTAACATTTCGGAGTTTCGGGATAGGATCTCCAAAGGACCAATAAAAAATAAAATTATCATTTCTTAATAGAAAAAAAATCCAACCGCCCCAACGTGGGCTCTGTTCCAAGTAACCCAACTTTTTGGAGACGCTCAATGTATTAGTAGTTAAAGAAAGATCGAATACATACCATGCAAGTCACTGCATTAAAAAATAATCACTACCACAGCATCGAACGATAATCGAATCTCTATATACTATTACACCTCTTAAAATCTTTTATAAAAAGACGTTGTAGTTGTATCAAGAAACAGTGGTTGTGTATAAAATTGTAAACACGATGTTGTTTATTTTGTAAAATTATACAACAATAATCATTGTTGATACGATTATACAGAGAAACAAACGATCATTACATTTAACAACAATCGCATTCGCTTCATCAAAAACGAGTTATTATACAATAAAATAATAAACCAAATACATTTTTAAACAGATGCGACTATTTCATTAAACACTACACTTCCACGACCACTTGGCTGGAAATAAAAAGAAAAAAAAATCTGATTTTTTATTAAAATTTGTAAAAAAATTGATGTGTGCGTGAGGCAAGAGTTATCGAGTTTCTTTTTCTGCATAACATAGTTTTTTTTCATATTTTTTAAATTTTGTTCTTTTTTTTAAGGCTATTTTTGGCCCTTGTACGGTAGGGGACCTTCTTCGACGTTTGCACAGTCACGCGGCTCGGGCAAACAAGGCGACCCGGGCAGCCCGGCTGGTAACCTAGATTAAACATGAATTGTAAGTTTATTCTTTCGGAATTTTTTTTTTAAATAATTATAATCGTGGCAAAAAAAAAAATAATAATAATACCGGAAAAAAATAAGTTATAAAAAAATTAATACTTAACTATCTATTTTTTAATATATATAAATATATATATATATATATATACTTATATTATAAGTTCTAAGTACACATGTGATCAGTGCATCAAACAACGGTTACAACCACAATGATCAAGAAAATATTAAATTCATACTACAAAATAATAATTATCTGCCACTTATGTCAATATATGTCGTATCAGGACAAATAATCACTATGTAAAATATTTGTCACAACAAATACGTTAACAATGATTGCTCTTAATTTAAAGTAATGATCACATAGTACAACCTCAAGAAAAGAAAAAAAAACATAACTTCGAAGTAATAACGATTGCATCAAACAATGTTTGACTGTAATTCGAAGTAATATTCGCATAGTATAAACTCATGGAGAGACAAATAATCATGAAAAAAAAAAACATCAAATAATTATTTTTCCTTTATGAGTTTAAATCATTTGTCCCCTTAACACTTAAAAAATGCACATTTGCGCACTCGCATTTGGTTTTCTTATGAGTTTATACACGTGATCATCGGGTCCATCAGATATTGAGTATGCTAACCTCAATGGTTTTTCATGCGTATAACAACTGGTTACAACATTAAAAAAAAATAAAAAATTTCGACATGTTTTAAACATATAATACAATAAGCAAAAATATGGCGAGTGGCGGATGGTCCAATGGTTAGGGCACCGGTTGGAAATGCACATTGTGGTATGAGGTTGCAGGTTCAAAACCTTGCAGCTTCGTGGATAGGTCGTCGGCACGACGTTAGATTGACGCGCTACCTCTCAAACACTCACTAACGGTTAATGAAAGGCTAAAAATTTGGGGGTTTTTATCGCGTCGCTACAAACAATGTTGTCGAAACTTTTGCGAACAAACTATGCAGGGTCATACAGATATACCCTAAAGCACATATCTAACATGCAAAAAAAATTGAGAAAAAAGTAAAAATTCAGGGAAATATGGCAGTTTCCATAAAAAAATCGCCAAAATTCGCCGAATTTTGGGCCTTCCATTAACCGCTTCTCGATTGCTGGAGGCCATGTGGGGGAAACGACTCCCGGAGGGGCAAGCTAAGTGAGGATGAATACGGGAGGAGTGACCCTAATCCCCACAACACCTTGTGACTGTGGTGCATTAGCCTCCCGACCGATTGTCGTAGGGATGTAGGACCCTAAGTTCGAAAGGAGATGCATCCTGACGCAGCGACTCCGGTGTGTGGCGAGGTCTCTCTTCTCCCCTCGCTCTAAGTGTATGCCTGAGTGAGTGGGTGGGTCAGTTGTGCCGATAGGTTGGTTGAACACGGAACGTGAAGCCTCATGTCGGACTTCTTCCCTAAGTCATATCACCCCCCGCAACCCTTTGTATATATGTATATATAATATACTCAGACACCAGAGTGGCTCGGGCAAAAAAAAAAACTTTTTTTTTAAATTTAAATTTAGTAAAGAATTTCAATGTGACTCCGCAACAAAAGTTGTTCAGTTTATTATTCTTCATAACATAGTTTTTTTGGGTTTTTTCTTTTTTTCTTTTTTTATTGGACCTTGGTCCTTGCACGACCATGCCGCCCAGGAAAATAGGGTGACCTGGGCGGCCCAGGTGCTACCCTGTTAGTATATATAGCTATAACTATATATATTATGCATATGTATAACTATATATAGAGAGATTTATATCTATATATATATATATATATACATGGTAGCCGACATTCGGTCAGGGCCGAACGTTCGGGCCCTCTTGTGGACGCATTCGGCAATTCGGCCCTAACGCAAAAAAAAAAAAAAAAAAAAAAAAAACAATATATGTTATGAAAAAAAATAAACTAAATAACATTTGTCTTAGCGCTACATTCAATTTTTTTACCACCTTGGAAATAAAAATAAAATACGGAAAATTAATAATAATATAAAAAATAAGAAAAAATGAAGACATAATTAAAATCAGTGCGTGGGTGGGCATGTTTTAAACACCGCCATCTTTGATAATTTTTTATTTTTTGTTTGGCTTAGTCAAATTCCCCAACACTTTATAGATGTGTATCTCACATGATTCAAAATTCAGACAAAAAAATAATAATAATGAAATTGTTTAGGCCTCAAAATAAAAGTGAAAATCAAATAAAATAAAAATTGTTAGTGGGCGAGCATGTTTTGACACCACCATCTCTGGCAATTTTTTATTTTTTGGGGGCTTAGCGAAATGTCATTGAAATTTACAGGCATGTACCTTACATCATAAATAACTCACAAAAAATAAAAAATAAAGAAACAAATAATTTATAGACCCCGAAATATTTTTTGGTCGGGGCCAAACCCCTTCAGGTTTGGACCCCGAACGAGACCCCGAATGTCTGAACGTATGGAGGCCAAACTGTGGGCCTCCGCACGTACGGGCTGGTAACCATATATCATCACATGAATATGAGAGCGCAAAAGCGAAATAAAAGAGAAAAAAAAATGAATTCGTTTTTTTTTTTTTACGTATATATCTTCTTCCTTACAACTTCCCCTGTTCAGAACCTCTTGCGTACAAGGCCGCCCTCGTGGATGTAGGTTGATCGGAGGCTGCCCCCACCCCCGAATGTCATATCGATCCACTTGCACATAGCCAGAAGGCAAAGAGGCAAAGAAAAAAGGAAGGGAACAACCAAATAATACAGAACAAGGGGCAACAAAACAAATCCCAGATGACAGGTCCCACATGCAGGCACCGCCCTAACTCACAGGCCAAACGATGGGATGAGACCAACCAGGATATCAAAACATTCTTGTCTGCAAAGAAATATATATATAGAGAGAGAGAGAGAGGGAAAGAAAAAAAAAAAAAAAAAAAGAAAATCATATCAGGGAAAAAATATCGAGAAAAAAGAAACAAAGGAAAAAAAAAAAAAAAAAAAAAAAAAAAGATAGATAGATAGATAAATAGATATGGGCAGCTCTAGTTGACGATACATACCACGACTTCGCCAACACCCTGCTAAGGTTTTCTCCGGTCAGGTCGAGCGGCAGTGGTAGGAGCCATCACTACGCGGCCATGTTGCGGCGTGTCGAGAGTGTATTTTTTGGATGTAACAAGCCCGTCTTTGTTTCGTGGGTGTTTCGTTGGCTTGTGATGGGGTGTGAACCGTCAGTTTGTAGAGTTTTCCATATGGTGTGGATGGCGTGATAGTCTGCTTTGATTTTCATCACAGTTACCTTGAGGGCAGTGGTTGGTGCCCACTTCAAAGTATCAGTTGTCGGGTAGTTGTTGATCCTTAACTACAACCGGGGCTAAGGTGGATTGTCACTTACAGTGTAATCATTTAGGGGATTTTGCAGACTGTTGAGGGTTAAGTCTCCTTATGAGTCGACGAAACAGTTTGTCACAGTCCCTCGCTTGTTGTCCTCTTCTTCATCTCTGCCTACTGTTTACCGGACATCTCTATTTGACGATATATACCATGACTTCGCTAACACCCTGCTACGATTTTCTCTGGTCAGGTCGAGCGACAATGGTCAGGGCCGTCACTACACGCCCATGTTGTGCCTCTAGTGTCAGCGGCGTGTCTGGAGTGTATTTTTTTGTTGTGTCAGACCTTTTTTTTTTTCGTGGGTGTTTTGGTGGCTTGTGATGGAGTGTGAACCAACAGTCTGTAACATTTTTCATCTGGTGTAGGTGAGTGATAAGTTGCTTTAATTTTCGTCACAAGTACCTTGAGGACAGTGGTTGGTGCCCACCTCAAGGTATCAGTTGTCAGATAGTTGTTGATGCGTAACCACAAAAGGGGTTTAGGTGGAGTATCACTTACAGTGTAATCAGTTAGGGGATTTTGCAGACAGATGAGGGTTCAACCTCCTGATGAGTCGGTGAAACTCCGACGAAACAGTTCACCACAATCCCTCGTTTGTTGTCCTCTTCCCCCTCTCTGCCTACAGTCTACCAGACAACTTTGTTTGACGATAGCATGATATATATATAGATAGATATATGATTAATTACAAAGAAATGTTGGTCACAAAATAACGGATTTTTTATTAGTAGTTGCGATCAATATGCCATATCATTTGGCTCAATGGAGTAGGTGTGAAAAAAAATACTCATTCGTTACAGTTATGTCTATGGTATTGTGATAACAACTTCCTTTATAATCATGAGGAATTATGAATAATCATTGCCGCAAACAATGATATCATCATTTAATCAAATAGTGGTTATTTATCATTGGATCACAATATGTAATAAAAGTATTACAATTCGTAATTACTATAAAAAACTAGTAAAAAATACATAATCAAAATATTTATCATGTACAAAATAACCTTATAAAACTTAAACTTATTTTATATCATTGATAAGCTGAATAAAAATAAATTTTGTTAATTTATACTGCAATAAATTATTATAAAAAAATAGATCGTCTCAATAGTAAAAAAGGTCGCTTAATAAAATTTAGTAAGATAGTTGTTTGGGATTGTAACAAAGTTTTACCACCATGTAAATTATCGCTAAGCTCTAAGATTGTTAAATTGTTATTCCTCACCACTTCGCTTATTTCAAATGTGCCTCAAGTATCATTCAAATCAAAATTTTGATTGCATCATAGTGTTTACTGTATTTATAGCATCTTTAATTTTTAAAACAACACCTTAACTGCTCAAATGTAAAAAATTATCATGGGCCTTGTCTGAAAACTTATTGGTAGGGTTTTTATATGATTTCGTTTCCCTTATTGTATTTTTAGCACACTTAGATTATCAATGCATCATGTTATTACTCTCTGAAATTAACCTCTTCGATTCTTAAACCGCTAGTACCTCTTCACGACTAAAATACATTATCCGCCGATTAACACAGAGACCGGCCTCGGGCACGTGCGCCACCTAGATACATCCCAAATGCTTGGTGCGCAAGACCCTCGGCCGACATATGCGAAAGATACTGACGGTTTAAATATTGATTCTATGTCATTATCAAGGTGGTTAAAAAACCCTATAATAATTTTTTTATTATTTGGACGAACAAATGTCGCTCATTTTATTTTTTACAAAACCAAAGTATTTATTATGGGTCAGTGTCCAAGTCAAAAATACATTAAATGTAATACAAAAAGAAAAGCAGGGGTGGCAGGGCCTCTATCTTCCACTGTGCGTAAAGCCATACCTATGCAACAAAAAACAACTGTAAAAAATAGATAAATTATAAGGACAACTGATGAAAAATAACCAAAGGGGACTAGAGAAAAAAAAGACAAAAACAAAGGTAAAGTGAAAAACCTAAAGTAAAAGTGAAGTAAGAAAAAGGCACAGAATGCTATCCTAAAGTCCTAAAATCCTAGTACAATTATCCGAAGTAGTCGATGGAATGTGACCCATACTAACAACAATAATAGGTAAACAAGGTATACAACAACAAAGAAAAAGAACAATGTACCAAAGCTTCAAAAGTTCAAAATATGATTGTCATAAGTACTCAAAAAGGTTCCAAAGAGAGCTGACTGTACAATCGCAACTGTTGAAAATAAGATGGGTTTTGCCCTTTCATCGACTTACTAAACAAGTAGAGTACCTCGTACAACAGGTTTTGTAACCAAAGATTACTTGTTTTAGAAGGTAGCGACTCCATTGTAGACTTTTCTCCTCTTCGTTTGCAAAGACAATATGAAACATCTACAAGGAATCTTTGTTTACAAAATTTGCTGCAGGAGTAGGTACGTTTATCCTTATCCGTAATTATTTTACGAGGATCTGGGCAGAAGTAAGGACTTTGATCCTACTCACTTCACTGAAACACGACCTAGGTCCTTCGGGACATCCGTTAAAATTGGAACGATAAGAGAAGATTAGCATGGCCCCTGCGCAAGGATGACACGCATAAATCGAGAAATGAAACACGACCTAGAAACTAAGACCTTACCAATGGGAGCTGGCCTATTTTTCATATGCTCCTATCAGGACATGTTAAACTGTCCCAGATGGCCCTGTACTTCTGGCGGTTGGACCCTTGGGGTCAAAACTACAGCCCCACTCTTGAGTGGTACGGTGCATATGGGAGCTGGCCTATTTTTCATATGCCCCTATCGGGACATGTTCAACTGTCCCAGATGCCCCTGTACTTCTGGCGGTTGGGATCTTGGTATCAAAACTACAGCTCCCCTCTTCAGTGGTACGGTGCATATTTCGCATATGGGAGCTGGTCTGTTTTTCATATGCCCTTATCGGGACATGTTCAACTGTCCCAGATGCCCCTGTACTCCAAAACACATGAGTACAGCCCGCCTCTTCAGTGGGACGAGGAATATTTCGCATATGTCCCTACCGGGCCTGTTCAACTCGTCCAGGGCACTTCTGGCTGTTGAACCCTTCGAATCGAAACATTGCCGTTCTTGGCAGCGCTCCCGGTAGGGGACGATTTTTGGTCTGCGCCCTCGTTCGACAGTCCCCATGTGTTTTTTTTTTTTTTTTTTTTTTTTTGGGAAGTCCCCATGTTCACAGGCTCTGCAAGTAACACTCGCGGCAATCCACACACTACGATTTCTTCGACGCAAATGTGGACGTTATTGCCGTCAGATGCATCCACGTCGGGCCATAATCGCACTCCGATAGATGCAGAAAAGTGGGGCTGTAGTTTTTATATAGTTTTGATACTGTGTCCAGCAGATCATTCGTAGCCCACGGGGGTAAGGAGGACGGAGGTGGTCGCAATGGCAGCAGGAGCAGGAGGACGTGATGGCGGGTGGTATGCCACGGGCAAATGGGTACAGGGGTGGAGGTGGAGTCTTCTCCTCCCTCAAGGCATCGAGTGATTGCACCTTCTCTTCCTGACAGACAACAAAACGGTTCTTCTTCCCATGGATCCCATCGATAATCGCACCTTTTCGAAAAGGGCGGGGAACGGAATGCAACACATATCACACGATCACACCGTCAACATAAAATTCACCTGACTTGTCTACAAATACGCGGAGCAGGCGGGAGAGAGAGAGAGAGAGAGAGAGAGAGAGAGAGAGAGAGCACGCTCTA
>BFEA01000432.1:1115474-1125739 GCA_003427395.1 Chara braunii
CTCTCTCTCTCTCTCTCTCTCTCTCTCTCTCTCTCTCTCTCTCTCTGCCTACGGCTTACCGGGCAGTTCTGTTTGACGATAAATATGTATCGTAGCGGGGTCCACTAATAAACTTTTGTAAGAGACGCTGGGCCCGGTTCCCGGCTTTGGTAATAAACAATTAAAAAAAAAAAAAAGAAGTTTCAAAGTTTAAACCACCAGTCCATGCCCCAGCCAACAATAAAAAACTGAGGCCGTGCACAAGTATGTTGCACGTGCTGCCGTGCCTGGGACTGGTTCCGTCTGCACTCGTTGGGGAAAAAAATCCACAGTCACCTCAGTTTTTTCCCCGAGCGTGGACTTTTTCCCGCTCCACTAGTACCACCAGGCTAGGCTACCAGAGTGTCCCGGGACCACTTGCCCGGCCGGCCCAGAAAAAAAAATAAATAAATAAAAATGATTTTCAATTTGGTAAAGAATTTCGGCGTCACCCTGAGGCAAAAGTTGTTCAGTTTATTTTTCTGCATAACATAGTTCTTTTTCATTCAGTTTTTTTTTGCTTTTGCTGGGACCTTCCCTGGTCCTTGCACGGCCGGGCTGCCCGGGAAAACAGAGGTGAACCGGGCGGCCCGGCTGGCAGCCTAGGTAAAAGATGTAAAAAAAAAACAGAAAGTTCCTCGACAACTCGGAAATCCATCGTCTGCTCCATGACCTCTTCCCCTTCGACCAAGGATCTCCCGGTCGACACGGGGCAAACATATCCAGAGTCTTCCAGGATCTCGCTGGACAAAGAATCCAGAGTCTCCTCCGTGACCTTCCCCTTCGACCAAGGATCTCCCCTTCTAGCACCATGTCGTCCTACACTTCAGAACTGTTTTCGAGCCTATGGCGCCAATGTTCTTCCTCCACAGAGCTATGGCTGCCGTTGGCTGGATGGTTGGAGCTGCCCTCTGCTGCTATTGTTTCCCGGACTTTCTTTGAGTACCAGGGTCCGGGTCCCACGGTACCCTCCCGACTTTCGTTAGGTACCAGCAACAGTTCCATCTCAGCCGGTAGGAATTGCCTTCCAGAGTCTTCTGATTACCACCATGCCCGACCGGGTTCCTGTCTAGGTTTGACCAGTCCTTTTTTCTCTTTTTTTTTTTGTGTGTGTGTGTGTTTTTTACCTGTCCTCTCCGCTTTTTTTCTAGCCTAAATTTGGGTCCTACGGCTTCCTGCTATTTTTTTACCCTCGCTTATTCTAGCCTAAACTTGGGCCCTACTGGTCCTCATGAGGCCTCACATTATACCATATATACAGCACAAGAGGGGGGAATGAGCTATGGTATAATACAGAGTCGCAGGGGGTCTAACACATTAGAGGACTGCAATGAACAAATTTTGACAAATGGCCGGAAAAATGGTTCAAACTTCAAAATTTAACAACGGTGCAGAAAGCGAAGCTCGAAACGCGAAAACGAACCAGCGGTCCGGGAAGAGAAGGGGAAAGGTTGATAAATGCAAAAATTTGAACAACACAATAACAGAAAATGTAAGGGGCCTTGCTCCTTGCTCCGCAACTCAGAAGATCCAGGATTAAAAAAAAAAAAAAAAAAAAAAAAAAAAAAANAAAAAAAAAAAAAAAAAAAAAAAAAAAAAAAAAAAAAAAAAAAAAAAAAAAAAAAGCCGAACATTATGGTGGTGCAACTTCCCATGTTCGACCGGAAGATTCATTCTCGTTTCGCACAATTGGTGAGTAGTGGAGCGAAGCCCTATGTAGTATGTACTTATCTGAAAAAAACAGAAACGAGGAAACGTGACGGGGTAACAGGGAAGGGGGGAGAACAGGCAAAAGAAAAAAGAAAAGCAATGGCCCGACCCCCTTGTGGTACTAGACCCCTATCAAGGCATGGTAGTGGCTACGAAAGTGATAGACGAACGAGATCAGTAGATTGACAGGCGGCTTGAGGAGAGGAACTGCCACAGAAGCCCCCACTCAGGCCTGGCCTGCCCGGGATTTGACCAGTTGCGTGACTGGGTGCTGCTAGTAAAGCTTCCCGGCTGCAGGCCAACCCCCTATGAAAGGCCAAGGCTTCGGGGGTAGGACGTTCTGTAGTAGCCCCCCCCCCCGCCCTTGATAGGGGTCTAGTACCACAAGGGTCGGGCCATTGCCTGTTCTCCCCCCTTACTTTGATGGGTGTTAAAAACTTGCTTGCCGGTGATAAGCAACCAGACTGATGCCCCCAGAATGGAAGGGCCTTAAACCACTAGTACCGCCGCCAGTATTGGGAAAATAGGGGAAAGTGGCAGTTTTCTCAAAGTCAAAAAATTTGGAGGCTGGGCCCGATGAAGGCTGCCATTGATAAATCTGATCGGCGCCCGTTGTTTCATTTCGTTTCGGCCTCTGAAAAGGTCGGAGGCCCACCCGAGGCCTGCTATTTTCCCACGCGGCAAAGGTACTAGTGGTTCAAAAAAAAAAGAAACATGCAATGGGAAAACAAAAAGGGCACCACCCACCCACATAAACACACGTATGATGTCCACCACTTTCACAGAGAACACACAACACGGCCTTGCGAAGCTCTCTGTTCGGGGTGGGTAAATGCGCCTAGGGTAGGACCGTAAAAGCGGTCATGCCATTGGCTATCCATGGCTGAGTGGGTGGGTAGAGTGGGTCTTATGGCTGCAACAGACTTGTTAATTCCGCGGACTTACGGCCATTCTCGTCAGAGGTTTGGATCGACGGTCTGCTAGGATTAGTTTCTCAGCTGCCGTTCTTGCCAGGCTGCTAATGATCGCAGGGTTGGTGTGAGTAAAGCCGACCACTTCCCTCTTTTAAGGGATGGGTATCACTAAACTCTGGGCGATGTGGTGAGACCATATCCATCACTCTAAGGCTCTAAGCGCATCCTGGGCAGGCTGTTTATCGGGGTTTATCGGGGTTCAACCTCCTTGATGAGTTGGTGAAAGTCCGACAAGACAGTCGGGCACAGTCATGCTTTGTATTGTGGAGTTGTGTATAGCGAGCATGACACACACACACACACACACACACACACACACACACACACACACAGGTAAAACTGTTCCCTAGCTGGATTGCCTCGACTCAAGTGTTTCGTTGTCTGCGATTGCGATAAGACTTAAGCTGCTTCAATTTTGAAGCTACTAATCTGGGTGGAATAGGGGCTGTTTTGTGCTGAAAATTCAGAGAGTGTCATGACTAAAGATTGACATTGTTGATTTTTTATGGTCACAATTTGAGAATATGCTAGGCTGTTTGTCTGGGCACCCAGGCACCCAACTTGTGCCCGGATACACGCCTGGGTGCCCGGCCGGTTCCGGGCAACCCCAGTGCCCCCCCCAAAAAAAAAATAAGGAAGGAATTCAAAAGCATCCAGAAACAGGTACATGGGATGGTAGAGAGTCTGACAATGGGTGAGGCAGTAATAGGATAATTTTAGGATGACAAGTGGCCCGAGGAGCTGCTACGGAAGCCCGCCCCCTGTGCCCCGCCTCTCTGAAGGTTACCCTGCTGCATGATTGGGTGCTGCTAGGAAGCCTCCCGGCCAGCAGGGCAACCCCCTAAGGAAGGCTGGGGCATGAGGGGAGGGAACACCCTGGAGCAGTCCCCCCTTTGTCAGGTGGCTAGGGTCCCAAGGGAGTCGCAGATCTTCTTTCTTGTCTGATCTCCCCTGATATCTCGTTGTAAGAACATGCTTGCTGGTGATAAGCAACCGGACTGGAGCCCCACAGAATAGAAGGGGCCACTTGCGGTTTGGGAAAAAAACTAAAACTAAAAGTAAATTCCAGAAAAAACAATGTTGTGTAGAAATTCCAATACAAAGGTACAAACGACTTGTGGTTAAGGGTCACACCAGAATTCCGCACGGAATCAGAGATAAGACAGAAAACAACAGAATCAGACTAAGGCAACCCCCCTTTTTTTAAACCCCTTTAGGCCCATTGATACCCCCGTCCCACTCCCATATCAGCCAACACCCAAAAAAACTCCTCTGGGCATTTGCAAAAAAGCGCCCCCCCGCGACCCGCCCCACCCAAAAAAGAGGGCTTGAGTTTTACCTGCACATGGTGCCCCGAGCAGGTGATCCCAGGCGACTTTCCCAGGCTGCACGGCCGCGCGAGACAAGTGGCCTAAAGATTTGTAAAGAATATGGCATTTGCATTAATTAATTAATTTAATAATAATTAACATCCACAAAGTATTCTCGCTAGCAGTCACACGGAATGCTTGACATCATGTTCACAATTTCATAAATTTTAATACTTAAAATGATTTATTTTTTAGTAAATATTTACTAAATTTTAGTAATTTAATTGCAATTTCCATTAAACAACTAAATATACCAGGTCTTCTTCAGACAAGGGACACTATGCGATGACGAGTCACCACATTGCAGCAGAGTAACACAAACTGCTTGACTCTGTCACTACACAATCATTTGGTGCCAAGTACTCAATCTCTCATTATATAATATAATATAATATTATATAATATAATATAATATAATATAATATAATATAATATAATATAATAATAATTATTATTATTTTAACAATAATAATAATAAAAACAATTATTACTATTGTTATAATAAGAAAAACAATAATAAATTAATAATTTATTATTCTGTGATATGGTTGTAAATTGACAGAATAGGGTGTCTCATGATGATTACAATCGTGCTGGTGAACGTCTGGACAGATGAAAACTGATGACGATGCGAAGGCAAAATAAAAATGGCGACGTTTGCCGGAAGCAAGGGTGAGAATGAGGAGCTAGCGACTGGTTTCGCAAAATCGCATCAAACGTTCACTTCGGAGTTTTCAGACTTCAAAAAGATCCTCCTAATTTAGGAGGACTGTTTTTTAAACCGCCACCAGTCCTTCCCGGACTAAGTTTGCGAACCAGAAGAAACCAATCTCCCCCCCCCCGGGCCCTGCTCGGCCTGAAACGTCAGTGCTACATCGTGCTGACTTTGTGCAAACATTTTTTATTTTTTCATGGGCGAAACCAATTTTCAGTGATTTCGTTAATTTTTAATTCCCGTGCGCACCCCCCCCCTCCTCCCGCCCCCTTCCCCCGTCTGATGCGAAGTAACCCAAGCAACATCCCTGAGGAAGGGGGCGACACTGGGCGAGACACTGGGACAAAGAAGGTACCTCAGTCGGACAACTGTGTTAGGACATACTGGGACGACTCAGGGAGAGACACTGGGACAAAGTTGTGCAGCTCAGTGGGACAACAGGGCGGGACATACTGGGACAGCTGTGGGACAACTGTGTAGGACATACTGGGACGACTCAGGGGGAGACACTGGGACAAAGTTGGGGCAGCTCAGTGGAACAACAGTGTGGGATGTACTGGGACAACTGTGGGACATACAGGGACACATACTGGGACAGCTTGGGGACATACAGGGACAATTTCGTGGGGCATATAGTCAAGACAGCTCAGTTGCAAGGACAGCTCAGCGGTACACAGTGGGACAACTCATTGGGACATAGTGGGACAGCTCAGTGGGACACACTGAGACAGCTCAGTGGGCCATGATCGGACAGCTCAGTGTGACAGACTGATTATCTGAAACAGCTCATTTGGATACACTGTTGCAGCTCAAGGGGACACACTGAGACAGCTCAGCAGACATTATGACATCATCGACCTGCACTGACGTCAGACAACTCGCTGACTTCCACCTTTGCCGTTCCAAAGCCAAGCTGGCCGAATGATTGCAGGAGATTCAGATGCAGGCAAACCAAGCTGAGGGAATACATTAATCTATTTTTAAAATGAACTTTTTAACAGTTTTAACTCCAGTTGGGGAAGAACAAGTGCTCCCTATTCTCCTCCCCCCTCCTCCTCCCCCCTCCCCTTCCCCCCTCCAGTTGGGGAAGAACAACTCGCTGACAATCTGTGGGCAAGCCAGTCCCCAGCTCTCCACTCCTGAACTTATGCAGCTTCAAGCTTTTAAGTGCGCACCCAACCAACCAATGTCCATCACCAGATCTTACGGCGTAAGCTGCGATGTCCATCACCAGATCTTACGGCGTCAGCTGCGAGCCTGCGATGTCCATCACCAGATCTTACAGCGTCAGCTTATGCGCAGCTGAAGCTTGATGTGCAAACCGTGAGTTGCGAGAATCAATCAGAGCATGCCGAGTCCTGAGAGACCGGTTGGACATTGCGCTTCGAGAAAAGCGATAGGCGGTCGATCGAACGAAGCTATGGATGACAATGCCTTCCTCACTCCCCCCCCCCCCCCCCCCCCCCCCAAAATGAGTGAAAAATGAGGGGTACCCATTCTGGCAAAAAAATCACCATATACTTCCCGGCGCCAGCGATGCCACTGTCTTTACTTTCTTGCGGCACTTGCCCCGATAGGCTGGCCCGCAGAAGGGGAATTACCGTTGTGCCCTAACCACTGGGCTCGCCTGCAGGAAGGAGAGGACGTCGTGCGCAGGGTCTACTGGGCTCACAAAATCCACCTCTACCAGCCAGCCTGTGCCACGTGAACGGGAACCGGTCACGACTGTAGAAGGCCAGCCAATTTGCATTTCTGCTGCCAATGGGATAATATGGACAACACCAGGCGGCGACGACTTTTCTGAAATAGTCGTGTAAAAGTTTTTTTTTTATTTTTTTATTTTTTTTATTCAGTAAATGGAGGCTACGCGGTAGCAATTGCAGGTCATATAGCAAAGAGCAAGTACAGTACCATCGATCATGAAGCTGTCTCTTCCCAGGGGGGATGGAGGAGGGGGGGGGGGGGGGGGGGGGGGGGGCAATTCGCAATTCGGCAGAATCAGCTTCCCAGGTGAGCCAATTTGCAATTCAGCGAAGCTGTGTCTTCTGAACCCAAAGAGCCAGTACAATCAGCGGTCAGCGTTGGTAGCGAAGCTGTCCGTGAAGATATCCAGTACCATTACCATGCTGTGGTGTTGTTGGACAGGACAGGGGTTTCGCTATCGATCGCTGACGGCATTCATCCTCCCTCTGCCATTCATTGTCCTCCCATTTTTGCGTTTCGATGTCGGCAAACAATCCATCTGTTAGAAGTTCATGAGAGAGGGAGGGGGAGGGGAGATGGGGAGAAAGCCCCAGGTACCGACCGCAAACTAGGACTCAACCTTAACATACACCCTTCTGATCGTCTCCCCTCTTCTCCTCTCCTCCCCCGCCACCCCCCCCAAAGACATACCTTGCTCCCCTCTTCTCCGCGCCCCTTGTTCCCTCCATAGACATACCCCCTTCTCCCCTCTTCCCCCCACCCCTCCACCTGGGACTCAACCATGACATACCCTTGTGAGCTTCTCTCCTCTTCTCCTCTTCTCCCTCCTTCCCTCCCCCCATCGACATACCCCCTTCTCCCGTCTTCCCCCCTACCCCCCCCCATCTCGTTCCGTCCCTCCCATTCCTTCACCAATACACGCTCTTCCATTCATCATCAGGGTCATCGTCGCCTTTCCATGTACCCCGCAGTCCTCAATGTACCCTTGACCCCACCCCTCTCTGCCTCCCCTTCCTCTCCTGTCCTCTCAACTTGACTTTACCACCAGTTCACCCTAACTAGGCTCCCCTACTGGGCTCCCTAGTAGCCTAGTAGTCCTACTTCGGAATCCATGAACTGGTTGCAACTGCCCGATGCCAGAATGATGAATCCTGTTTGGCAATCGCTGGAAGGAGGAAAACCATAGTGGAACTGTGTGAAATTTGATGGAAACATTGGAGAGTTAAAAGGCAACAGCCCCGCCTCGGCCGCCCCCCTCCTTCCCCTTCTTCCCTCTCTCACAGGAAGACAAGAAAAATGCTGATGACCATAAACGCCTATACTCCAAATAAAATACCGGCAGCCGGTCCTAGCTAAACTTAAGGGACTGTGTGCCGTGGATATCCAATTGCCAGATCAATGGCCTCATTTGGAGGGGTATCAGAGGACCTTCCCCCCCCCCCCCCGATAACGGCCTCGTTTGGAAGGGTATCAGAGGGCGCCCCCCCGAAAACGGCCTGAATGATTTCTTGGGAAATGCTAGATATGTATAACCCCCCTCTACTACGTAGAGGAGACGAGACGTAAATAGACAGAAAAAAACACATAACCGTTACAAGGGTGTCCAATTCGACAAACGACTGATGGCGCACACTATCAGATCTGGAGATTGATCACGGCTGTCTGATGGCGCCACTACGTTTGCAGAAAAATGCCACGATGGTGCGATCTGGGGAATGAAGAGAGGGTGTGGTTGATTACAAAGGTTCTTTTTTCCTCTTTTTTTTTTCCCATGCAGCGCCCTCCACCTACAGCTGGCTTTGGTCGCTGGCTGCGCTGTCGCGACCGGATATTGCAAACGAGTCATCTAAGTAGATGTTCTCTAGTTGAATAAATGCAGTTGGCGGTGAGGTCAGCCACTCTGATACCCAGAACCGCTTGTACTTGTCCGGCAAATGCCTGTTCATCATCCAACAACCAACCAACCAACCAACCAACCAATCAATTAATCAGTCAATCAATCAAGGAATCTGATCAGCCAATCAAGGAATCTGATCAATCAATCAAGGAATCTGATCAATCAATCAAGGAATCTGATCAGTCAATCAAGGAATCTGATCAATCAATCAAACAATGGGATCAGTGAATCAGTGAATTAATGAATCAATGAATGATAGATCAGTCTATCATTCATTGATTCTCCAAACATTTGCATATGGCTTAATCAATCGATCAAATAGATGTGATCGATCAATCAATCGATTAAATAGATGTGATCGATCAATCAATCGACCAACCAACCAATCGGTCAATCAAATAATCGGTCAATCAATCAATCAATCAATCAATCAATCAATCAATCAATCGATCAATCAATCAATCAATCAATTGATTGAATTGATTAATCAAAATGAAAAACTGATCATTAAATCAATCAATCAATGAACTCAATCAATCACAATCAGTCAGTCACACAAAAGCAAACTCTAAAATCTTGAGATGAATAGACGACTGACATTGATCCCATTTGATCAGCTGTTTATCTGAAGACGTCTGTGATCGTGCTGCTTCTCCCTAGACATCCTCCTAAGTAAGGAGTACGCATGTACGCTGACTGTGCTTCCAGGTACATTTCAACAGTGGTCATCAGGGAATTAAGCTCCAGTGATTGCCATATTCAATCAATGGCAGCCGTGCAATTCTAGATGATGCAATTATTAATATATTTATTATATTATAATCAACTTGAAATATTCAAAGCGGACATCCCATCATTTGCCAGTCCATATATATATATATATATATCGTCACAAACAGAACTGCCCGGTAAAACCGTAGGCAGAAAGAGAGAAGAGGATATATATATATTCTCCCTCTCTGCCTACGGTTTACCGGGCAGTTCTATTTGACGATATATATATAATATTATATATATATATCGTCACATGTGATCTTTGCTTGGTTTACGATTTATCACCCAAGAAAATTCACAAATTCACAATGCTGAGAAATCAGAAGATTCAACTTCCAAGTAACCAAACCCTGTTGCATAAAGTCCCTGTTTTCCATGGCAGCAATCCGGACCTTCGGACAGGGATCTGGACCGTCCGGAGTCTGGTGTCTGGTTAAGTTGTCCGGATCCCGGTCCGGATTCCAGACCCTTTGGCCAAGAGCAAAATTTATTTTGTGGCAGCCCAGCCTCCCAGGGCATTTCGTTGCGCCAAGGGCCGCCAGCCAAAAATACGACCCAATTTTTTTTGGCCCTGAAGGGGCATCCAGTAGGGCGGAATTTTTTTTTGTGCTTGTCGGAAGTTTTCTTCCTCCTTTTTTTCTGCCCATTTGAATGTAGGTTTTGCATAGTGTCGGCCCGGTAGTGCCCGCGGTCTTCGAATTGACCCCCCTCCCACAACAACGTTCGAACTTGCATGCCCGCCACTACCGCCATCGTCAGAGGGAGGAAGAAGCAGGGCAATGAAGTGGCCATAGCAGGCAAGGAGCAAGCGCAGCAGGGCTAGCAGCGGGCGTAGCAAAGGCAGCGTGAGAAGCCCAGCGAAGAACAGTGCAAGAATCTCTCTCTCTCTCTCTCTCTCTCTCTCTCTCTCTCTCTCTCTCTCTCTCTCTCTCTCTCTCTCTCTCTCTCTCTCTCGTCGTCATTTCATTATCATGGTCTTTCTTCTCCTTTCTGCTCCTCCATCCGCCTCCTCCTCCTCCACGTCTTCGTCGTCCTCCCGCTCCTCCTCCACATCTTCATCCTCCTCCTGCTCTCCACGTCCTCGTCGTCCTCCCCCTCCTCCC
>BFEA01000432.1:1157536-1187481 GCA_003427395.1 Chara braunii
TCTCTCTCTCTCTCTCTCTCTCTCTCTCTCTCTCTCTCTCTCACCTTATCTTTCTCTTCCCTTGGTAATTTATTGACTCTTATGGAGGTTTGTCCACCTTCTCGATGGATTCGTTAGTCTGCTCTCCTATTTTTCTATCACCCAATCAACCTCTTATGCTCGTTTTTTTTACGTTTTCCTATGGTGGTTTCTGTTGTTCTTCCAAGCCGCATTGCTCGACACTGCACTCAACTATTCGACTCCGACCACCTGTTAGGCAGTTGACACTGCATCGGCCTTTTCTTCAGCTCGTCCTCCCTTAAGGAATCTATTTCATAAGTTGCTCGTCTCGATTAATACTAGACAGTTGTTGCTGCTTCAGCTCTGACTCCTTCAGTTCGTCTTCCCTTGCTTAGGGAATGTGCTTCATGTTCTTCTACTTCTCAAAGTTCATTTCCTGTCATAAGATGACGGTCCTATTCCAAAGCATTCGTGTGATGTTTTCCGACCTCGGCAACGGATCTTCTATTGAGATCCTGCTATTTGATGAGATGGGCTGATAGTTTTTAACTATCTCTTTGTTCATTCCTCATTCTTGGCGGTTAGCACTGTTGGGTCTTTGTCACGCCAGTCCCTCAATTCCTATGCTTAGCCATGAATCTCATTGTTCCCTCTTCCCCGCCTTTGATCTCCTCCTGCACATCCTCCTCTCCTCACTCCCTCTTTCCCTTTTTCTCCCTCTCATTTCCATCTCTCTCTCTCTCTCTCTCTCTCTCTCTCTCTCTCTCTCTCTCTCTCTCTCTCTCTCCCTCCCTCCCTCTCTCTCCTTCTCTCTCTCTCTCACCCTTCCCTTGCTCGCCCCTCACATCTATACGACTTCCCCCCACCCTCAAGCTTGCTTAGTGATTTCCCTGGAGCTATGTGGAGGTACGGTAGTTTGGAAGTATTTAAGGAGACGAGTTGTTGGTTGGAGTACGTGCTCGATCATCCCTTGATGATACCATCACTGGCGGATGGTTGAAACGATCATAGGGAAATTCGTCAACATAGCACTTTCGCTCCTATTGTTTATAATTTTATAAAGTGTGTGTTTCTTTTGTGCGAGCCCCTACCTCTGGTGACTTTCATGATTTGTGTTTTTCATATCTCCATTTCATTCTCCACGCCTTGCCTCTTCTGGTCCTGTGTTCTTTCTTTTTGAACTTCTACCTATTCGGCCATGGGCATCTTTGATTGCACTCTCACTCATGCCGAGACAACATATGTAACCACTCCGCTAATTGTTGAATGGTCTAGACGCAGGTGGATTTTTAAGACCTTTGGCGGCTTTATTTGTCGTCGGTTCATTCCACCATTTCCCTTTCAACTCCCATCGTGCTCCTTTCCCACTTCTATTTGTATGGCATTTGCTATTTACTGTAGAATCGTATTTGAGTCCTCATTTCACAATCAACTTGTAATTCAAGATTGCTTTATTGGTTATTTTTGCTGCTTTCTAAAAGAGTTCACTCATCATCTTGATACTCTTCGCAATTGTGGCGTCGAGAGTGTCTTCGTCTGCACGATTCCTCTCTAATTCATTATAGTGGAATAGGCGCAATACCCAAATTACGAGCGAACCTGCTACAATTTTCGGCACCCCGACCACTTTGCCCGTAACTGCCCCTGCCGTAGACAGGATGGCCTTGTCTCGAGTGTCCTCATCTCTGCCCGTTGTTAATCCCCCATCATGTCCTCCTTTCCAGACCTACGCCCAAGCAGTCTACGAGTCATCGCCCCCTCCTCTTCCACGTGCTCCAGCCCCGCCCTCTCAGTAGTATACCTCTTCTCCTAATTCCACCTCTTCCAACGTTGTCGAGCTTATTGGTTCCCGTCTTTCTCGCAAAAGGTGAGAGCCCTCCCGGTCACGTCCCGCATGAGTTAAAAAAACAAAAATGAGAGACAACTTAAAGAGGATGCATATATAATCTCGCGAACCACAGAGATGGACGCTATCACGTCGTCCCTTCGCCGTTCTAGCCGGGTGTACCAGCCATAATTCTCGCGGTCCCCTACAATTGTATAGGTTCCTGCGGGGCACAACTTACCTTCCCTAAGGGGTTGACACCACCCTTAGGGGCGTATCCCTATCGAGCTACTAACCCACGTGCGAAAGTTTTTATATGCAATCGCAGAGGTAGATCAATCGAGGGCGTTTGCTGGATTCGCTACAGTATAGGAAACACTTGGTTAAACGCCAAGTGGACCCAAACATCGTTCGTTCCGTAGGGCGCTGATCTCCTAGGTACGAAACAAACATCAGTCGATTAGGTTGGCCTCAACCAAGCATGAAACCTAAAATTAATCCTAGTCTCTTAGACACATAACTCAAAGGGAAAAACATAATGTAAGTAAATATAATTATACCGAAATGAATCGACTATTAATCGATAGGAAAACATATATGAATCAAACATAAGTTGAAAAAATAACCGAATACACGAATATCAGATGATAGAGTCAATAACACATAATCAAAATCAACCATCTGCCTCCGTTTTGACTTGATGAGACACGCTGCCAAAGTCATTCATTTCAACTTACCACCGACATAAGATTAGGCACACATACCCTTCTTCATACATTTATAATGTTTTTGGATGACAGGCTGCTTTGCGGGTGGTTTTTTATCAGGTACACTGCTCAAAGTGGTTCGGGGTACTCCGTCGCCTTACCTGAGCACAAAGTTCGGATCTCATAAGTTGGGTCGTCTCCAACGAATCGGCAGAGTACCCCCTCATAGAACGGTCCACTTCGGGTCGATAACAGGGTCGAATCCTAGAGCAACGATCACCCGCCCCAAATGTTTCCTGGAAAGAGAGAATGTGTCCACCGGGAGTAAATTTTAATTGTTCTCGTTTTTCCTAAGTTCAAGGTAGCTTAAACAAAAGGAGACAGAGGAGATGACAAAACGATAATCATTTGGACGGGTATAGGGAGATAAGGTCATTCGGGATAGAAAGGGTCATCCTCAGGAAAACGTTAAATTAGTTTAATTTCTCCTTCTTTATTTGAATTAATATTTTTTTACGACGCCCACTAGATTAACTCTTTTAAAAACACAAGTCTTTTTGATATGCAAGGAGGTGAGAAGGGTAATGAGAGATGATTATTTTCATATTCCCGAGTAAATATCATCAAACTTGTACTTCACAGCATCCTTCTACCTACCTGTACACCAAACCGAAACAAACAAGTTGGAAAAGACCAACAAAAAATCTCATACCTTTGTGTAAAGTCAGACCTCACCATTCACATACAAATACACTTTTTTTTTGCCTTTTCAACGAACATTCAATAAACAGGGTCAAGCAAGTGTGGGTTCACACAGGTGTGAAAGGAAATCTGAGTCATTCAACTGACCTTGAGTGAAGTTTGATCCGGCTCACTCAAGAAAATCAATTAATATTTCAATCAAATAGAAAATATTCGTCTTTAAAGTTTAAAAATATGTGCCCCAACGTCCTGAACAGTCCCAACACAGTCCCAACTGTAGTTCCAACTGCACAAAAACCTCAAAAAACTGTCTCAAACCAGCTCGCAGATCCACACCGCCTCAAACCACTGCGTCCGCATTAGATAGTCTCAAACATGGGAAATACAATTCGCTTATGCTCAAAATCTCGACCCTCAAGTTGGTCCTGATTGGTCCCAAATATAGTTCCAAGTGGTCTCGTACTCCGGTTCTCAACACCGGGTGGTCTTAAATACCAACACCGCCCGCACCATTCACCACAAAAAAAATAGAAAAAATAAAGGTGACTTTGGGTGAAAACCGCATATGTCGCGAGCCCCAATGACTACTCCGCACCGTGCTAGCGTGTTCCACGTACTCTAGTGGGACCAAATGTTGTGCCGCATGGTTCTAAATGACCCCACAGTGCCTGCAAAAATGGTGTCATTCGTTCCACCTACCTCATATGTCGACGACACACGCTGAACCATAATAAGAAAAATAATTTTGCATTGTTTCACAGAAGTTGTACTTCAGCCCGAGCTAGATATGTGCATCAACACCCATACCACCTCCAGATTCCGCCGAATGCTCCACCACCGCCACACAGCCAAAAAAAAAAACATGTGGAACTACCGCTCGCTGCACCGTAAAAACCGCTACCAAAGTCGCCCAACAATACCAGCAACCTCTCACACGCTACAATGGAAGGGTCCACTATGCCACAAAATTTCAGAAGCATTTTCCATCAAAATAATATCGTCGATGCACCAAAAAAATTCAGTAACACGGTCCCACCGGATGTACTGCCCTCGTCATGCCCCGACCGAGCAACATCTCCCCACACATACAAAAAAAACAGCGCCAACGCGTCCGCACTTCGACGGCATAACCCCACTCAAAGGGAGGTTTAACGTGCCGCATTGCCATAACCAACCTAGGGCAGAGCCGCAGGTGCAGCGCCAGCCTAACACTGAGGCAGAGTGCCCTCAACGTCGGCTATGGCTGCCTCGCTCCTCACTCCACTCTCCTGCAGACCACACTCTCACTCTCCAACACCAACACTTCCAAGCAACACTTCCTAACACAATGCAGCATCTAGCCAACACTCGAATGAGTGAAAGCACCAGCAACATTGCCACATTTGTAAGGCAGCAGGGTGGCGTGTTGACTTATAATTGTTGGAGGGTGGTGACCAACACTCTTGCCCACAGGCAAAAATCATAACTCTAGTCGAGCCCTTGATCGGAGGCAAGATCAAGGGTCCACTGTAGCCACACCTCAACCACACATATAGGGAGGCAGTTACTTTCAACTGCCTCCTTTTATTTTATTTTTTATCTCAACTATTTCAAAATTTCACAAGATAGTTGAGAGTCTGTCACTTTTCAAACACAAATGAATCCAAAAATTTTGAATATCGTAGTCAAAGTTTTTTTCTTTTTTCTGACCTTTCTTTGAAGACATACAACTCTTCAAAGTTTGACGTACCTGGGCATTTTCTTCAGTGCAGGTATGTCAAGTTCAGGCTGAACTTAACCATTTTCAAGAATGGTTGTTCATCTCTAGAGGTTGTGTCTGGGTGGTCACACTCCGGCTCTTCAAAGTTTGGCGTACCTCGCCCTTTCCCGTAGCTGGTTGTCCCGTCCACGGCTTGGACGGGCGCCCAATTGGGTGGGCCACAACACCTGCTTCCGACCCTCAGTGCGGAATCTAACCCTGAGGGTCCAATAATCGAGAAAAATAAACAAATAGGTGTTCCCGTTCCTCCGGCGCCGCGGTCTTGCTTCCTTCCCTTTGGCATATTTAGGCTTCGAATGACGCGGTTGTCATCATTTTAAGTAGGACGGAAGTTAGACTTCGCATCTTAACGTCCGCATGCCTCGACGACCCTGCTAGAACCCACGTATAACCGGTCACACCGCCTATTACCGCCTTTACTCTCGAATGCTGTAGGCATCTGGACTAAGGTTCATAAAAGTTTTAGTTTCTTGGTCATAGGTTAGTCTGAATAAACTTTCGGCAAATGTCAACCTTATCAAGCCAAGAATTTTCTCAAATGTTGGACAATGTCCGACATTCAAAACACTGAGAAGATACCCTTGTAAGGGCTTCTGCTCCGACAACTATTGTTCCATTTCGTCCCAACCCCATTCCACTCCCGACCATCCACTTGGCACCTAAAACCAGGAACAACGACAGTGAAGTTGTTTCCCTCCTTAGAGAATTGATAAATGACCGTAGAGAAGAAAAGGACAAACAATGTGAAGAAGAAGATCAACAAAGGAGAGAATAACAAGCCAAGATCGAGAAAGAAGAAGAGAAGAAGCGTCTTGAAGAAGAATAATCGCGCCAAGCAGAGAAGGAAGCACGAATGACAAAGATGATCAATGCAAAAATAAAAGAATTGGATAACAGTGCCAAGCATGAACTGAAGAGGGAAATAGGAAGATACAAAAGGAGATAGAGAGGGTGCTTCGCAAGTCTAAGCGAGGGAAGACTGGCAAGGAGACAATTATTGAAGAAGTCAATAACATGAAGCGGTATCAGGAAGAGATCATAGGTTCTCCTCATGTTCTTCCAGCACAAGGCAAACCACGTGTTGATGAATGTGCTCCGCATGGGGCCCCTCATCTTTCTTCTTTTGATGAAGACCTGCTACTCATGAAAATCAATAATGTGCAACGGTCTCAAGATTCACAGTTTGGTTTGATTCGGTGAATGATGGAACTAGTCGAGAAGCTCATCTCGTCTATTTAGCCATCTATAAGAGTCCAAGGAGTCCCTCCTCCCCGCGATAACCCTGGGCCTTCCGTCTCACTCCTTGCTGCTCCCCAAGTTCTTGTATCTGCTCCCCTTCTTGCCCCTCCTCCCCCTCCTCCTCCACCAGCTCCTTATCTCAAGAAGAAGGTCCCCGTTTCTGTCGGTCCGAGTTCCTCTAAAGTGAGACGAAAATAAGACTCCAGAGGCCAACCGATTCTTGGCAAGGCTATGTGACATGTTCGCGACTGTTGCTAGTGATGCTGCCAGATGTAGATCAATACCTCCTGGTCCCCAAGGAACGAAGGAGAAACCGTTGGGCTTCGATCGTGTGACTCTAGGTAAGAAAGCGGCAGTTATCTCCGCGGGGAAGGAAAGGCGTAACAAATATGTGGAAGACTTGAAGAAGGAACTCATGATAAAATCCAATACCAATTAGAATCGCTTTGCAAGGCATATCACATCAAGTACTTCAACAAAAGGTAAAATTTTGCAAATTTGAGCAAGATTAGGGCTCGCGGCGCCTATGAAGAGGAACCTGAGGACAAAGGGTTTGAAGACATCGCAACTGACGTCGAGGAGGAAAATCCCTCTTGATGATTCATTGATCATAGTGTTACCTGGTTTTAAGAGTTATGGGAACAAACTCACTGACTATGTGCTAGCATTCAGAAATAGGGTAGGGATTGGGAGGACATGGAAGCATGGGCTCATTCTTTTGTCATTATGCTAGCTTGCTTAGAACAACTAACCTAGACAGGGAAATTTGTCAGCACTTGACTCAATTTGTTTTATTATGGTTTTGACATTTTTAAGTTTGTTGGCCTATATGTTTTGTTTCTCTTTCCTTTCATGTTGTTTATGCTGGATCTACTACACATGATTTTTCTACACGTTGGAACGAGCAAATTTGGTTTTTTGATGGAGACCGACACAATCACCGTTCAAGATAATGGCTTAGGAAAAAAAAATGGTCTATTGCTTTGATTGTTGAGATTAAGGTTATCGAATCTTCCCTTATTTCCCATAGGTGTCCAAACCTTAACTCTCACTTCCCTAAAAAGCATGATTGTTGAATGATAAGGAAGCGAGAAAGTGCGACTTTTCGATTGAGGTTCAACTTTGGCTATGATAAATTTGACCGTGATTCCTATACGATTCGGTTCATTGGTTTGTCTGTTTCCCCTAACTTTGTCCTCTGTTCCCCCTCACCTCAACCATGTCCCTCCCTCATCTCGCAACATCATGCTTGTTTGGATAATTGCGGTACTTTCATTTTAGTCTTTTGTTCTGAAGGTAATACCTTCATGGATGATTGAAGTTATCTCCGAAGAATTTTTTGTTTTAGTTATGTTTCATATAATGATCGAGTGACTCTTCAAAGATTTTTAAAACATGAATTCATGAATGGCGTCGTTTTTTACTGTACTCGCATTCACAGACATTTCAATTTTCGAGACCTCCAAAAATTTGTTCTTGTAGCACGTCTTTATGTTCCCTTGACAATTCGGCTACTCTATCATCTCTCCCCCTCTAATCTCACCAAACTCTACAACATTGTCGACCTTTTATTCTCGAGTCGAACCACAGTCACTTTAAAGAGAATCATTAGTCCTTACTAAGGTTGTTCGACTTGCTCGTGTTATTTCTCTTGTCATTAAAATCAGATTTGATGTTGTAGTCATAAAAGTTATGGTTGCAGTATTCACAAAAAACATGATTAGGCGAAGGGTTAAACCAACATGTTTTTTCAATTTTATTGTTTTCCGGACCCGTGTTATTTGGACCAGAAATAAAGCAATTGGCAAAAATTTCCACAACCACCGCATTTGTACCAAGAATCTCACTAACGATTATACTTGTGCCGATTTTCTGGACTTTCCTCAAAATTCCGCTGGACATGTTTCTTTTTGGTTCTCAAAATTATTGCATCTACTTCTCTGTTTTCTTAATTCCAACAACATTAAAAAACTTTCTACTTTTACTACCTTGGGACATATCAGAGGTGCTGTTCTAAATGGTTTAGAAAAACTACCTCATTCCTCTATCTTCGGTCTGTATAACCGCCAAATTCTCAAGTGCTTCAACCCTTCCTCACACTTTCTTCTCTCCCGCCCACTTTCTCCCTCTACTAAGTCATGGTTTTTTTATCTCGATGAACTCGCTGCATATCCATCGATCACAATTTGGGAGATATTTATGTTTGTTGTCAACTAGTATATTCGGATGCAATGCGATTGCTATTCTTGAATAATTCTGGATTTGTGATAGACTCTTAGACTGTAGCGACCATTACCCATGATACCGAACTCCGATTTATTGAATCTGGGCTCCATTCTTTTGCAAGTTGGAAGGCTAATGAGGTGATTGAGAATTACTAATTATCCCTAAACACAATGATATCTTTAGGTGGATACCTATTTTGCCCTCTTTCTCATATCTCATTGTTCGGTTAAGTTGTTTTGTAGCAAAGGTAGGTAACACTCTTTTATAGTATATCCCTAAACATCTTCACTACAACCGCAAGTCTACTTTCATGACCAAAGAGAGGATACAAGCTATCAATAGCACAACACGAAGGGTCACCAATGGTTTCCTTACCTCGTTTAGCCTTTGATAGGAATGTTTATAAATTTTTCTCATCTCTCTCTTATTTAATATGCAGTCTGGGTGTGTGATTACTTTATAAAGAAGGGTCTTCACAATATTTGTGTCATTCGGTTGGAATACGATACACATTTTTGAAAAAATTGACTGAGAATGGATGAACTCGTATCAAGTTATCCCAGATAATCCCTGTTGTGGTCTTCAAACTTGACAACATCTTCGTTAAAGCAGACTCTTCCCTTTTGAGGCAACAGTCGGTGTCCCAATTTATCTCTTCCATTGAGATTGATTGACCATGTATGCTTGTTCTTGTTCTTTTCAAACACTATTATGATATATATTCATAAGGTTTGCCATATTTTATATAAATTATTGCAAACTTACAACGACAACCTGCTACTAATTTGTAATGATGATATAAGTGGTTCTTCGGAGTTTTTCAAATCAATAATTTCAACTTCATGCTTTTCACTATCAGTCTGATGCATTGCAACTATGAGGAACCGTTATAGTATCTTCAACTCTTATTCCCTTTAATTTATTATTACCCAGTACTTTTTCTCATATAACCCTTAATAGCCGGAACGAGGGATTATTCTTTGTCATCTCAATAAAATGTTTCCCACTCCTTAGTTTATAGAGGAGTGAAAATCATTTTACTTTCACCGAAGCATGAACTTTGCTTGAAAGGTTTTCCCAGTACATATTTATCCACTGACTTAAAGTTTTTTCCAGAAACCACAATGGAGTACGGGATTCATAGGCCCTTGCATTATCGACTTTGGACAAGTAAACTTAAGCCTGAGGTTCCAATTTCGACAAAGGGGCCCCGTTCGGCTAGTTTCTTCAAGAAGTAGTTACAAGTTCTGTGACATACAGACACCTGAAACCTCTCGTTCTCGATTTTGAACATTTAGACCGCGGTTGAACGAATTATTAGCCGCTACTCGTTTTCGGTCCAACCAGACAGTTTTACTAGATTTTTCCGCGATGGTCAGAGAGTAATTGACGGAAGATCTGTCAGTGGGAAAAAGTGGTGGATAGATAGGTGTTAGTCAAGAAACAGTGTCGGCAGGAGGGGGGGAGGGAGAGTGTGGAACATGAGGATAAGGGAAATCAAGAGGAGTGAGAAACATCTGAGAAAGTACGACTCCTACTGCAAAATCTGCTGCATTGATGATGACGATAAAGGATCGATCGAAATCGAGGAGGCGAAAAAATGACGCACAAGTCACCGTTTTTTTTAGGGTACGAAAAATAGTCTCGCAGAGGGGTGTCCAAAACCATGGCGGGTTCTTCCGGAGGAGGGTGGAGGTAAGAACGTAGGAATAGCTGACAGGAGGGTGGAGGTAATGACGTAAGAATAGCTGATGTATCCTCGGATGAAGTTACTGTAGTAACTCGTGAGCCCGAAAAAACTGTGAAGTTGCTTGCAGGATGTGGGGACGAGCCACTCCGTGATAGGAGCGATCTTCACGTCGTCCATATGGAGACCCTGGTCAGACACATGGTGTCCTAGGAAGTTCTCTTTGCGCTGGGCAAAACAATACTTACTGAACTTGACATAAAAATCATGCTTGCGTAAGTGTTGTACGACATCGTGAAGGTTTCTGAGATGGTCTTCTAAGGTACGACTATAGACCAAGATTTTGTAAAGGTACACGAGAACGTATTCTTTAAGCATGTCCTGAAGATATCGTTCATCGTTGTCTGGAAGGTGGCAGGTACATTGGTGAGGTCAAATGACATCACCATGAACTCATAGTGGTCAAAGCGTGAGCGAAAGACGATTTTCGGCTGGTCCTCTGCAACAATGCGGATCTGATGGTAACCGCTACGAAGATCGATCTTCGTGAAGAAGCAGTTGTCTGCCAGACAGTTAAACAACTCATCCACACAAGGCATAAGATAGTTGTTCGATGCAGAGGCGAAGAGTTTCGTTCGCTTTGCAAGCAAAGAAGATGGGGGCATCCCAAAGAGAGTTACTGGGTTGAATGAAACCCAACCGAAGGAGTTACTCAAGTTGACACTTGAGCTCCGTTACCTCTGGAATCGAGGGTCGGTAGGGTGTTGTTGTGGATACGATAGTCATGCACGAGCTAAGATAAAATGCTCAACACCGTGCATCGGAGGGATCCCGCTGTATGGAAAATACGGGGGAAAGACGTCGTGGTACTCTCGAATCAAGTCACGAATGACGAACTCTAAGTCGGTCTTGAACAACACAAGTTCCTTGGCGTCTGCGTCGACACGAGACGTAAGTGTGGAATCGGCAGTGGACGATGTACTGACCTGGGATGTTGAAGGGGTGTCCATAGGCTGAGGGGAGGATGTAGAGATGGAAGCCACGAAAATGGAGGACGGGTCAGGGGGATCGGGCTCCAAGGAGATGAGCTCAATGTCTAGGCAGAGGGGATCGTGGCGTAGAAGATCCATGACATTCACTGAAACTAGGGTGACATCCTCTTGACGCAGGAAGCGGGCGAATTGACGAGGGGATCACAATGTGATGTCCCAGTGGGATTCCGAGGGACGAGGGTCCCGAGGAGGTAGGTCAGGAGGGGTGTCGTTCGTGGTGCCAATGAAAGGGACGCAATGGGTCTGACCACACATCGTTTTGAGAACGATTGTCTTGGCCCCTGTGCCACGAAATTTGCAAGACCGGGGAGTGTCAAGGATAAAGTCATACCCAGTCTCCAACACATCAAGTATGTGGAGGAGTAGTAGCGACGAGACGCCTGGGTACAATCTGACAGTTGGAGGGTAAGCGAGAAGTGGAGGTCAAAAACTGTTTGATCAAAAAAACGTTGCGTTTTGTTATCTCCGAGGGTAACGAAGATAGGAGAGCGAGACCCGAAGATAGCTAGACGAGCTTCCTCAACCACTCGAAGGTGATAGAAATCTCCCTATGAGTCGGAGACCCATAAAGCGCGATATACCCTCATAGATGTCCCAAGATGAATGAAAATGATAGAAAGAGTGTGATAAATGTCAGAGAGTATAGTAAGAAGACGATACAGAACGTTGACGTATCTCGTGAGTCGTTCTTGACGAGCCTGAAGAATGCTAATATCCACGTGAGATGACACAACGTCATCGCGAGTTGCCATCTGAGCACTACAATGAGTCGTGCGAATAGCGTGAGGCGTCGAAAGTCTCGGAGGGGAAGGACTAGATGCGGGGTCTGTTGTGGGGCAGACGGTACCTCGACAGACAGCGGGTCGAAGGAAACTGCGTCCGTTGAGTCCTGAGGATCCTTTGATGTGGTAGCCGAAGAGATGAATCGTGACTGAGTGGTCAGGAAACCGGCTACAGATGAGGCATCAGTGGTACACTTGACCGTGGCTAGTTGGATGATGTCGGTCAGGAGACACCGGGGGAGGACTGTGATCGACGTTGACGAGAAATGTTTTCATAGTAGCAATCGAGGCCGGCATGGTATGGGTACCGCGAGGAGGTATGATGATCCTGGCGACAATGGATATAACCTCGATGGGCCTCAATGACGGCACGCTCATCGGGTGTCAGAGCTCCACGAGGAGGGATAAAACCCTATGGAAGGTCGACCTGAGGAATAGTGAACATGCGCGCACCGACCTGTGTGGACCTGTTGTAAGCACGACTCGTAGCGGATAGGGCCATCCGCAAGCGATCACCAGAGGTGGTCGTGTCGTTATCCAAATGAAAGTGGATGGCGTCTATAAGCTCGATGTCCTCAGGGGCAGCCCCAAGGGAAGGGTCGATCTCTGTCGTAGGGTCATCGCTACATTTGAGTGCACTGTAGCGCCAAGAGAATGGTGCTTCAGTCTAAGCTGGATGGCGGAAGGGGCCGATGAAAGAATAGCGACATCGGTTGGTGTCGCGCGACTGAGTGGTGGCGGCAGGCTGCGCAGAGGGCGAGGTGGTGGACAAACGATTTCACATCCTCTGATACCGGCGAGCGACATCGTACGCTTGCTCTCGCGATATGAATGACCGCCTCCACAACTCCAGGCGGTAGTCAGCTGGAAGATTGCAAAGAAATCAGTCGATGAGAATGACCTCCGAGAGGAACGTCTCATCACACGTGAGGCGAGCGTCTTGAAACATCCCGATGTGCCGCTTTAAGTCACTCGCGACACTGGGCCCGGACCATCTCGTCTGGGTGATGTGGGTCAGCGCATCAGTGGCGTCATGCTCAGCACCAAAGCGGTCCTGGAGAAGGGTTGTGAAATCCGGAAAGGTGGGGACCTCACCTGTGCGCCGACGATGGGCATAATGACTCTCTCACGTGGAGGAAGGGCTACTATGTAATTTGGTTGCGAGCATATTGCACCACATCTTCTGGGGGATAGTTATCAAAGTGCGTGTGTGTATGGCTATCTGCAGCAACTGCGACACGCAGCGTATGCCATTGTAATCGGGTATATCCGACAAACGCACAAGGGAGGGTCCGCTGTGGTGTCGGCGAGGGGAGAGTGGTTGGGGTGCCTGCACTGTGGTGGCAAAGGTCGGGGCCAAAGCAGGGGTGGGAGTGGGAGCAGGCTGTGGGCCGTAGCCACCAGCAGGGGGGCCGATAGATGTGTGTGTGTATGTGTATGTGTGTGTGTGTGTGTGTGTGTGTGTGTGATATATATATATATATATATATATATACAGTTTGTCACAGCCCCTCGTTTGTTGTCCTCTTCTCTCTCTCTGCCTACGGTTTACCGGGCAGTTCTGTTTGTGACGATATATATATATACATATATATAGATAGATAGATAGATAGATAGATAGATAGATAGATAGATAGATAGATAGATAGAGAGAGAGAGAGAGAGAGAGAGAGAGAGAGAGAGAGAGAGAGAAAAAAACCCTTGGCCTGTTGGTTAAAAACGTTATTTTTGTATTCGATTAGCACCTGGATCGGGAGGTAGGGGGATGTCAGGACTGACGGGAAGTAGGGGAGGAGAGGAAGGAGGGGACGAGGGGAGGTGGGGGGAGAGGAAGGAGGGGAGGAAGGGTTCGGAAGTAAGGGGTCATCCAGCTCCCTCACGTACTGCACCTGATCATGAATGTATACAAGCTACATTTCTAGTTTGATCCGGTCACAACAACGGGGTGTTCTATTTGGGGGAAGATGGAAGGGGTAGTGAAATCCGATCGTAGGGCAGGGGAGGTGGTGGCCAAGCTACCTAGCAACAGTCTGACGTCGGGGGAAGATGAAAGAGGTAGTGAAATCAGATCGTAGGGCAGGGGAGGTGGTGGCCAAGCTACCTAGCAACAGTCCGACGGGTGTTGGAAATTCCGCGCGCTCTCTGCGAGATTCTGCCTTCACGATTTCCACGAATGTGCACCGCAGGGAACAACGAGTCCCGCAAAAATGCTCGCTAGAGTAGTGCAAGCGCCGCGAAAGTGCGCACCGACTTTTAAAGAAAAGACAATGTGCACCGACAGCAAAGGTTCCTGCGAGCGTCGCGCGCTCATGCTGGCCGAATCTGCGCCATGGTTCTATTTTTTCCACCCGCCACTGTTTCCCCCCCGCACCCTGATAATGAATGTATACAAGCCATCTTTCCGGTGGGGTACTGCCAAAATGAGGGTGTTTTGTGTTCGGGGGAAGACGGTATTACGAAAACCACAACTACCGTCTTCCCCTGAACATATTGCACCGTGATAATGAATGTATACAACCTATCTTTCTCGTCCAGTACAACCATAATGGGGGGGCCTTGTGCTCGAAGGACGATAGTTGGGCAAGGGGCAACATGCAATATCCCCTTCACCGTGAGAGGTAGCTATGCTTACAGGGGTCTCCTGTTTAGCTCTAGGAGTAGTGGTAGGTAGGTAGTAAAAGGTGAATTAGAGAGAAAGATAAAAAAGGGGTGGGGGAGAAACGATGGAAAAAAGGAGGTATATGTTTTTGAAAGAGGGCATATGTTGTTGAAAGTTGGAAATTCTCCAGTGGCTACAGGGGAGGATAAAGTTTTTCTTATCTACTAGCTTGGAATGAATGGCACTCCCATCTTTTGGTAGGTACCTTGTGCTAGCCTGGTTTGAATCTATCCTGAAACCCTTATACAAATTGGAAAGAACTTGTTGAAATAGTGTGTGAGGGTGTGTACACTGTTTGAGGAACAACAGCTTCTCCAGAACTCGAGAAATGCTGAAACAGATACGATAGTGGGCAATAGTTTCGAGGGTCGGGAACTTTCCTCCCGATGCGATAGATTTCATCTTGTGCGCTAGCTTGAAATGCTGTGACGCTTGAAATGCTTTTAGATTGGTGCTCTCCTATCTTTTGCTAGGCGCCTTGTGAGTCTTGTGACCAACAACTATGTTGCCTAATTTCGGTACTTCTCACCTGGTGAGAAGTCCCGAGAAGTCTCGAGACTAGCTCCCTTGTATTCAAACCAAGTGATCAAAAGGGAGCTAGGGTCTCGTTAGACACTCCTAAAAGAATCCTAAAATTTTTAGGATGAGTCCTAAAGGATTTTTAGGATTTCGTGCGGTGTCGTTACATGCAGTCCTAAAAATTGTCTTTTAGGATTCGTCCTAAAAGGTTTCCCGCGGCCCGTTCTCATATTTGTATACGCAACCGCGTTGCCGATGTCCGCCGGGTCCTTGCTGGTGTCCGTGGTACACACTGCGGAGGCCTTGGGCGGGCGAGGAGGGGTGGGTGAAAAGCGCGGTCACCCCGAACTTCAAAACTTCAAATTCGAATTTTCGCGGACGCAAGGCGGCAGGGGTGAAGCGTTCGGCGCAAGTATCCATCTTCCGACTCCACGCGAGTTGTGAGCAGCGGGGGCAACTTCCGGCAAGGCGCATCTTCACCTCCGCCGTGTGTGCTGTCCTGTGGACTCCGACGCACGCCATCTTCTGTTGCAGCGTACGTCAGCGGGCGCATCTACGGGTCCGGCGTGCGTGTCTCTCTTCACTTGGTTCAGCAACGGGCGTGTCTTCGACGGTTGTGGCAGGCTTCACGCTCTTCGGGCAGGAAGATTCCCAGAGATGGATCTTCGTGTCAGCGGGCACGGTCTGCGCGAAGAGGAGATCGACGCGGTCGCGATGGCGGTTACTGTCGTCGTCGTGAACACGATGGGCGGCATGTCATCGTCCTCAAGCGACATGCTGACACAGCTCCGAAAACGAAGAGCGTTGTTGCAGCGCATTGCCGAAGCGCCGGATTGCGTGGCCACGTGTGAGGCAGTCGTCCAGTTGTGCGCCGCTCTGTCATCTGGCGTTTTCCCACGACGGACCCCACGTTGGTGGATTAAACGACGGACTGGCGGGACATGGGAGGATCTCCGCCTCTGTGATGACGCGACGGATGGGTATTACCGGCAGAAGTTGCGCATATCGTTGGCCATGTTCATGCAGATCGTTGCCGCGTGCGCCACGTACGTGTAGAAGAAGGTGACGCACTACAGGATGCCTTTGCCAATGGAGCAGGTGATCGCTTTCGCGTTGTACAGGTGGGCGTCAGGAGAGACGTACGAGAGCGGCACTTCGGCCTTCGGCATCGGCAGGGCAACTGGACTGCAGGTCGTCCGCGAGTCACTTCGGCGCTGCTGCAGGCGTACCCCGATGCTATCAAGTGGCCAGTTGGCCGTAGACGTGCGCAGATTCTGCGCGCATTCCGTGACAAGGGTTTCCCGAATGCTTCGGCACGATCGACTGTACACACATCTACATTGACAAGCCCACCGGCGCACCTTCCGACAACTACTACGACTGCAAACAGAAGTTCTCCGTGCAGGCGCAGGTGGTGGTGGATTTGGATCTGCGGATCCTTGACGTCCACATCGGATACCCGGGAAGCGTGCACGATGTCCGCGTCCTGCACAATTCCCAGCTATGGAGGCGTGCAGAAGCTGGCGAGCTGTTCGACGCACCTCCGGAGAATCTGCCGCACTGTATCGTCACGCGAGGTTACCTGCTAGGCGACAACGGTTATCCTGTTGCCTGTCCATGGGGTGCAGCCGTACGGAGGAATCGACCAACATCCTGACGAGGAGCGCTGCGGTGAGGTCGCCGTCGTACGAATGCGAATGCGGCGTCTCTCCAAGGGCTCGTCATCATCGCCGCCAAGATCGGCGACGGGAGCCTTCTCTGTCCGCGTTTCACGGCCACGCAGTTGCTGCACCTCGTGTGGAGGGGTCTGCATCCTCTTCGAAGTGGTGCGATCAGAAGAGCGTTGCCGATCGCTCTCGCGTACTTCAGACGTTGTCGCCTCCGCCTGCTCCTCCGCCGTGAACTCAGCGTCACAGTCCCCTTCCGCTTCCTCCGCCCAACCTTGCGCTCCACGACCACGCACCCTTGGCAACGCATCTTCCGTACGCACCCTCTTCGCTTTCGGGGCTTGCCGCCGCCCTCTTCCCTGCCCTTGGCTATCGTTGACGACCACGTCGCGCTTCTTCCCACGGGTGTTCCCTCTCGTAGACATGTTTCGTGGCGACCTTTGCAGGCGAGCTTGGCAGTGTGATCGGACGAGCGGGAAGTGTGGCCGACCTGGCAAAAAATATGTCTCCCGTGAAAAACGTCTCCGTGCGGCTGTGGCGTGACGACAACGACGTGCACGTGGCAGACAAATGATCTGTCCTCTGCGGGAAGAAGATATGACGACGACGGACATCCACGCGACGCAGTAGATCTCTCCTCCGCGGGATGAAGACGACGACGTTGTCGAGCGCATCGGTCCGGCACCGCACCAGGGCAACGCGGGACCCTCCTAGCCGCGTCACGCAGGAGCTGATTTAAATCCTTCGTCGCAGATAATACATGTGGAGCTTCCTTAAGCCGCTCCGACCGAGTGCGCCAGCCATACCTCTCGCGAGCCCCTACGACAGGATAGGGCCTACGCGAGGCACGACTTACCTACACCTTACGGGAGATGTCACCTCCCTTCGGTGGGCGTATCCCTGCCGAGCTGCCAGTCCACAGTACGAAAGCTAATCAGTTGCAATTGCAAAGGTGGACCAGCCGAGGGTGTTTCTCGTTCGCCGTAGCATAAGGGGTACGCGTGGTAATACGCCTCTATCGAACCCGCACGCGAACCGACATCTTGGGGGGCTGAGGTCCCAAGCGCGACTCGACATCGGTCGACTAGGACGCATCCCACACTCCACGCGCACTCCACTTTACAAACACACATACACACAAAACAACATATATTCGAAACGACACAGCACAAACAATGCGACAACGCTCCTAGCCCCTCGGTAGCCGTCCCATAACTGTCCGACGCGGAAATCGGATAGGCGTCGCGCACGAGACTTAATATAAAACCGCACGGTCGCAGGGCTAACTCATATCGACTCGCAATGCAAGCGTACGCAAGCGGTTGCAATGATGGTGTACTATGTAGTACCCATACTCTCGCGGTCCCCGTTAATCGCGAGGGCCACGTTCGACACTCAAGTGTCGGCTGACACGCGCCTTGAGGGTTAATCTCTCGATGCTGGACAACCGCCATGCGCGGTTGAAGACCACACCCTCTTCCGCACCCTGTGCAGAGGGGTTAAGTAGACAACTTTAAGCTGTCGTGGCGGTCGAACATCAAGGGGTTTGACTTTGACGGCTGCCACGGACTATAACGTCCAACTATAAAAAAACTTCAAAGAGCAAAGGTAAAAACAAAAAGAGGTCTCCCTTTTCTCTCCAGCCATAATCTGGTCGTCCCTTGCGCACGATCACATTAAGCCGCGCGCATGCCCAAGCCACATGTAAATATATACATAAGGGTCAGTTATATAAGACGATTACTTCTTACAGTCACAGTGGGGCTCCCTCCAACCATATATGCATGTAATCGCAGACAATCACATCCAGAGTCCGAATCAGAAACGCACCTGCAATCACATCAAAGATTCATCCAGAAGTCCACGCACTACACGGAGTCAACCCCAACACTTTCGACACTCATACCCCTCGCTTTAGCCATGCAAGCCCCAAACCTCCTGTCCAACCAACCTTAATTAAAATACTCAGTACCTTTGTTAAATGGCCATTAATAAAAGTCCGGGTGAAACCTTAGTAAAACAACGAAATCACCAGGGCTAAAGCCTTTTAGGTTGAGTGTGGAGGGAGAGTTGAAATTGAGTCATAGATCGACAAATCGGCAACCGACCTGTTATCAGTGATAATAGAAAGTGATCCTCAAGGGATCGAGCTGGATCTAGTCCTAAATTTGGATCAGATGATAAAAAAAGCCTGTAACAAACAGCAGACCGATCCCTAAGCAAGGATCATAAGTGTATGGAGAATACAACTCCATAATACATCCTCACTC
The DNA here is from genome assembly GCA_003427395.1 of Chara braunii. Taxonomy (NCBI): domain Eukaryota; kingdom Viridiplantae; phylum Streptophyta; class Charophyceae; order Charales; family Characeae; genus Chara; species Chara braunii. The sequence goes on from BFEA01000432.1 coordinate 1,176,631, forward strand.
AAAATCTTCCTATAAACCAAACCTAAATCTACCTTTAAGCCAGTGCTTAAGCCAAAGGTAGACCAACTGCAGAATCTCCCCTATTCTGGGTGGATCGCCTGAATCACCACCTGTCAAAATATAATCTATCTCGTCTAAACTAGGAAAATTTCGGCAGCGCTTCCCGTAGGAGAAGTGCCTCTCCAGAATTTATATAGGTCCATACATGAAAGCAGAAGTAATATCTAACTCTAGAAAGTCAAACTATGTCTAATTTCATGAAATAGCAGAAATTTGGGCAGCACTCCCTTTAGAAAGGGAGGCTTTCCAGATTTACACTAAGTCAGATATAAAGACAGAAATAATCTCTAACTCTGAAAAGTCAAACTATGTCTAACTCCCTGAATCAGTAGAAATTTGGGCATCACTCCCTTTAGAAAGGAAGGCTTTCCAAATTTATACTAAGTCAGATATGAACTCCAACAACAGCTCGAGCTCAACTTTAGACAGAATTTAACAAACTTCTTAATTTTTGTAGAAATTTCGGCAGCACTCGCTTTAGAAAAGTGCTATTCCAAAATTTATACAAGGCTAAGTTCAGAACTTGAGAATAACTTTGACTTCTCAAAGTCCAATTTTGTCTAACTCCCTGGATTAGTAAAAATTTGGGCAGCACTCCCTTCAGAAAAGGAGACTTTTCAGATTCTTACTAAGCCAGATATATAGAAAAGACAAGTTGAACTCTGACAAGTCAAACGTTAGACTAACTTCTTGGATGTGTAGAAATTTCGGGAGCGCTTCCCGTAGAGAAAGTAGCTTGTCAAGATTTATACAAAGCCAAGTACAAAAAAAAATGATCCCAGAAAATGCGAGAATTGATCTAAGTAAAAAAACTATTACAGAAAATGCATGAATTGACACTAACTTCTATGGCTCTAGCACGTGGCGAACAACTAAAACAACTACCTATAATACTGAAACCCAAACAAACTAACCATCTCATTCAGTCACATGCAAATCAAACCACGAATGTAAGTACTCTCACCATCCTAAGTTCATTCCATATAGATAGTTCATGAATCTTCAAGTCCTTGAATCCTTATACCCATCTTACATAAGACATAGAGTTGGATCATTCGCCATGAAAACAATGTCCAACTTGTCTTTATGATATACACGAACAGGTTGCACAACAACTTCTCGCTTCTTTTGGGCAGATGACTAGGCCACTCGCCATGGAAACAATGCCTAGTCGCCCTAAGCTGTTTAATCCCCAAAGATTTAGTATTTCTCTGACTTTGTTTTTAAAAAAAAAAGACAAATATGGGCAGGGGACTGAACCATTCACAGTAGAAACAATGTTCAGCTTGCCCAAACTATTTCCATTTATACTTTGTATTTTCTCTTTTCTCTTCTTAATGATATGGCTTAACGTTGGACCATTCACAGTAGAAACAATGTCCAACTCACAGTAGAAACAATGCCCAACTGCCAGTTCACATGCAAATATACATAAAGTACTTTCCTTTATACTTAGTTTAATTTACGTGCGTGGTTTTCAGGCTAAGCCGTTCACCATGGAAACAATGCTTAGCCTTAGACCAAAAATCCTCCCTCAGAAAAAACAAGAATTTAAACCCCTTCAATTAGGCAAACCCTCAGAGTTAACTAAAGTAAACAGACCATTCACAGTAGAAACAATGCCTGGTCCTCTAGAAAACAACTAAATAAATATAGCAACCAGGTCATTCATAGTAGAAACAATGCCTGATCCTTTAGAAAACAGCCAAATAAACATAGCCCTGAGCCATTCACAGTAGAAACAATGCTCAGGCTTTGGTTGACCCTTTCAAACGCACGCAAAACTGCCTTCCTCCTACCTTTCCCCAGGTCATCCTTAGTCCGTTTTCAGTCAAAACAAAGATGAAACTTAAGCTTCGCTCTCACACATTCTTTCCATTCAATCTGATTAGGTCCTGAAGAGAAAGCAAAAACCATAGGGACAAACTCATGCAAACATCAATCATACTGCAGGGGGATAGGCAAACATGGCTAGTAGTGGGTTATACAGATAGAGATAATTTACCTGAAGGTTCCCTGCCTCCAGAACCTCGCCTAGGTTCCAGCAGAGCTCCCGCAATCGGTGGGTGGACTCCCCACAGAGTCTTGACGCGGACCTACGGGTTGCAATCCCGCCTTCCGCCTTCCTCTCGTAGCCAAGGACTAGACTGAGACTTAAAAGGGATAGAAAATAGAAGGTAAAGACTCTCAGATCTAGGAATGATGGTCTCAGTCTCGCAAGAGAGGGCCTTGTAATCTTGGATCGCTTGAGGGCCCCACAATGGTGGCCAAAACTGTAACAGCTTGGTCAACCAGGAGTCAAACTTCTGACCTCAAATGCTCCAGACGAACCCCCAACCCGCAACAATAGTCCTTCCTTCCACCGCCCAGTCACTCCCCTTACGTCCAGTCACTCCCCTTACGTCCAGCCACTCCCCTTACGTCCAGTCACTCCCCTTACGTCCACACGTCGCTGCCTGGCATCAAAGTGCTGTAGCTAATCAGTAGACGATAGCAGCCCCCAACGGCTAACAACCCCCCCTCGACACTCAGATCGATCGGCAAGGCACCTCAGTTATCCGCTGGTCAGCCTGCCGACATAACAACTGCAGGCAGCAACCACGTGGTAATAGCCGCAGTCGTAGTGACAACACCTAGTGATCGCTGCAGTCCTTCACGCTAGCAACACCAACCGCGTGTAGCACAAATAAACCCTCAGGCCCTCCGCAGAACCCCTCCGGTATAGTGCTTAACGTACAGCTGCAGGGTGCCACCGCAGCCTATGACGCAAACTCCGCCTGTTGCTGCGCTGCGTTTCGGCGTAGCTCGACCACCGGTACGATTGCATCGTGCTGCAGCCCCTTCACTCCTTGATTTGCCTACGAGAACCACCACGCAAGACAGAAATAGGTAGGCCTGTACTCTCACTTCTTGTACTCAGTCACTCCCCATAATAGCCAAAGTAGTACATTGGCTCGGTAAGGTAGCTTCACCAATGGCTGCTGGCTCGTAGTCTGGCCCCCACTGCTATGCTCAAAAGGTCGCGTGCTATCCGACAGGTTGGTCAGTAGCCGAGTTCCCGCTTCGCTGCCGCCTCCGGCCGGTTGCTCCGTGAGCGGCTCCCAAATTTGTGGCTACACCCCGCTCGCTGCTACTTCCCTGCTTCAACGAAACGAGCCGCTTGTTGGCCACCGGGTGCGCCTCCACTCCCCGTGGTTGGCCTTATGGTCCTTCCACCAACAGGAAGGCCGAAGCCGGATTGAACTTTCTGCCAAAACGCAGGAAGGTTCGCCGTCCTTCAATGTCGAGGCTGTGCAGCATCAGCCGCCGCACCTGGTAAGCCCCTCCCCACTGTGACCCCGCTTACTCTCTCTTTCTCTCTAAAGGCCGCGACCACGGGCCTAACTGTGCTATGAATCTACCCGTACAGCACGGCCGGATACACTTAGTGCCTCGGTCGTCTTACCCCGGCGCAACCCGTATTCCTTCCAACTCCCTTATTGCTGATCCCCTCCTAAAACTAGCTACCTATCCGGATTCGCCCTGTTCGTCGACCCTGATTTACTAACTTTCCTCTTCTGATTCCATAAAGAATCGGCCACGATATCACAACTTCTTTCCCCGTTCGCTCCCCTTCCACCATAGTCCGACACACCCTCTATCTCACTGACCTCCCATTCTACTAACCTATCGTTAAGTCTAGCCTCACCATCATGCTCGCCATACTAAAAAAACCTCAGACAGCAACTTCCCATGCTCGATTCCGTTAGGAATCGAGCGAGGTAAGTCTCTTTCTCCCTTCACTCCGCCATGTCTCGCGCAGCCTTATTCGTACTAACCTTCTAATCTACTCACTTTTTGACTAATCTAACCATAGATTCTGACTCGCCATCCTTCAAAACCCCCAACTCGGTTCTTCCCTCGCTCGTTTTCGCTTAGAAACGAGCGAGCTATGCTCTCCCTGCTGCGCCACGACTCACAACCCGCCATCTCTGTTTCCCTCTTCGTTGAATGTACCCAGCGTGAAATTGCGCCCGGGTCCATTCCCCTATTCGCTGCCGCATACGGCCGGTTGCTACGTGAGCGGCTCCCAAATATGTGGCTACACTTACCCGCTCGCTGCTACTTCCCTGCTTCAACGAAACGAGCCGCTCGTTGGCCACGTCCCGTTGCTCCTAGGCACAACGCCCGTCCGATCTCCGTTCGCTGGCTGCGCTCAGCCAGTCTCCCCGCCATGCCTCACCGGGCTCATCGTGCATGCATACGGCGCCTCCCCCGGACCTGATTCATTCCCTATTCATTCCCTCTGCCTACTTCTGCTCTGCCCGACAGTCACCCCGCAGTGGTGTGTTTCACCCACTGCTTGTTCCCATCGTCTCTCCGCCCGTCGTCTGCGCCATCTCCACCTTACCTTTGCATGCACCTAGCGCACAACCCCGACCGGGTTCACTCCGCTGCTCCGCCTTAGCACTCGCCGCCCGCTCACACTTCGCTACCTACTCCTTGCTGCCCGTAGCGCTGTCCTCCGCTTCTTCACTAATGACCTCGTCCACACTCTGCCCCGTCAGCTACAGTCTTCCCCCAAACAAAACGCACATGTGTTGTATATGAATACAACGCACGACGTGCGTTGTATTCATATAGAACACACGTGCGTTATGCTACGGGTTTTGGGCACCAACTTCAGAAAAAGGGCTCTAAAAAAAAATCCGGTACACGCCCTTGTAGCCACGGGCCTGTCCCTGGGGCATTCATCACAGTTGGAGCGACACACATAAATTGAGAAATGGTCCTCATTATAAAAAAAAAACAAAAAAAACAAGTCTCCAGAATGAATCTTCACCTAGGAAACGGAAGTATACATCCTGCATGTGTAGAGGGGTGGAGCAAGACTATACGTAGACAATAAGACCTCCACGCAGACGGCAATAGGGAAGCTAGAGAGAGAGAGAGAGAGAGAGAGAGAGAGAGAGAGAGAGAGAGAGAGAGAGAGAGAGATGCGAACTATTCGAATAGCACACACATGCATACTATTTGAACGTGTGTACTATTCGGATTTTCAGGAGCTACTTCGAAAAATCGAGTTTTCCAGGGAAAGTTGAATAATACATAAGTGCGTTTTGTTCGGGTGAAGACTGTAGCGCTCCGCCTCTCTGCCTCAGTACCCGTCACCCGCTCTTACTGCAGCGCTCGGTCACGCACCCGAGCGACAGATCTACTTCATTACCCCTTGACCGGCCTGTGAAAACCTGCGGAAAGAATTCCGCCCCCGTCCTAGCCGATTTATCTCCCTCACTCCCAGTCACCCTGGTTGACAAGCCGTGCGCCCGGCTACTTTTCACTGCCAGTCCGCTACAGCCTTTGCCTCACCCGCTTTCCTCAAGCAAAACCCGCCACCCTCTCGGCACTCCAATAAGCAAGTCACATTCTGGCTTCTAACTGAGAATCGCAAGGCCGCCGGCACGAGCCTACCGCAAGCCTAAGCGCGGCTTTTGGCAAGGTGGGTCCCGGACGCAGATCTTGGCGGTAGTAGTAAATATTCAGATGAGAACTTTGAATGCCGAAGTGGAGGAAGGTCCCGCGGGGCCGCCGCTTTAGAAAACTCCCCAGGCCTGTTTGCAGCAGTCAACAATTGGCGGGTGGCGCCCCCGCCACTAAAGCTTTTTACCTGCGTCGTAGGGCCACTTACTCACCGGCTCGCATGCACGTTGAGCTCCTCGGTCCGTGTTCCGCACACGGCACCGCGTCCCAATGCCAAACGAGGCGCGGCTCCGGCGCAGCCACGAAAACAATTTGTACTTGCACTTCAGGCCACCCCCGCGAATACAACATATCCTCACGCGACCCTGCATCAGGTCCGATATCGCGTCCCAGAACGGGACGTGAGTAAAACAAAAAAATAAAAAGGAGGCTAAACAAAAATAAAATAATAAAACTGAAACGGGGAACTTCTTAGCGGGCAGCCATACGAGTCGGCCCCCCTTCCGCCGCGCTCGTGAAAAAAACGAAGGGGGATAGCCCCGTCGAGCCCACGACCTCTCCAGTTTTCTCCACGCTGCTCCGCTACAATTGCTGCGTTGGCGTCCGTCGACCTCGATCCCCAAACCTTCGTAGTGTCAGTCCAATGTCGTAACCTATAGGGCTAAGCCCAAGCCTGAGACCAGCGCCCGCAGAGTACCATACAAGACGGTGCGGCGCGGCGCTTTGGGCCGACAAACCGGTTGCGCGGCTCCTTGTGCCCGCGCCAGCTTGCTTATACCATGCCATAATTGCCCCCGCGCGCCATCCTACGACATCCTGCTCACCGCACGAAATCGCGTCATTATTGCCGATGCCGTCGTCGCGGTCGTTTTCCGCACACGCGCTCGACTCGGTCAAATGTACCAATCAAAAGAAAATATCCTTAATTCCTGCTTAATCAAAAATAAATAAATAATAATAGTATCACCAAGCAAAACGACCGAGGTCCGGGCCGGCTTTACGATCAACAACAGAAAAGAATCACGCGCGCCTTAAACCTGCGCGCCCACGCACTCGCTATTGTGGTCATCCATCCAGTCAACGTAAATCACAGACGCAGCCGCGCCTTGCGCGGTATACTTGAACTTTAAACCAAATCTACTTTCTGTGACTCGCAAAAAACCAGGGCGGATACCCTTATAAGGGTATTCGCATCGACAACTTACCGGACCACATTAAGCGACGTCCCCGTCGCTTCGCCAAATCAGAAAACTATAAATTCATCCACATTCCAAATGCTGACGAAAAAGAGGACCAATCCGATTAGCCGACAAACACAGGGTAGAGACCTCCATCAACGATGCCTTCTCAACTATATGCTGCCAGGTTTCTAACCAGGGCCTCTCACCGCCTAGAAATTAGGACGCTAACAACATAAGTTCCAAGGACCTTCCCAATCGTCCTCTCCCCGGTCCTAAACAACCTTCGGCTTCTCGTTGGGTATCCCTAGTCCTGGCAAAAACCAGGGACGCGGGCCTTAATCGAGACCTTTGAAGACACTCTCGCCTTCCTTCTCAAAAATCTCTCGCAATCAGATACACATAAGTATATATGTATACTTAATATCCGCTCAGCTCTTTCTGCGGTCTAGTACAGAAAGGCTAGGTCTCCACCTTGGCCCACCATAGCCTGGCTGATCGGACCAGGACCACGGCCCACCGCATTGTTATTTAGCAGCAGTACCCTCGTTGGTTACTCAACGATAGTTTTTCTCCTGATAAGCATTCAATCAGGATTTCGCCCAAAAAATTCTCAACCATCACTATCCCGAGGAGTAATTTCACTGGGGCGGGCACCCCCTCTTAAACTCTTACCCACGTAGTCCCGCAGCCGGGTTGCGCCGACTAGCAACCATCTAATGGGGTTACGCCCTAAAGGTACTAACTTCTTTTCCGTTAGCTTGGCCTTTCTTCAATATGCCTGAGAATTAGCACCAGTGGTTAGACGGGAGCGTCGCAAAACAAAATCACTGGCCCATTGCGCGATACGCAGGGGTCCGAAGGCATTTACCAGCCCTTCCTCAATAGGCATGGCATCCTTCGCACGCTTACAAACAAAATCACCGCTAAATCCACCAGGTTGTGCCCCCTGACTTGATCAGAGCCAGCAGCCACCCACCCTGAGACATCTCTCGCCCTGCAGTCATTGCGACTTTCTCAAACATTCCAAACAACAGTAGCCCTTTTCGTCAGACTTTATCACTCATCAGACAACTTACTATGTCATAAATCAGTTTACTCGCCTTTGAAGGTGAGTCTCCCAACAACAAAAACATCCCCTTTGCCAAAAATTCAAGGGACTCTCATCATATGCAAAACACCCCCTCTTCCAGAAATCACGAGGGGTCTCGCCACAGAACGAAACACCACCTCTTCCAAAAAATCACGAGGGGTGTAGCCATAAAACCAAACTTCCCCTCCTCAAAACTCGAGGGGATCTCATCATAACACACAACATCACAAAACATCCCATTTTTCAAAATCCAAGGGGGCTTATCATAAAACAAACATCACTGAGATACCATCTTACGGGTCCTCATCACAACTTAAGCAATCAATAATCAACATGGTAAGCATTTTGAGCCTCCAAGGCTCATAAATTTTCAAAGCCCTCACAACCTTTCACAGACGGGCTGCGCTTCCTCCCCTTATACTCTGCCCTATCAGCTGCCCGTGGGCAGGTCGCACAAGTATACCGAGAAGTAGACAGTTTTGCTTACAATCATATTCACAGTACCCATGACACATAAAAGGTTTTTCACACATTGTCCACACAAACTCATCATACATCAGAGCACAACCACATATGTGAGAGAGACAAGTGATCGTCACATATAAGAATGGTCCCTGAAAAAAACCTCATCATAATATACACTCAGGGAAAATAAAATGTCTCACACAAAAAATGTATCCAAATCATAGCTCACTCAACTCAAGCCAGACCAAACTCACGCTGACAATTATCCCTAAAATACATATCAGATCTGTCTCTCAAAGCCAGTGCGTAGGCCACCTAAATATGTACATGCCTCATCTAGATCACCCTGATCCTCAAGACCCCAGCTCGACGGTATGGTATGGGTAGAGTTTAGGTGGTCTTCAACCCCCTGTGGCGACTCGTCAACAGGCTTGGCGAGGGGGTGCTACACTATTTTCGATTTCCTTTGGGGGATTGAGGATGACCTTTCAAGTCTTTGGTGCTTGTTTTGCTTTGAGCTGTGAGGTCAACAGTGGGAGGACGAACGTTTTCCTCCCCCAGAGACGCAGGGGTAGGGTTTGAGGGGTGTGAGGTACGTGGCTTTGTTGAGGTAGAAGGGACGGGAGGTTGTTCTCTATTGGATCTGGATCATGATTTAACTCGTGCGTGGCCAGGCTGTCTTATAATCTGAAATTGCTATCAATCGTGAATTTTCTGATGATTCTTCCCTGATTTTTCTGAGTTGTGGTTGTCTTCTCCGTTTTGTCTAGTATTGTTTAAATCTGATTCATGAGATTTCAAATGGTTTCTGGATGTAATTGATCCTTAATTTGGAATTCGTGTTTTGTAGGGTTCTTAATACTTGTATTTCGTGAGCGAGAGTCATAATCTGAAACTCGTAAGTTAGAATTTCTCAACAAGGATTTCTCAGTTCTCAATTTACATAATTGTTTTTATCTAGTGTCATTCTCAAATTTTTCCGAATAATTCTGATCTATCTTTGATTTTCTTCTTAAATTTTCCCATGGTAGAGGCTCGAAATCTAATTTGAACATCGTTTTTTGAATACCTAATTCTAAATTCGTAATATCTCGTATTTTTTTTCTTACATAGTATTATCTTGTATAAATGTAATTCCTCTGTTTGCAATTGAATTATGAACATGGGGTTCATGAGATGGTCAAATGGAATATCTCGTAGAGTCTGGGGTTTTCTTGTTTTGAAGTAGGGGGTGGAAGGCATCAAAGGATTCTTTGCAAGGATAGAGAGGGGGTAAAATAGGGTTGTTCAACGGGTACCAGCTAGGGGGAGCCCTTAACAGATGCGATTGGCGTTGGGTGGTTAAGCTGTCCAATGGGTACCGGCTGTTGAGGGCGACCTTTAGTGCGATTGGTGTTGGGCAATGTTGTTCACTTCCTTGATGACGGAGACTGGAATTCTTGTGGGGCAAGGAATTTCAGGGTGATAATGGTGCCTGCCCCCTGCTGAGATAAGTTATTCTTTGGGCTCCTTACGAGGACGGAGTTGGGAAGGTGAATAAGCTCCTTCCCTTCGATGATGGAGGCGAGATCTTTCAGGTCGTCTGTTTCAGGGCTTGTTGGTTTCCTATTTTTGTTTTATATTTCGTCAGAGGTTTGTCAGAGGTTTGTTAAGTCGTCAGAAGTTGTTTGGTAGCCAAGGCCGGGTAATGGCTCCAGCATCTCAATTTTCTCCCATTAAAAAACCTAACGGGGCATCTTGTGGAGCTTTTAGGGACCTGCTTTGAAGTAAGGGGCCAGGGGCATTAAATGATTCTTTACAAGGACGGAGAGGGGGAGGAAATAGGGCTGCTCGATGGGTACCGGCTAGAGGGGCCTCTTATCATATGCGATTGGCGTCAGGTAGTTTAAGCTGGCTGATGGGTACCTGCTGATGAGAGTGAACTCTGGCACGATTGGCGTTGGGTAGTGTTAGTTCACCACCTCGACGACGGAGACTGGGATTCTTGTGGGGGCAAAGAATGTCAGGGTGATGATGGTGCTCGACCCCCGTGGAGAAGAGGCTCTCTGAAGTTCTTCATGACGAAGGAGTTGGGAAGGACGGAGGTGACTGGGAAGGAGGAAGTTGGTAGTGGATGCGATTGGCACTAAAATTTCGGCGGGTACCGGCCACTGGCCGCTAATTTCAGCCGGATCAGTCTGCGCTTCTTCCCTTCGATGATGGAGGCAGGATTGTTCTGTGGGGTTATTTTTTCCAAAAAGAGGTTGAGTGCGATGAATAGATGGTTGGATATCAAGCGTCCTACTAGTGAGGGGGCTAGCTTGTAGGATGAAAATAGGGTACAGTAGCAGTGGAGATGGTGACTCTGCTGCAGTAAGTCTTGGCGGAGTAAGGCAAAGAGGATATGATGGGGGGGTCTCTGAGTTGTTTTCTGAATTTTGCCTATTTTGAAGCTTCTGTAATGATTTTCTCAGTACATCAAATTCTTCTTAGCCCCGGGATCTTAAACTTTTCTATGTTAACTTTGATATGGGACCCTGGGCCCGGTTCCCAGCACGTGTTGCTCCCCACGAATAGATTGGAGCCTTGTTCCAAAAAAAAAAAAAAAAAAAAAAA
>BFEA01000432.1:1217243-1231986 GCA_003427395.1 Chara braunii
TCTCTCTCTCTCTCTCTCTCTCTCTCTCTCTCTCTCTCTCTCTCTCTCACACACACACACACGCACACGCACACGCACACACGCACACGCACACGCACACACACACACACACACGCACACACACACACACACACCTTCATTCGGGCACACACCGTCATGCGGTTCGCTCCCATTGCCATGTCTTGGACCTCCTCAGGGATAGGGGCTCGCTCCTCTGCTCTCGAATTGCGCAAAACGAGAGTGAATCTTCCGCTAGAACATGGAAAGGTGCACCGCCATAATTTTTGTCTTTTGTGGATGTCGAGAGTAGTGGAGCGAGGCTCTTATACCGCTCAAGATTCTACTGCGTGGTATATCGACACTTGATGAGGCGCTTCTTTCACGGTGGTCATCCTATTATGAATGAGTCTCCTTCGCGGCATCGTGCCGAAAGAGGGAATGTGTGCCTCGCCTATGCTGCTCCCTCTCTCGGGATACCTGTAGCAGATAACTTGGCAGTCTCCCTCTTCTCCTTCAGCCTTTTTTTCCTGGAACGACAACCTTTTTTCCTGGAACGACAACGCAACTACGGATCTCCGACGGTTATCGCACGCGTACATCCCCAATACATTCTTCCTTTTTCTTACGGAAACAGAGCAAAAAAAAAAAAAAAAAAAAAAGAGCCGTGGCCTTCACATGGACGATTCCCCATCCATTCCATAAAAAAGGCAGAACCTACGCTGTTTTCACACTGCGACAAAAATAGACGGCTGTCACGGAGAGATCGGGGGGGAAATATAATGGAAAAATAATAAAGCTGTAAGCCGACCCAGGTACCTGCAAGGTACACACTCCCACTTTTGATGAACAGATCGAGGGTTCAAGGCCTCACGCACAGCACTGCCCACCCAACTCGAAAATGGTTGGTGAGTTCTTTTCCTTCTTTTTTTTTTTTTTTCTTGCCGTTCTTTTCCTTTTATCTTTTTCGAAGTTGGTGAGTTCTCACGAGGCGTGGAAAACTAAAGGAGGCTTGTGATCCACTGACTTAGGGCCTACTGACATTACAATATTTTACATATTTTCTGGACGGAATTGGGGTCACCTACATCCACGAAAGGCTGTAGTTAAGGCCAGATACATTGAAGATTGTGCGAGTGTGAGTATGCTCTTCCTTTCAGGAATTTCCCTGAAGTATACCACCTTCCCGTACTCCGAAGTTATATGCCTACAATTAGGAGTGGTGGTAGGTAGGTAGTGTGAGGTGAAATTGAGAGAAGGAAAAAAAAAAAAAAAAAAGTTATGGTTTCCGCATCCAGTGGCCTAGCTCAGGGCATACTCACACTAGCAGTATCTAATATGTATCTGACCGCATTCACGGCCATAACTGGATGTATCTGGCCGCAATTCCGTCCAAAAATACGTAAAAGAGTCGTACTGTGAGTATGCCCTCAGTTGGTAAGGCACGCAAGTGGCATTCAGGAGGTCTTGGGTTCACTCCTAATGGCCTCATGTACCTTCCTGGGCACGCCCACCACCTAGAGATATGCCATTGGTCCCCCAAGTAGCATTGAGCAGAGGCTGTTGATGTTCATAGGGGGAGGGCACAGGAGGGGACAGGAGGGGAGGCACAATGACTGGCGCATAGAAGAAGCTCGCTCCAGATGCTACCGGCTGACCGATATCGCCCACCTGCTGTAGCAGGTCTCGTACCTGCTGGTGGGTGCAGCTCCCGCATGTTCCCTCGTTGGAGGCTTGAGCATGGATGTGGCTGCTACGGGGTTCCCTGTAGTAATATAATGACCAAAAAAAAAGGCCTGAAAGGTTGTCCTGTCCAGATTTGACAGGTAATTGAATTGGTTGGGCCTCATTCCACACCACTTGAGTTCAAGAACCAAGTGAAAAATCATCGTTCCACCCCCCCTTAGAGCGACCCACTTTGTTTTCACTTTTTTGCATCCCAAGGGTGCACCCTTGAAACTCAAGGGCGACAGCCAAAATCGCCCTTCAATTCAAGTCACCTCCCGGAGGTACCTTGAGTTCAAGTGCCAGCGGATACCGCCAGCACTCTGAGTGGGGCCTTTTTTTCGTTTTTCCTTTTTTCCAACAGGCGATCCTGGTCCGAGATTGGTCAAGCCATGGAGTTCGGTTTCAAGTGCGGCCTGATCAAGGGTTTCCTCAAGTGCACATGAAACCATAAATCGAGTAAGTGTAAATTAATCACAATTCCTCGTTTAGTGTGCACTTGAAACTCAAGTATTCTCAAGTGGTGTCGAATTAGGCTCTTAGTCTTTCTTTTTTTTAATTAAAAAAAAAAAAATGGTTTCTCTATGCAGTGCTCGCCCTGTAAAACACCTTGTAAAACCGTTTTTTAGAGTTCTCCAACTTCAAGCGCATCTGGCACCAGCTTCGTTGTTCACCAAACTTGGTCGTTCGATCATGTGATGGCCCTCATATGACGGCGTTAGGGTTGCATATACCTCGAAAAGGCATTCAAGCCATAAGCGGGGGCCTTATCGTATATGCACCACAAACTCTGAGGCGTATACAGTCGTTGATAAATTTAATCAATGGTCAACGCCGGTTCGTTTTTCGACGTTCAGGGTGTCGCCAGGGTCTGAGAAAAGTGTCTCAGAAGCACAGCTGTTCAAAGTTCATGGACAATAGAGCATCACTCTTCATTACGAAGTTGGCGATGTCCTTGGCGTACTTTGGATAAATTCTCTAAAGTAATCCCATTAGAGGACAAACCCAATATCGTTCCTCTACACGGCACCGCACCAAAGTTATCCTTACATGGAAACGCATCCTGGCCAGTCCACTGAAAACAGTATTAAAAAACAAAAATTTTGTCCATACCGGCAGTCTGGACAGGTGTAAACCTCGCTAAATTTAAGGGTGCCGAAAAACTCATACCGAAAGCAAGAGTTGCAGGTTGGGAGTTCAAGTGTGTTTGGTTAGCGCTCGCGAACAAATTCGGCCTATTTGACAAAAAAAATAGAATTGGTGACGTGATGCGGCCAAGTCGACCTCACTAAAAATTGTGTTCAGAAAGTAGTGCAGCAGCCTGAGACGGATACTGCATGCTAGGGGTTGACCCTTTAAAATAACTATACTATAATAGAACGACCATAAGAAGGAGGACACAAGAGGTGGGAAGGGAATAGGCACTTAGTGACGGAAACGTCGTTGCCATTCATCATGTATTTTGCAATTGTTGTCATTCATCATCATTGTTGCAGTGAGAGAGAGAGAGAGTCATTCATCATGTCGTCGTTGCCATTCATCATGTCTTTCGCAACTGTTATCATTCATCATCATTGTTGTAATAAGAGAGAGAGAATCATTCATCATGTCTACTGCAGTTGTTCACGTCGTCATTCATCATCGCTTTTTCAGTGAGAGATGGGATAACAACGGGTCTATAGGCGGTTCTCTCTCTCTCTCTCTCTCTCTCTCTCTCTCTCTCTCTCTCTCTCTCTCTCTCTCTCTCTCTCTCTCTCTCTCTCTCTCTTCACATACATGATACGAAGTACTGCCAAGCAGCGATGCACCTAAAAATTACCAGAGTATGGTATGTATAAATGGGTCACTGCCAGTGTAAAAGGCGAGATGGGATAACAACAGGTCTAGAGGTGGTTCACATAGGTAAAAATATTTTTGTAGTACAAAGGTTTTGCATTGTGTCATATACAATAAGGAGACATGCATAAAATATATAACTAAAGATTCGTCGGTGCAAAGCTCGACAGGACGAATGTCCTATGATAAATAATACCAAGCAATAGCAGTACACATGTGAGCCTATGAGATTGTGGAGACGAAGTTTCAAAAATAAAAACGTAAGTTAATATCAACCTTTATCTGTTGAAATACAATATGCTTCATAGTTCTCATTACACCAAACCACCAAGCACAAGGTTTTGCATTGTGTCATATACAATAAGGAGACATGCATAAAATATATAACTAAAGATTCGTCGATGCAAAGCTCGACAGGACGAATGTCCTATTAGAAATAATACCAAGCAAAAGCAGTACAAATGTGAGCCTATGAGATTGTGGAGATGAAGTTTGAAAAAGAAAAACATAAGTTGATATCAACCTTTATCTGTTGAAATATAATATGCTTCATAGTTCCCATCACACCAAACCACCAAGCGCAAGATAAAATTTGCATCGGTCGTACTATCGGGGCAATTACAAATTAAAAATGATTTAAGCAACCAAACGGTTAAAGCAAGCAAATAAGCTAATGAGGGGATTGATAGGGTGATTGAAGGAAGTTATGGGCATTTACGCCGAAAAAAAATAATTTTTAAAGCCCCAATCAGGGTCACCAACCCGTACGTACGGAGGTCCCCGGGCAGACCTTCGTACGTACAGGCGTTCAGGGTCTAGTACAGGGTCCGAACTCGACAGCGTTCGGCCCCCGCCAAAAATTATTTTGGGGCCTAAAAATAATTATTTTTGTCTGAATTGTTTTTTGTGGGTTCTCTATGACGTGAGGTACATGCCTGTAAATTTTCAAGACATTTGGCTAAGCCAAATAAGAATTAAAATCGCCAAAGATGGCGGTATCAAAACGTGCTCGCCCACGTATCTTTCCACTTTTTACTTTTTGTTTTCACTTCAGTTCGAGGTCTAAACAATTTTATTATTTTTTTAAATGTTTTTAGTGGGTTTTGTATTCTATGAAGTACACATCTGTAAATTTTCAGGGCATTTAGCTATGCCAAAAAAAAAAGAAAAATCGCAAAAGGTGGCGGTATCAAAAACATGCTCGCGCACTCACTAAATTTAATTCTCTTTTTATTTTTATTTATTTTTATTATTAGTATTTATTTTCCGTATTTTATTTTTATTTCAAATTTGGTAAGGAAYTCGGATGTAATKCTCRGGCAAATCTTGTTTAATTTATTTTTTTCCATAACATATTTTTTTTTTAGATTTTTTTGATGWYTTTTTTTTTTTTTTTTTTATGCGTTCGGCCCGAACGGCCGAACGCATCCCCAAGGGGTCTCATACGTTCGGGCGTTCGGGTTCGGGTGTTCGGCCCGTCCCGAACGCCGGTTACCCTGGCCCCAACTTAATTTCAGGTTTTTTCAGTAACAAGGTTTGATACAAAGACCCGATTTCTTGTTGGTGTTTCCTACCAACAGATTGGAACCATCTATAATCGATAGCCCATTATTGGAGGTTGTTCCTCCCAACTCGAATAACAGGCTTCTCCCAAATATTTAAATAAATAAATAAAAAATCCAAGGTTAAAAAAATTGGTGTTTGGCCTAAGGCCGACTATTTTGTTTGTAGGCGTAATATTCAATTTGCATTGAGGCGATCATTCTCATGAAGAGGGTCAGGTTAAGTATGGGAACGGACCATTCTTATTATTTCCTTATTATAATTCAAGTTGTTTATTGAACTAGGGAGGTTGTGACCTGTCTCTTATACACATCTAGATGTGTATAAGAGACAGGCCTAAGGCCGACTATTTTGTTTGTAGGCGTAATATTCAATTTGCATTGAGGCGATCATTCTCATGAAGAGGGTCAGGTTAAGTATGGGAACGGACCATTCTTATTATTTCCTTATTATAATTCAAGTTGTTTATTGAACTAGGGAGGTTGTGACACAAAACAAAATTATTGTTTACTGGTCAAACTGGATCCGATCAAAGGATTTTCTATCGATAACAACCTCCGTAATTTTACGCATAAAATTCTAACATGTGAAGGTGAATGCTCGATCTTTCGACTATTTACTGTTCCGAGGAAAAACTCGCACGACACTCTTCGGTAGACTACTAAGGGTCACACGAAACCTCAAAAACTACAATTAGTTTTAGGTGAGCAAATGTTGTAATTCAACTTCCCAAAGTTCGGTCTGCAGGTAAAAGGGTCATTTAAATCAAGTCGTATATTTTTTTTGACAAAACAATACTATAGGTTTACATTCATACTAAATCTATAAAAATAATAAATAATGATTCGACTATTGACATTGATTATGAGTGACATTGCACGTTTTGTTTTTTTTTAGGTATATTACCGTGTGTTTTTCTTATCTTGCGACAACCAGAAACACCCTCAGCTAGTATACCTCTGACATAAGAAGTAGAATTCCCCTGACATTAAGTAGTAATTTGGTCAGGATATGCCTTGAAGATGGTAATAGTTCTTTATAAAAAAATAAAATATATATATTTTTTACTTTAATTTTGTTATAAATTTTGAGATGATTCTAAGGCGAAACTTATCTTGCAATGTTGTATACTGTTTTTTTTTTTTAAACCTTGTATGCACTATGTACATGAATGTACATGTCTGCGTAAACAAATGTACATATTCAAATACATAGGTATATAAGAGGTCGTTGTATACCTACGTCATGCTGCATTGCTAAAAGCAATATCAAAATTATATGACTATCTTGCAACAAATATTTTTCATAGAGTATATTAATGATTATACATTATGTAGATTATTACTACATACTAAAAACCGCATTTTACGACACTTTTATTATTGTTCTTTGTCAAAACATCTTAAAAATATGTTTGAATTGTTAAATTGAGATTATCAATATACTCCTCGTAGTTGAAAATCACCAAAATTGTATAAAAGGCGCCGATATTTATTAAAAAATCATCACCCTGTTAATATCCAATTATGAAGTTTAAAATTTTATTCTCATGTTCTACACTTTACAACAATTCGACCACATTTAGTCATCATTTATCAACAATTATTTTATCAACATTTTATGACATTTTTATTACTGTTCTTTGTCAAAACATCTTTAAAATATGTTTGAATTGTTAAATTGAGATTATCAATACAGTTGAAAATCACCAAAATTATATACAAGGTGCCGATATTTATTAAAAAATCATCACCCTGCTAATCTTCAATTATGAAGTTTAAAATTTTATTCTCATGTTCTACTCTTTACAACAATTCGACCACATTCAGTCATCATTTATCAACAATAATTTTATTCCTTTTTGTATTAGGTTGTAGAATCTCTATAAAAATTTTACAATCTGTCGTGCATTGTTAAGAAATTGTACAACAATTCGATCCGACTTTCAACACTTGTATAACTCAAATTTTCTTAAGAAAATTATCACCAATATTGTTTTACATTATATAAAATCAAGGAAAGAAAATAACAGTTTGCATAAATTAAATTTGTACAATAGAACAATTATCAGAAGATAAAAGCTACCAAGAAAGAGAAACAAAACAGAACGGATCCCTAACAATGCTCTGTCCCGAAGGTAAGGGCAAGAAAGCAAGGTGCAATGATATCTTGCGACATTAGTTTTTCAAAACGCAATGAGCCCCGAGTTCAGTTGATTTTTATTTTCGAAGCAAGCAAACTATGGTACCACGTTAATTTAAAAGTCCATATGTCTCTGTTTTGTTATACGGTTCTTGTCTTCTTTATCTTTGTAAAATATGTTTATAGGTAATAAGCAGCCAAACTGGCTACCCCCAACAAAAGACTTCGTAGTGTTCTGCTTACAGAAAAAAAATAAAAAATTGTAAGGATTGTTGAAACTATTAATTTCAACACAATGATACGTAGTAGAGTAAACTCCATGCATGGACACAACGAAGTGTATGAAACACTCACAGCTAAGAAGGAGGTATGGGAAGGTAGACAAGACAGAAAGTAGACAAGATGAAGAACCCCGAGCGCATCAACTCGTAAAAGATATTCATGAAGCACAGATACAGAAAAATGACAGAAAACCCGTCATAGCTTGAAGCACAACTGGCGAAAATCCCGACATCTGTCTCGGCCGGCTCGCCAGAACCGGCACTCCTCATGGGCGCGCTGGGTGTGAGAAAAAAAAAAAAGTATAATCCCTTATAAACATAAGAAATCGACACTAGCCTATCCTAAGAAAATACCAAGTACCCGAGTAGTACCGAAAAAGTCAAGGGGCGATGCCGGACCAGAACCTACCAGAAGGTCCAACCTGTAAAACATTTAACCCAGGGGTCCCAGACCCCCTTAATCCTAACATTAAAGTGAATCAAAGCATTGTCAAAGAAGGAATCCGGAAACTGCCTACGCCTAAGTTCCAATTTAAGGCTATATAGAAAAAGAGCTTCGGAGTCCGGTAACGTGCCCATAGCATATGCCCGGTGCAGAAAAGAAGAAATCACAATGATAATACCTACATCATCCAAAACTTTCAAACAATTTTAAAATCACAAAAAAATTAAGCTACGAGTCGGATTGTCCGGGTTCCCCAAGAGTATAAAAATTACAAAAGGTCACAGCCAGGGTTGCCATGCCGAACGTACGGAGGCCCCTAAGCTGACCCCCAAACGTTCGGGCGTTCGGGGCCCCACATACGGGAACCTGAAGGGGTTTGGACCCCGCTAAAACATATTTTGCCACCTAAATATTATTAGTTTTTTCTGAAACGTTTTTCGTGAGTTCTTTCTGATGTAAGGTACCTCCATCTTACTTTTGAAACCATTCTGTTTAGCCAAACAAAAATGAAAAATCGGCAAAGGTGGTGGTGTCAAAATTTGCTTGCCCACTCACTAATTTGTTTTTTTTATCTTTTCACTTTTTCTTTTTCCTTTATTTTGGGGCATGAAAACATTATTATTTTTTCAAAATTTATTTGTATATTCTCTATTATGTAAGATACACATGTATAAATTTTCATAACATTTTTCACAGCAAAAAAAAAAAAAAAAAATCACCAAAGATGCCGGTGTCCAAAAAGTGCTCGCCCACTCAATAAGTTCATTCTCGTTTTGTTTTTTCTAATTTTCATTATTATTATTTATTTTTAGTATTTAATTTTGATTTTAAATTTGGTAAAAAATTTGGATGTAACGTTGAGGTAAATGTTGTTTAGTTTATTCTTCTGTATAACATATATTTGTTTGAGATTTTTTCTAGATTACCAGCCGGGCCGCCCGGGTCCCAGGTGGCCAGCCAGTGCAAGGACCAAGGAAGGTCCTAGAAAAAGAAACAAAAATCCAAAAACAAAATATGTTATGCAGAAAAATAAACTGAACAACTTTTGCCTCAGGGTTACATCGAAATTCTTCACTAAATTTAAAATTAAAAATAACTTTTGAAAATATATTTTTTATTTTTATTTTTTTTATTTTTTTTGGCCCGGTTGAGCAAGTGACCCCGGATCACTCTAGTAGCCTAGGATTTTTTTATTTTTTTATTTTTTTTTCACACGTTCGGCTGAACGGCCGAACACGTCGAGAAGGGGTGTCGAACGTTCGGGCATTCGGGTTCGGGCGTTCGGCACGTCCCGAACACCGGTAACCCTGGTCACAGCAAAAAAAAAAAAAAAAACATTATGCAAAAAAATCAACTAAATGACTTTGTCACAGTGCAACATAAAAATTATTTACTACTTAAAAAAAAAAACTTTTATTTTTTTGTCTGGTTGGGCAAGTGGTTTATAACAACTTTAGAAGCTTAAGAAAAAATATAAAATGTTCGTTGAAAACCATGAAAACAAACCTCATAAGGTATTTGTAGGACTCATGAATGCAGTTCGACATATATTTTACTTTATTATTTTTTTGCTCGTTTACCGACTTTCTTCGACAACCGTGTTCAAATGATAGTTACACTGTTTAGACCAATCGAGCATAATCGAACATTTTATTATCAGTTTTTTATTTATTAAAATAAGATTTCAAACATTAATACTTTAATGGAAATAAAGAATTATTAATTCATAAAAAAACAAATATTTTCTTAATCGAATTTGTGAACGTATATTTGAAACTAAATGTTCGTAGTTTTTTTTTTTTTTTAATTTGTTCAACATGCCCCGCATCTTTATATACTAACAAATTTTTTATATTTTACATTAAGCTAATATAAAAATCATGGTTATAGAAGTGAACGATTCTCATATGGAGATATTTTTATTTTTATTTTTTTATTTTTTTAATATTGTTTTTAAGTCGTAAATTTATTCAACCTACCCTCGCATTTATATACTACAAACATTTTTATATTATACTTATAACTCATATCAAAATAAATACCATAGACTTTAACAATTATTATATCGACATACCCCTTGCTTAATATCGGTCAGTAATATGGTTTAAGCTAGGCTACCAAAGTGGTCGGGGACCACTTGGTCGATCGAGCTAATTTTTTTTTTTTTTTGAATTGTAATATGACCTTGAAACAAAAGTTTTTCACTTTATTTTTTTGCATAACATCGTTTTTTTTTAATTCTTAGGTTTTTTATTTTTTTGCCTGTGACCTTCTGGAGTCCTTGCACGATTGGGATGCCCAAGAAAATAACGTTACCCGTGAGGCCCGACTGGTAGCCTAAGGTTCAAGTTTATAACCAATCTTTTATACTATTTTTCTCATTTTTATATATATGTTTTTTATTTTAATTAACTACTTTGTTTTTTCTTATATAGTGATAGTTTAGTAGGGTTTTATCCCAACTACTAATTTTATCATATAGTTAGAGTAATTTTTAATTTATGAATTTTTGGTCGATCTCCTTCTAGTCACAGAAACCAAAGTACGTAGGTAGATAATAATATATTATAAAAGCGGTCAAACTCCAACCAAAATGTATTGATAGTCATTGAATGATTTACGTGAGTATGTTCCAAACTATCAATACGATAATTCTCTTAACTAATTAGTTTTTATTTTTTATTTTTTTAGTATGAGACGGTCTTAAATGTATCTGACTAGCATAGGCTCAAGTATTTGAATATTTTTTAATTATAAAACTTATAAAAAATTGCGCATTGCATCTTAAGAACAAACATGTTATCATATACGTTAAATATTATTTTTTAAATAAATAATAAAAATAATACACGTTACTTAACGTACACGTACACACCCTCTCTTTCTGAAACATACAGATAATATATTTACGAAACTTGTATAACCCATGTGTGTCATTTTGTACGCCTTGTACTCCAATTTACTTTAAAAAAAAATAAAAAACGTTATGCATCAGCACAAAACAAACAACATCTGGTGGAGCGTTACCTGAAGATTTTTATTAGAATATGAGATAAAAAATAAAACCAAAACCGAGTGAAAAAAATAAAAATGTTACAACACACTTCTTTTAGCAGCAAAGAGTCATAAAAATGACTAGCCTCCAACGTGACAATGGGCAGACTCCAACTTGACAAACACTCCTACAATCTGATCAATGTCTCACTTCAGTTTGGGGGAGCAACATGACATAAAAATGTCAAAAACTATAGTACCTATACATATTGTTGCTGCAACAAGTTAAAAAATAAAAACAAAACCGAGTGAAAAAAATAAAAATGTTACGACACACTTGTTGTAGCAGCAAGGAGTCATAAAAATGATCAGCCTCCAACGTGACAATGGGCAGACTCCAACTTGACAAACACTCCTTCAATTTGATCAATAGTTGTCTGACCTGGATGTTTTTTGTTTTTTTTTTTTTGACTTGTTGCAGCAACAATATGTATAGGTACTATAGTTTTTGACATTTTTATGTCATGTTGCTCCCCCAAACTGAAGTGAGACTCAACCGATGGCTATTTCGATGTATTTTTACATTATACCAAATGTTTTTTCATGCATTTTTCGGGTTTTTATATGCTATTTTACTATCGGAGATACCGACATTAAAAAAAAAAAAAAAAAAAGGTTGTACATAACCCCCGACATTAAAGTAGCATACAAGTACAGGAGCACAAATCCGTACCCGTACGAGGGTGTGTACCTGTTGCAACGTAAAAAATAATTAAGAAAAAATAATATTTCACATAAACACACAAACTTCTTCAACCTGAGAGGAAAAACGAAACCGTTTTTTTTAATGTACTTTTGTAATTACTATAGACTAATTCATTGTTTTCCCAATGCTTTCTTGGATGTGTGTGACCTCGATTTTAATCACATTCAATCACGAGGTGACATCTTATATTCTCTCTTAATAATACTTGTAGATTTTGATGATGAAAACCCTGGAGGTAGATTTCCTTAACCAATTTGTTAACTCATAACGAATATTGGTTTGAGTGTAAATGCAAATTGGGCAATAATATACATTTATGCTCGGAGTTAAGTGGATTATTTAAACAAGATTGTTTTTTTTACGAAGCCCTTAAAATTTATGTAAGAACTGAAACATTTTGTTTTGGCTGAAAAATTGTATATTATTGTTAACTCTCGCATTGATTGCTCATCCTAAACTTTGATTTCACCCGCCCAAGGATTGTGACATCTACCATGGGTGGAGAAAAAGTTGCACCTTGGGAGATCATATCATGTCATAGGAACTTATTAGAGGTAAAGTTGGCGCAGTCGGTCAGAGCAACACGACTCCTAAAAACGCTTTACGTCCCAAATTTTAAAATCCTCCGTGACGCGGCTGAGAGGGTCTCTGTGTAGGACCAATGCACTTGAAAGATGACGTTATTGTCGGGGATCTCGGTTGCCTACCGGGGTCCTATTGAACGAACTCTAGTCACTGGCATATTGATGATCTAAACAAAACAGAAACCTTATTTTTATCAGACAAATATGCTAATACTATGGTGGTATGTTCGTTGATTACATTAGATTGGAAAAAAATATGAATGTATGAGTTAGTACCGCATGTGTATCATAATACTTATAGTATCAATTGTTATTAGCACCTTGCTAAATCCCAGTATCATAAGTATTTCAGACGATGCTATTCACGTTCGAAGTTGTTAAGATGTCGCCACTCACGGTAATGTTGCTATGCCCGCTCGTTACTGAAGCAAGCCTACCTGACAACGCCGCTAGTACTACCTAAGTTGTCACGATATTGTCATGATACGCTTGCATTAGGAGGTAGTTTAGGTTAGAAAAAGACCCCTCCCTAGTTATTCGTAAGTCAGTAATTTAGGCAAGGGGATAGTTAGTCGAGAAAAAAATTATAAAATATTCACAGAAAGTCATGAAAACAAACCTTCTAATGTCTCTATACAAGTTCGGTACTACGAGATAGACATTACTGCAGTTAAACTTATATTTTAGTATATTATTCCATCATTTTTTACTAATTCTATCTCATAATTATATTTAAATCATACTTAGAGTGTCTGAACTAATTAAGCATAGTCCAACATCTTATGATCACTTCGCTTCTTTACTAAAATATCGTTTCGAGCATTAATCTTTTAATATAAACATATAATTTATAACATAAATTATCATAAACAAATATTTATTTGGTCGAATTCGTGAACATATATTTGAAACTAAATGTTTGTGGTTTTTCCTTATTAAAATATTATTCAACTTACTATAAATATTTTTGTATTATATATTGAACACATATAAAAATAAAGGTCATTGAGGTCAACGGTTGCTATCTCGACATATCCCTTGCTCAAACTCAAGTTGTAATAGGATTTAAAATTTTGACCAATCTCTTATACTTTTTTTTTTAAATTAATAACTTAACTACCTTATTTTTTCCTTCAGTTTTTGTAGGTCACAAATTTGTTCAACCTACTCCGTATATTTACAATTTACAAACATTTGTGTATTGATCATTAAAATCATACAAAAATCAAGATCACAAGTATCAACAATTTTCATCTGTAAATAATCATTGTTTGAAATCGACAAGTTTTATGGTTCAAGTTCATGAATTTTTATATGCATATATTTTTTTTATTAACTATTTGTTATTTTTCTACACAGTCATAGTTTAGTAAGGTTTTACCCTGAATACTAATTTTATCATATGATTTAATTGATTTTTTATTTATAAACTTTTGACCGACCTGCTTTTAGTCATACAAACCAAAGTGTGTAGGTAGATAACAATATCTTATAAAATTAATCTGGACTCTAAACAAAATGTGTTGATAGTCATTGAATGATTAAAGTATATGTATTTTTTAAACGACCATAAGAAAACTCTATCAACTAAATTTATCGCTTCTCATTTTTATTTTTTTGGATATGATCTAAACAATCGTAAATGCATCTGACCATATGTGAAGGCTCAATAATTTGAATGCTAACTTTTTATTGCAATACTTATCATAAAATTTTATCCAGTTTCTTAAAAAAACTATCATATCATATAAATTAAATGTTGTTTTTGCAGTAGATAATAGAAGTAACTAAAAAAAAAACAATATCTCAAACGAACATGTTAGTTTTTTCAATTAGAGAGGAAAAACAAAATAGTTTTTCTTTCTTTATTTTTGTTATTATCACAGACTCCTCTTCTATTACAATTATTATCAGCTACAAATAAATAGGCATGATGTCGACTCTTTGATCAAAACTTATCAAAACTGCAAGTCAATCAGTTTATCATAGTATCTTAAATTCTTTGTTTTTCAAGTGCTTTATTGAATGAATGCGACCTCAATTTTAATCACATTCAATTGAGAGGCATCATCTTATATTCTCTCTCGATCCCACCTATCACGTGAGATATAAGTATTACTGTCGATGATGTTTGCCGTGTCGGGATATGTACTATCACACACACACATACATACAATTTTCTCAAATTGGAGTGAATGCACTTTCTTGTGTGTGTGTGTGTGAAAACAACGGGTGAAAAAACTTTAGAATGACGGATTCACTTTCATGTGTATGTGTGTATGTGTTTATTTTTGTAAACATCTTGGTTGGACAACGGGTGAAAGAACCTTTTTTTTTTTTGTGTGTGTGCCTGTGTGTGTGTGTGTGTGTGTGTGTGTGTGTGTGTGTGTGTGTGTGTGTGTGTGTGTGT
>BFEA01000432.1:1289665-1318826 GCA_003427395.1 Chara braunii
TTATCCTTTTTTTTTCCTTTCGTTGTTTCTTTTATGTGTGCAAGTCATAGGTGCATTTACACATGGACGCACAAAAAAAAAAAAAAAACAAAGGTAGATAATAAAAAATCGCTTGTTTTTATACATGAAAGTTTTGTTCAACATACATACATCATATGATTTTACAGGCTTACATCTCACACAGACCCTGATGTGTTCCGACCAGTTGCGTCCCGATTTTCCTTATGAGGCAGACTAGTCGATAAACCTCATGACTCCTAGGATTTAACCAATGTAAAAGGTTAATGCGTCTTGATTACTTCTATCATGTTTATAAAACAACTTCGTTGTTGTGATTGCTTGTCAAACCTTGGATGAAATTAAGACTACTACCATATGCATAGGCAACTTTGATTATCGCTAATTATATGTTATGATTTTCAATGGATCAAAGTTATGTTATCGCATGTACATGCAGCAACTTCACTCTCCTTAGGAGCTTCAATACACTTATAAAACGCCTCGATTTTGGAAAGTTTGGCAGACGCTATACTAAGCGCTTTTGTAATTCCTTTACTTCCATATTTAGTTAGTTTGTTTATTGGTGCGATCCTCAAATTCTTATGATTGAGGAGAAAGTTTGCAATTGCTCTTGCTCTTTGGGTCCTAGATAACTACTTTTTTAAGTCTGTAGAGCACTTGTACATCTTTACAAATTTCCGCCCCCTTTAATTGGTAGGTACATATAATTTAACATAACGAGAGGAGAAAGTATGCAATTGCTTTTGCTCTTTGAGTCCAAGATGACTATCTTATGAAATTTATGGTACAACTATGCACCACTACCGACTTCTTATTTTCATAGCGACTTCTTATTTTCATAGCGTGGACATTTTGTTTAGCCCTAAATAATACGCCTACATGATTCAGTTGGATTGAACCATCCTCGACTTTTTTTTTATAAAATTGTCCATCATACTATTTTAAGAGAGGTTTCTCTTCGATCCTACTCCCAACATTTTTTTAATGCTTGACATCTTTTGGTTTGATGACTAGGTAGTAGAGTATCTTTTGTATTATCCTTATAACAATACTATTCAAACCTTTCGTGTTTAGGTTTGCATGCAACACAATGTGATATAACAAAACCCTCAGTCTATACCACTACATAGCACCAGGTTGCAGTTCAGTCAAGTGTGAGCAGACGTTTTTCTCTGTTGCACTGTACGTTATCAGACTACAAGCCTTGTATGCTGCCTACTACGGTATAACTTTAACTAATTCGTAATTTTTTACTGTTATTTTTCTGTATTTAGTGGTCAGTTGTTGCTTTATCTAGGTTATGTTGTTGGAGTATTATCATGGTGTGTTGTATGATATTAATCCCACGTTACTCACCACGACCTTCTCTAGCTTGAGTAACCTTGCACCTACAGTACCGCTCCATTGATATTTGAGCACGCATTCTCTATGCTCGCCCCTGCTGGCTATCCGCTACCCAGTCTAGCATACCAATTATAGTGTTGACGGTAATAACCATCCACCCATACAACACGAGTAAGGACTCAACCACTTTGTTGTGGTCGGAAAAGAGCTCAAAAGCGTGTTTCTGATAATATTTTTTGAAAAAAAAACAACGGAAGAAAGTACAAACCATCATGTGAAAAAATTTAAAAATAAATAATGCAAGTAAGGCAAAGCAAAGTAAGGTATCATTCAACACACACGTGCACGTGCACGTGCATGTGCATGTGCCTTCACCTTCCCCACCTTTCCTGCCCACCTTGCACATATGCAAATCATACATCTGTCCACATGTGGAGTGTCGAGATCTAAATCTGGCTGCATTGTCCAACAATATGCGTGCTACCTTTTTCCTAAACATAAATATAACGCGAATGATAATATTTACTGTTTACGTTCCCCCATGTTTCCACAAGTCTCCCACAATGTTTCGCTAATTAGTTGCAATTATGTGTCCCCTCCTCCCCCCCGAAGTGTCTCGTGGACTGCTTGCAACCTATTGCTCCCCCCTCCCCTAAACATTTTACTACTTGTCTATAATGTTTTTTCCTTCACCTTCAAATGTTGTTGTTTTACACTGCCACATTCCAAAACCCCGTTACAAGGGTATTTGCTTGTGTCTATGCAGGTTGCACAGGGTGCGTCTATAGCACTGCGAAAAGTGTTGGCGTGTCAATTTTTTGTATGACGCACGTCTCACTTATCGTAGTAAAGGCAAAAGGACTGGTTGGGTTTGATTTAATACGTATGAACATTATTGTGATGTGCGGTATGAGGTTGATTAGCTTCGTCCATAGTTGTCGATAAGTTGCTTCATGGTTTCGCGCGGTGTCATGAATGTGTGGCAATTCTGGTTGGTTGAGACTACTACGTGCATCGTGCTTGCATGCACTAGATTTTATACCAGCAACCGTCGTGATGAAATACTAGGTTGTGGAGTTTGGTATAGCATTAGTCATAGGTCTGAGGCGTTAAACGCGTAGTGTTGTAGTCATTGGGTTATGAGGTTAACCGTTAATGAACGACTTGGTTTGCGACGCGTGTGGTGGGTCGTACCAAACAACTCGCTGCTGGTGCGACTCTTATTTTGTTTGGTTGCAGTAACGCTTAATGTCACATTTATAAGATTTCTCATTATTTTGGTTTGCTTATTATTGTTCTCTTTGTTATATATTTTTTGTTTTCTAACATCATTTAGTTAGTCACGGTAGTCTGCAGGACAACCAAAGCGTGCCCTTGACCTGTGTTCTGTGGGGTTAAATCCTTAACGGATCTGTTATAAGATGATTTGCGGCACTAGGGGTCACCAGATGAGGACTTAGTTCAGTACGTAAGACACAAAGTTTGGGGGAAGCAAACAAGAAGTCAAGTGCATCTAGCATTGGTGGAGCAAGGAAACAAGTTTGGGAAAATCAAATAACGATGATTTTTGCGAAACTGTAATTAGTTTACCTCTTTTGATTACCATTTTATTCATGACTATTTCCATACGTAATTTTCAGTCTCCCGACATACCATAAAAGTGTTTTTGTACTAAGTGGTGTTGACCTAGTAACCTTGTCTGAACTGGATCGTTTGAATCTTGTTTTTGTCTTTGGTACCGGTGCAGTACTGAGAGTAAGGTCGGACGTAAGACTAGTTCTATAGGCCTTTGCATGAGGAAGTTTAGTATTATAAAAACCTTAGAGGGTCGATAACCTAAATTTTTTGGGTAACAAAAAATTGAGTTCACATTTTATTATTTTTTTTCTCATCGACCTCCCTTCCAACCAACCATTATACGTCAGCCTCGTGGGTATGTTGTTTCTTGTTAATGTAGCCTAACCCCTCAATTTTGTCAATTCGTCGAACTTTAATTGCTAGTTTATTTTTTAACATTTAGGACAACGCTCGATGATTCCCCCATTATTGCAAGGAGCTATAACATTATTTTTAATACTCTCTTTCCGCTTGTTATCTTTTCCTCGTGGTACTTGATCGTTTTTTTTTATTATCAGCCAACAAGTGCAGTTTCTTTATAGTTATTTGTCTCTTATTCCTTTTAGTAAAGAATCATCATATAATTATTTTTTTTTTATCTTGATGTTTGTACTTCACGTGAAAGTTGCTTTCGAAGGTTTTTATTTTCTTAATTTCTTTTAATGGCTAATTAGTTTAAGGCCAACCAATTCAATCAACTATCAAATTTAAACAGTATGTCATTTCAAACTTTTCTGATATTTCATTTAGTATTAAGGGGAACCCTGTAACAATCACATATGAGTTCATGTGTTCAATAAGGAAACGTGGAATGGCTATATTGAGGGGCAAAAACTCTTTGGAGTAGGAGGGCGATACCAGCCAGGGGTCAACCGATTGCGTCAGAGACCAAGCCATATGGACTAATCTTTGCACGTCCACTCATGTCTCATTCCCCGATGAACATCATAAATCTATGTTTTTTGTCGATCATTAGGGATGCCAACAGGTTACTTCTCGATGACGGTCACTAATTCCGCCCAAAAACACATAAGACCAATGGGGATTGAAGCCATGACCTCCTAAGTGGCACATGTGTGCCTTACCAATTGAGCTAGGTTTCTGTCCTTCGAAGTTATTCCATTAAAACATAAAAGTTTATGACAAGTAAATAAACAAATAATTTTTGAAGTTTTTATATGACTTATGTGTCTATTTGTTTTCCCTTGACATTTACGTTCTCCTTGCCCCTGGCTTTCACTTTCTCCTTTTCCTTGACTTTCACCTTCTCCTTGGATGTTCTGGTAAAAATTCCTCAGTTTTAAAGTACCACTTCATTGGGAGCTAAATTGTCACGAGCCTACTATGTACAGTAACGACACTCCAGAACAAATTAAGAGGTACAATACCACCCTACCTTGAAACACAAGTGTTGCAGCTAGTGTCAGCAGATGACACAAAAAGAATACGGAAAAAAAAAAAGAATAACGAAATGGAGACCAATGATGGCCGAGAGGGCATACTCGCACTAGTGCTAACTAAAATGTATCTCACCATTATTAAGGTCAATTCTTTTGTGTTTTTCTCTTTGTTCTTCTTATTTTTTTTTTTTCTTAGTGCCCTGCCAGCGAGGCAAAACGCATTCCACGTTGTCAGGAAAAACCCTCACTGAGGGCATACTTACACCAGTGTTTTCCATAATGTATCTGCCCTCTATGTCGACTATATTTCTGTTTTTCTTTTTTTTTTTTTCCCTTTTATTTTCATTTTTCTTATTCACTCGATAATGTCCTCGCTCCGGGCATACTCGCACTACCCTTTTCTCATAACATAACGCATATGCACTATATTCAAGTTAAAAAAAAAAAAAAACAACGAATATAATTCATTTGCATTATATTAAAAAAAATGGGTTGTTCGAAAAGAACGCATACGAGTTGTACTCGAATAGAAAGCAAGCTATGCGTTGTGTTCGTTTACAACGCATATACATTATACTTGGGGGAAGGTTGTAGTGCTTTGAAGAATGTATCTGACAAGAATTATATCCCAAGTTATATTTGTTTTATTTTTCTATTATTTTTTGTTTGTTTTTAAACCACGACTCCCCCCGCCTTGTAACATTTGGGGGGACCGGTAGGACAAAGTTTGGAAGATGTCTAGGTGCAACTGCCACGACCATTGCACGGGTCTGAAGCCTGATAGCATGAACCTCGCCCAGTATAAGTGTTATAGAAAGAACAACATAATACAAAAAATATTTCGAGTTTTTTTTTCCCCCCATATCAAATGAGGCCTTGCTTCAGTACTCATAACGTGCAAAAAATATAAAACAGAAGGTTGCGTATCTTTCGAATATTGACAAGAAAATTCATCCTCAATTTGTGCATATGGTAAGTATTGGACCGAGACCCATAGATTCGTTGTTGTCATTGAAATCCAACCATTTCTTTTTTGTTTTTTTTTATAATCAAAACATCCGACTGTCATCCAATGGAAAGATGCACGCATGAAAAATGGTTATGCTCCAGCAATCACGACGTGCACGAAAGGAACAGGAAATGGTTGTGCATCATACCATTTTCCAGCGGAATATTCATTCTCATTTTGCACATATGGTGAGTAGTAGAGCGAGGCGGGTATTTTCACTGCTGCGTCTTCGACATCCCATCGTCGCTCTAGTACTCACCAAACGCTGCCCGTTGAAATGCAAGAAATTGGAAAGATGCGTGTCCAAATTTCTTCAAGTTTGCTCTTGTTTTTTTTTTTTTTTTTTTTTTTTTTTCACAACGGCACATGATGACCAACAGGTGGCGTATTTCTCGAGTTTTTTTTTTTTACACACCTTCTCCAGATTCAGGGTCTACCTGCTTTTACGACCATTGATTGTCTTTTTTTTTTAATTTCCCCCCCCCCCCCCTAAATTTATGTTTTTCGAGTTCAGTTTTGTAAACTTCCAGTGTTCTCTTTCACTCTAGCTGCTGAGTAATCTGTGTCAGAGAAGGTGGTCCCCACAATGTTGGTCACGACAAGGAAAGAGAAATGGAGTGCATCTGTTCGCAGCAGGTGACCAGATGCATCAGGTACTATTAAGACTACCAGATGCATCTTGCCACCTTCTGTGGGAAGATGCACTGCTTTTCTTTCCGTTTCTTGACCAGTGTAGTGCTCCCAGTTTCTATCTCTATCCTTCTTAATTGTGTGGGCACAATCTTCTCCGCCTTTTTTTCCGAGCCACTTGTCTACATATGTATATATGTACTCCATATATATATTATATTATATTATATGTACTACTGAAGGAAAAGCCGGGTCTCTCCTGACACCAGCGCGAGACCAGGTCTCCCGGTTAGGGACTTTGGGTGGCGGGCCCGGGGCCAAACTTGTGCCGACGGTCGGGCCCAAAAACTGACGTGGGCGACTTGAAAAACTGGGAGGCCCCCTTTCTGGCCATCGGGTCCGTCCAGTTGGCCTCCCGTTGGCCCTCAGTTGCGCCCGGAAACGCTCGAGAGAGAGAGAGAGAGAGAGAGAGAGAGAGAGAGATGNTTTTTTTTTTTTTTTTTTTTTTTTCGCACATAGTTTTCTTCATGCTCCATGAGTCGTTGACCTTCCCCCAAACGCGGCCCGTGTGGCTTGGAAAGGCAAATTTCGGTCGTCGGGGGGCCTAGTGAGGCAAGGCGTCTTTAAGTGTTTTGAGTAAATAACTTGTCCAACCCAGTTTCTTTTTTTTTTTTCTTCCCAATTCTGATTACAATAGATTTTTTTGGGCCAACCAAAACCCTAGCCTTGCAAGATGATCAATGTAGCTTCAACCCTGTTTTTGTTGACAAATTGTGTGCTATGGTAAAGGCGACCCTGCCCAGCTATTAATGCCGAGTATAAATTCGTCGTGGGCGCCCAAAACAAACAAACCGATGCGGGCCTGTTTTTGGATGGTGCCGTCAACCATTTTAGTTGGGTACCCAGACCACCGAAAAATGCACGTGTATAAAAAACTCGTATTTTTTTTCAAGTTGGGTGGGTTACTGGTGGTTTCATCTCTATCAAGTCCTAAAGGGGAGGAGTCTCCCCTTGCATAGGGCCTATTTACTTTGGCCGGCAGGACACTCCGCCTGAAGGGCGGAAATGTCGAGAGGGTCAAACTGTGTGTCCTTCAGCCGTTCAATATCATGAGGGGTGACCCCTTGCCATGAGTTCCTTCAGCCATTCAATATCGCAAGGCCGGAGCCGCGGTTACCACGTATGATTGGCATCAGTGGTTGGCATAGGATTAGCCTGCGGCCGCACAGTTTTATATCAAGGCCCTGCGCGCGACGTCTCGTCGCCCCAACATCTAAAAGTTATGGGATCGCCGGGCTCACTCGTAGGCGCAGCGCTTGGGGTTATTGTAGGCCGCCGGCACCGCCCATAGAGGGGAAGTGTGTCCGAAGGCCATGAGTTTTTTTGTCTTAAAAGCCAAGGGACCTTTGCTTTATCCCCTCTTCTTGGATTCGTGCGAGTCCTGCTGCTTCTTAGAGATTTGTATGGTTGGACGTTGTAGTCTGTGGCAACCGTCAAAGTCAAACCCCTTGACTTTTGCCCAGGCCCCGGGGAGGACTCACCCCTAGGGCCGCAAGAGACGACTACCACCACAAGCATGGGCCTGTGTACCACCCGCTCTGCATAAGGGGTGCAGAAGAGGGTGTGTGGTCTCCAACCGCGCATGGCGGTTGTCCAACGTCAAGAGATCAACCCTCTAGGCGCGTGTCAGCCGACACTTGAGTGTCGAATACGACCCTCGAGATTACGAGGACCGCGTGAGTATGGGTACTACATGGTACGCCATCATTGCGACCGCGTGCGTACGCTTGCATTGCGAGTCAGTATGAGTAAGCCCTGCGTCCGTGCGATTTTTATATCAGGTCTCGCGCACGACGCCCATTTGATTTCCGTATCGAAAAGTTATGGGATGGCTACCGAGGGGCTAATAGCATTGCCGCGTTGTTTTGTGTCGTGTTGTTCGTGTGGTGTCGTTTCATGTGTGTGTGTGTGTGTGTGTGTTTTATTTTTGTGTTCGTAGAGTGGTGTGCGCGTGGTGTGTAGGATGCGTCCTAGTCGACCGGCGCCGAGCCGCTCCTGGGACTTCAGCCCCCCAAGATGTTGGTTCGCGTGCGGGTCTGATAGGCGTATTACCGTGCGTACCCCCTATGCTACAGCGAACAAGAAACGCCCTCGGTTGGCCCACCTCTGGGATCGCAACTGATTAGCTTCCGTACTGTGGACTTGTAGCTCGGTGGGGATACGCCCACCGAAGGGAGGTGACAGCTTCCGTAAGGTGGAGGTAAGTTGTGCCTAGCGTAGGCCCTATCCTGTCGTAGGGGCTCGCGAGAGGTATGGATGGCGCACTCGGCCAGAGCGGCCTAAGGAAGCTCCATCTGCGTGTTCGTGACGAGGTAGGTCCAACTCCTGTGTGTCGCGGCCGAGAGGGTCCCGCGCCGCTGCGTGCGGTGCCGGACCGATGCGCACGACAGCGGTGTTTGCATGTGGGACTTGTCATTCAGGCTTGTCATGTAGGATCTTTGCAGCCCCTGTATTATTTTGTATGGGTTGTGACAACAAACGATGAGATGTGACAAACTGTTTGGCCGGAGTTTCACAGACTCATCACGAGCCTCCACTATATATATATATATATATATATATAAAAGAGAAAAAGAAAAAGAAAAAGAAAAAAAGAGAAAAAAAAATTCAAAGAAAAAAACATAAGATATGTTGATCTGTGGGATGTGTTATTTGCTTTGTGACAATTGGGTTCATCGGACTTTCAACGACTCATCAGGAGAGAGCAGAGAACAACAAACGATGGGCTGTGCCAAACTGTTTCGTCGGAGTTTAAACGACTGATCAGGAGGCTATATATGTATATATATATATGATAACAGATTGTCACAGCCCCGTCGTTTATTGTCGTCTTCTCCCTCTGTCCTTATAAGTCAAAGAAGGAAACGAAGGAGCAAAAAAAAAAAACAAAATATAAAAAAAAATGCGAATACTAAAATGTTCCCAACCATATTCACATTTGCGACCCATCAAAACTTTAGAATCCCGTTCACATTGTGCTCACGAGAGGGGAAAACAATCCCAAATAATAAAAAAAACAAAAATAAAAAAAATAATGATACAACAATCATCACGGCGAAAAACAAAACAGGGCGTTACCATTATTTGTTGTGATCACATGCGTGCAGCACAAAATATTAACATTTTCTAACCTAAATATTTGAAATAACACAAATAAAAGTGTGAAAAAATAGTGCAAGAACGAATTATATGTGCCCCCATTTCCGTTCACAAATATATGTTTGTGACCTACTGTACAACTCTTCAAAAGCCACGTGGCAGCTATGGTTGCCTTATCCGTCGTCGCAAAACTAGCAAGCACGGTGTCCAAAATTCCTACATAAAAAGCCATGTGGCAGCTATGGCTGCCATATCGAAAATTCCTACACGAAGGACGACGAAAAAAAAACCCTGCAATTTCTTAACAAAATATTGTTGCTACATAAAACGACCAGTGCCCTCTTTACAACACACGTCGCAGCAATGGCTGCCTTATACGCCGTCACGAAAGCGCCGACCACGGAAAGCACGGTCTACGAAGCCACCATCACCACCATCGCCCTTCCGTCATTTCGTAAACGAACGATCCCAACTCTCACGCGGTTGTTAACATGACCTGTTAGGCCTCCCGAACACGCACTGTTCGTATATCCACGCATACATGCAGAAGGGGGATAGAGTTATGACGATCACTTCTCACAGGCACAGTGAGACTCCTCACAACCATGTATGTGTATATGGAATCGCAGGCAGTCCAAATCCAAAATCCGAGCCACAGGACATACCTACAACCACACCAAGAATCAAGCGACAAAACACGCACTACACGAAGTCAACCCCTACCGTTCTCTATGCTCATACCCCTTCGCTTTAGCCATGCAAGCCCCAACTGCTCGTCCAACCAACCTCAATTAAATACTCAGTACCCTTTGTTAAATGACCATTCAATAAAAGTCCGGGTGAAACCCTTAACAAACAGTAAAAACCACCAGGGCCAAAGCTTTTTAGGTTGAGTATGGGGAATGGATTGAAATTGAGTCGAAGACAGACGAATCGGCAACCGACGTGTTATTAGTGATAACAGAAGACGATCCTCTAGGGATCAAGTTGAATCTAGTCTTGATCTTGAATCGAACGATCAAGACGACCTGTAACACATGACAGACCAATCCCCAAGCTGAGATCATGAGCGTATGGTGAATACAACTCCATAACATATTCTCACTCAAATCCTCCTAGCTAGCTAAGCCTAAATCTACCTCGAGGCGGTGCCCAAAGCAAAGGCAGACCCTGCTTGAATCTCCCCTATTCAGGGTGGATCGCCAGAATCGCCATCTGTCAAAATATAATCTAGCTCCTCTAAATCAAGAAAATTTTGGCAGCGCTTCCCGTAGGAAAAGTGTCTCTCCAAAGTTTATATCAGTCCAAATATGAAAACAGAAATAATCTCCAACTCTGGAAAGCCAAATTCTATCTAACTCGCTGAATTAGTAAAAATTTGGACAACACTCCCTTTAGAAAGAGAGACTTTCCAGATTTATAGTAGGTCAGATATGAACTCACAAGGCAACTTGAGTTCAACTTAAATTAATTTTGACTGACTCCTTAGTCTTGCAAAAATTTTGGCAGCACTCCCCTTAGAAAAGTGCTTTTCCAAAATTCATACAAAGCCAAGATTAGAACCCGAGACTAACTCTGACATCCCAAAGCCCAATTTTGTCTAACTCCCTAAATTAGAAAAAAATTGGGCAGCATTCCATTTAGAAAAAAAAAAGAGGCTTTCCAAATTTTTACTAAGTCGGATATGACGAAAGGACGAGCTAAACTTTCGCAAGTCAAAATTTATCCAACTCCTTGAATCTGTAGAAATTTCGGTAGCGCTTCCCGTAGGAAAAGTAGCTTACCAGAATTTATACAGTTCCAAGTATAGTAACAAGCCTCAGGAAATACAAAAATCGGTCTAAGTAAAATAACGTCAGCTTAGCAAATGCAGAAATTGACCTAACTCCTATCGCTCTAGCACGTGGCGAGCCTCTAAAACAACTACCTGTCAACCTGAAACCCAGACCAAGTGGTAGTCTCACTCAGCCACATGCAGGCCAAACCACAAAGGTAAGTACTCTCGCCATTCCCTAGTTCTTTCAGCAACCAATAATTCATGCTTTCTCAGTGAGTTACCCCTTTATACCCAATTTACATAAGGCATAAGTCAGGGCAGCTGAACTTACAGAGCGCGCCCAACTTAGCCAGGCCCAAAGTCAGAATACCTAAACTTATAGAGCGTTCGGACTTGGCCAAGTATACACAACTACTTCTCTTCTTCTTTGAGTGTGTGACTAGACCACTCTAGTCGCCGTGAACTGTTTAAATCGCCAAATTGTATATACCTCTCTGAAATTAGTCTTCAAAGGGACATAAGGCTGAGCCGCTCAACTTAGAACATTGCTCAGCCTGTCCACACTTACCTTCAATTATATCTCTTAATTATACTCTTTTCAGTTGTGATAAGCTGTAGTCAGGCTACCTAAACTTACAGAGCGGTCTGACTAGCCTGTTCTTAATAGCATAGTAGTACAATATAGCCAAGTTATATCCATTGGGTTCCAACATGTCCGAGGCATTGGGTCAGACCACCTAAACTTATAGAGTGGTCTGATCCTCACCTAGGTTCGTTTCTCTCTGGTCCAATCTGTGCTAGGCAGTGAGACAGGCTACCTAAACTTATAGAGCGGCCCGCTTCTTGCCAAGATTATTCCCTCAAAACAAAAAGCGGCTCAGACCTCCTTGTTAAGAACCAAAGAAACTGAGAGAATCCCAAGTAAATGAGGCAACCCAAGGCACCTGAACTTATAGAGCGCCTTGGGTCCCTGAAAACCACTCACAGTCAAATCCCCACAAGTCAGAGCAGTCAGGACACCTAAACTTATAGAGCGTCCTGACCCTCCATGCAGTTCACAGCACCAGGCCTCCCCAAACTTATGCGGACATCCCGGCCTCTAGAGCTTCAGGCTACCTAAACTTATAAAGCGATCTGAGGCTCCATGCAAACCAAAAATAAACAAAGCGCCGGGCTTCCCCAAACTTAAGGGGACCTCCCAGCCTTAATGACCCAGTCAAGCTGCACATAATACTGCCTTCCTCGCAACCTTCCCCCAGATGCAACCCATCTCATTCATAGTCTACTTTCAGGCAATCAACAAACCTGAAACTGAGATTGCACACACACTCCTTTACTTCAGTCCGACTTAAGTCCTGACAGTCAAACCAAAATCAGAGTACAGGAGTCACGCAGTACACTCAGTCAAACGATAGAAAGATGTACAGGTAGGGGTTATAGTTGGGTTTATAGAGGGAGTCAAGGGATTACCACTCAGTTCCCTGCCTCCAGGACTCCGCCTAAGTCCTGGCAGAGCTCCCGCAATCGGTGGGGCAACCTCCCACAAAGGCCTTGGCGCGGATTACGGGCCACACGCCCGCCTTCCGCCTTCCTCCCAAAACCAAGGACTCTCAGACTCAGGGAAGAACCACTTAGACTCGCTTGAGAGGGTCTTCAATCCTTCCGTGCCTGAGGGCCCCGCAATGGCAGCCTAGAGACAATCGCTTGATCCAACACCAGTCACGCTGCCGACGTCAACCTTCCCCTTCTAATCATGCCCAAGTACAATCACTGCCTTGTGTAAAAACCGTACCCCGACCTCACTCACAACCCCCAAGCTGCCCCGAGCCTTACCCCCTTTCTTGCTGCCTCACGCACTGCGGTCACTAGAACAGGCAGCCCACCAGTCGACCAAGCAAGCCTCCAACCCCACGACTAGCTTCACGTTACGCCCATTGGCAGGTTGCGCAAGCCGAAATGAATACTCCGCCAGGCCGCGGAAAGACACTCCTTAGTAATCCAACCTCCCTCTCGGTACAGTTGTGTCGTCCCTACACAAGCTAGAGTGACCCTTCCGCTACCCCACGGAGGAATGCGCCGTTCTGCAGTCGTGCGCACAGAAATGGCAGGAAGGCGCCGGTTCCATCAATAGGATGGGCAGCACATCGGCCTAGTGGTGAGTCTCCAACCCCGCGGCTCACTCCTCCCCGCCACAATCTTCGTTCGGAGGGGCGTCACACTGGCCGAAAGGTAAGTCGCCCACCCCTCAGTTCGCTCCTGGTTACTTGCTCAACAGAATGGAGAAAATTACGTGAATCTTTCGCTAGAACACAGAGAGATACAGATTCGACGATTTCCTTCCTTCAGACGCAACTCTTAACGCCCATACTGCCTGATCTAAGCCCCAACCCAGGAGTCCTATTCCCTCATTAGTCTCCCTCGCCCTCAAAGCCTTTAGAATGCCCTTCCCCTTTTCCGATTTCATCAAAGATCGGGTGAGTATCGTGTTGCATGCTCCCCCCCCATCCCCGTTTCTCAACATCTCCACGCAGCCTATAAGTCACACTGCGCAAAAACTACTACTCTGCTGCTAATTCGGTCCACCCCAATGGATTTGCCCCGACCCAAACATCAGATTAGCTTCTTCCCCTCCGCCCGAGTTCACAGAGAATCGAGTAGTAATCTCAATTTCTCCTCCCTTCTTTCTTAGCTCCCACCATAGCTTGGCGCATCATCTTTCTCTACTGACTCCATATCCGCTAACCTACTGCCCTCTCTAATAAACTCGCCATGGCCGAAAATGCTAGGAACGAGCCCTTATTCGCCCATTTCTGTTGAGGAACGGGCATAAAACCGTCTTCCCTCCGGCCATAGCTCGCCGCTCCTTCTTCGCTGTGCCCCTTCCTATCTCGCACGCACCCCACGCCAGATCGCATCCCGGTTCACCTCCTTCACAATGGTGCCCGCCACTCCGTACTTCGTTTTTCAACCGGCCCCACTGCCCGTCGGTCCGTCCGGAAGCACGCAACAAGAGGTGAGCGAGCAAAAAATCCTGAGCACTTGGGTCTCCGCTTGACTTATGCGTGTCAGCTTCGCGCCGGGGCCACGCTGAACTTCTCTGTATCATTCCAATTTCGACAGATGTCCCAAAGAATACGGGCCGGGGCAGCACCTTCCTCAGCACTCCAAACCCTACGCGGCCAAGACCTCGCCCCTTTTTAACGCAGGAACCCACCCTCCTTCTTGGGGATCGTGCACTTCGACTTTATCCTGGGCCAAGCTGACCTTCTCCGTATCGGCCCGAATTTCCCACGGGTGCCCCAATACGATCCTTCGTGGCCGTACCCCCACCCACTTCGCTATTCTTGCACGGACCTGGCCCTTCCTTCGGGCTTCATGCATGCGAACCTTGCACAGGGCCGTGCAAGTCTTCCCTGTCTCCTCTTTGCGGGCCCCCCTGGCCACGTCTCGCGCTCGTGTTCATCCCCGGGCTTCGCAAGCACTCCCTTTGCACGGCTGGCCAAGCGGATCCTCCCTGTATCGTACCGATTTCAACAGATATTCCGAAGGACCCCACTTACAACGGCCCTCCACGCCCCTTTCCCTTAACCTGTTTTCCGTCCGGGTTCATTCCCGGACTTTCCCCCGTTACCCTTCATAGCAGCCAGGCGGTTCTTCCCGATATCACTTCAATTTCCACGGATGCCTTTCGGATTTCCGCGCGGCCACAACCCCATTCTACCCCGACGCACGCACCTGGCCCCTCCGTCGGG
Organism: Chara braunii; assembly: GCA_003427395.1. Classification (NCBI taxonomy): domain Eukaryota; kingdom Viridiplantae; phylum Streptophyta; class Charophyceae; order Charales; family Characeae; genus Chara; species Chara braunii. Next base: position 1,304,375 of record BFEA01000432.1, read on the forward strand.
GTCCATACGCGTCAAACTCGCGCCGGGGCCAAGCGAACCTCCTGTGCACCGTTCCAATTTTTAACAGATTTCCCGAAGGACTCGCACGGCTGCAGCCTCGCCCTGCTTTGGCATGCGAACCCGGACCCTTTTAAGGATCTATACGTATCGGCCTTACGCAGGGGCCATGCTACTCTTCCCCATATCGTTTTGAATCTAGCGAGTATCCCGTAGGACTCGCGCTGCGCGGCGCCTGTCGGCGCGGCTAGCAGTCTCATGGCCCCCTGTCCTTAGTCCGTTTTCTCGTCCGGGTTCGTTCCCGGGCCCCCCTTTGCGGTTGCTACGTCAGCAAGTCTGACCAGCCAAGAAAAAAAAAATCTAAGAACAAAGATCTCCCGTGGACTCTTTCAAAGGCGGACTTAGACATTAGCCCCCGGGGCTGCTTAGCGAAGGGGGTCGCCAAATGGCTAAAGGCCGCGGGCATCCCCAAGCCCCCCCTTGCCCCGCGGCCGGGCCCGCGACCGAACTGCCTCAGCAAAACAAAAGGGGGATAGTCCTACGGGACCCTCGACCTCTCGGCTCCTCCGCTCCATTGCTCCCGTGCCTCCGTCCACTGGTCTCGAACCTCGTACCTTTGCCGAAACAATCCAGTGTCGTGACCGATAAGGCTAAGCCCAAGCCTGTGATCAGAAGGCGCGGCTTCCCACATAAGGCGGTCTCACGCGGCGCCTCTGGGCCAGGTTACCGCCTTGGCCACTCCTTCGGCCCCCACCTACATTCGCGGCCCTTTGGCGTCTACGCCACCCTGCCAGCCTGGTTCCGGGCCATCCCATGCGCCTACTGGCGTGTCAACCCTACCGCTGGACCGCGCGCTCCGATCAAAAACAAACTTTTACCCCCAATCCAAACTCGCAACATGGTCCGGGCTAGTCGGCTAGACCGGCTGCCTATCTCAACCAGAAAAAATCACACGCGCGCCTCAAAACTTGCGCGCCCACATACTCCATACCGGGACAAGGCAGACCTTGGCCCGCGCGCGGACGACCCTCACATTTTTCTCGTACGGGCATCCAAAAGCCAGGCTAACCGAGCCTTTCTGTCACTTGCAAAAACTAGGGCGGATACCCTTGTAAGGGTATTCGCGCCGACAACTTACCGGACCATATTAAGTGACGTCCCTGTCGCGTCGCCAGATCAAAGAGCCATAGACTCCCTCACACTCCAAATGCTGACGAGATGAGAACCAATCCGATTAGTCGACAGACTCAGGGTCGAGACCTCCATCAAACCGTGCCAACACAACTATATGCTGCCAGGGTTTCAACCTGGGTCTCCATTGTCCTGACACCAGGACGCCGGTGTATTACGCGTGTATACTACAGTATAAGTTTCAAAGGCCCTCAAACCCCCCTCTTCCCCTTTGTCCTAGACAATCGCCGGCCTCTCGTTAGGTGTCCCAGTTAGCCTCTTTCTCGTAGACAGAGCCATAACTAGGGACGCGGGCTTTGAATGGGACCTGTGAAGGCATTCTTGCCTTCTTTCAGCAATTTTCTCACCATCAAACAAAATGCATATGTATAACTTATAGCCTCTCTCGGCCCTTTCTGCAGTCTAGTACAGAAACGCCAGGTCTCCATCTGAGCCCACCATAGCCTGATTGATCGGGTCAGGTCTACGGCTCACCGCATTGTTACCTTAGCGGCGTTATCCTCCCGTTGGTTACACAACGATAGGCGCCTTTCCCGACAATCAGTCAGTCAGGATTTTCCAAAAGACTCGACTCTTATCCCGCGAGGTAATTTCTCCGGGGCGGGCAACTCCCCTTAAACTCTTACCTCGCGAGCCCGCAGCCAGGTTGTGCCGGCCAACAGCCATCCACTAGGGGTTGCGCCCGAGTGGCACTAAACTTTACTGTTAGCTTGGTATTCCTTTAAGTATGTCTCAGAATTAGCACAGGTGGTTGGGCGGGGCTTCACAAACAATTCACAGGCCGCTGCGGGACAACGCGGGGGTCCGAAGGCATTTACCAGCCCTTCCATCATAGGCACGGCATCCTTCGCTCAATCACAAACAGTCTCCCTGTCGGATTCACAAGGCCACGGCTCCTGACCTGATCAGGGTCAGCAGTAGCCCACCCTGAGACATCTCTCGCCCTTCTCAAACATCTCAGCCACACATGGTCTCCTTTCGTCAGACTTTATCAACACAAACAATGCTTCCCATACCACTCAATTTTACCCACCCTTACTTGGTAAGGGATGTCTCTCTCTCAAAAAAAAAAAAAAAAAAAAAAAAAAAAAAAAAATTTACGGTCATCCTTTTTTTGTATGGGATGACTCCTCACACGACCTCTTCCAAAACCATGAAGGGGCCTCCATGCAATGCAATTCCTACCTTCCAGGACCATGAAGGGGGTCTTAATCACCAAATAACTCAAACTGAGGGACCACCTTCTAGGTCCCTATACAACTTAGGCACGATGTTTAGTACGACCAAACATGCAAATTCCTAAATTCACCAATCCCGTGGGGTTCTCACAATTTTTCACAATCAGACTGCACTTCCCCTCCTTATACTCTGCCCTCTCGTCCGCTTGCAACAGACCGTACGAGTATACCGGAGGGTAAACAACTTTACCATTTACACAATCATGCCCATGAGATGTATCGTGTATTCCTCTCACACAAAGCCAATCATACATCAGGATAAATCCACACATGTGAGAGTGATATTGGTCATCACAAGACAAGTCCCATAGGATCTCAACTCATAATACACTCAGGGAGTAGAATGCCTCCCTCAATCAGTCGAATACAAGCACTCAACTCAATGCCCCGCCTGTCTGAGTAGGATTCATAACCCCACTGTACACTCACCAAATATGCTCGGGAACATAGCATTCACCTAACATCCACAGAATGGCCAGCCCCTGTACTCCCCCGCTGGGAAAACTCACATCCCGAGTGCTAGAAACTCCCAAATCCCATTCTGAGCAGCAATAGTTTCTGAATCACAAAACCAAATGTAACCAAATGGTCTCATATATCACATAGTTGAGTCCTACCCCTGGGTCGTAGCCCACGAAGAAACTCAAGAGGAAACAGGCGAACAAAAGTCACACACATATGTACAATCGGATAGAAACTCATCCCACCACTCCTACGCACACACACATCTAGGGCCCGCTCAACTGACTCAAGGTATGTACACACCTAACCCTGCCCTGGGTGTGTCAAGGATCTCTAGTCCTATCAATATATAGACAGATCGATCCCTACTTACACAATTCCTCTTGGTTCTGCCTATACAACTGAGCCGTGCCCCCATTTGGAGCTCGCTCCACTATCCTACCCTGTCTGTCATAGAATTTGCCCTCGACCTCCGCAACTCGCCCCTCGGCCTTATCCTCAAGGAGCTCTGGACAGTCCACGACTCTATGTCCTCCCTCCTTGCACCAAAAACAGGAGGTATCATGCCACCTAGCAGCCTTCTTCTTCTTCCCTTGCGAACTGGATGCCGAAGGCGCTCCTATGGTCCCAGTAGTCACCTCGTGACACGAGGGCAACCCCACATGGCCCTAAGGTCCGGGCTCCATAGCCTCAGCACCTCCACCCCTTCGTGCAACCGCAGTCCCTGGCCCGCGCTCTGGCGTATCCAGCTCTCGGGGTCCCTCTTCATGCACCCTCTCTGTCATCATCGCCTCATCCTTACATACTCCTGACGGCTGAGAGCCCCCCATAGCGGCGGGCTCACTCATGACCTCTTGCTGCAATTGCCGTCGCGAGTCAAGCCCTCCTAAGTCGGTCCCCGTGGCCCAGGAGCCCAGCTCCGCCCTCAACTCCCCCAACCTCGGGGCATGCTCTGGAGCGTCGAGTCCCTGAGGCCCCTCCTGTGGACTGCCTATCCCCATGGCTGCTGTCAGCTCATGCAAGCGCGAACCTCTCCTCTCCGTGGACATAGCCATAAGCGACTCCTGCGCGCCACTCTCCTCCTCGACTGCGTTCAAGGGCGCCTCCTCCATTGGCTCGGCTTGTCGAGGGACCTCCACCGCTGCTCCCTGACCCGACGAAGCCTGCACCCCTCGGCCCTGGCTATTGGCTCCGGCTCGCCCCATCTGGCTAGCCTCCCAGGCCGCCGGGAGCCTACCTACAGCGGCCGCCATCTCCCCAAGTCTCCTCTCCCACTCAACCTCTCTAGCCCTGCTCCTCGCCCTTTCCTCGACAAGCTGAGTAGTCAGGTGCTCAACCTCCAACTCCTTAACTCTGAGCTCAATGCTGAGTAGATTATACCACTGGAAGGATATGACTGCCGTCTCGCATACCCTCCGATCCATGCGCTCAATTGCCTGCCTGGTCGCGGAGAACCCCAAGTCCCGCATCTCTCTCAACTCACTCATCTCCTCGTCCGCCTGTCCCGCCTCTCGTGACCTCTGGCGGGCTGCATCCCTCTGGCTCTCATACCTAGCCCACAACTCGTCGATCCTCTGCTCACTCGTCTTGGGATCGACCGGCGGTGTCGGCTCTATCCCCGCCGCCTCCATCTCAGCCTGTCTTGCGTATATATCGTCCAGACGGACCTGCACTCGGGCGGACTTCTCTTCGCGGGTCTCTCTTGGAGTTCCTTCCACTCGCGGCCCCTGGCCTCCTGGAGTCGACGCCTCCGCCTCCATCCTTTTGCTCGCGCACGGCATTACTATCGGTAACTCTGCTGACATGGGCTCCTCGATAACCGGGCTCTTGGTCACCTGTGTGGCCAAGGGCAAGTCAAGGGGCACCTCCATCCTCGCTCTCTCACACACTCCCCGGTTCTCCGCCTCTACCTCTTGCTCAGGTATAGTGGTGGCCTCAGGGGGAAACTCCGGGATCTCCTCGATACCTGGCTCAGGAATCCCCTCTGGCCATGAACCCTGTGCTGGCTCTGGAGCTGGGGAGCATGAACGGGTATTGTCCCCAACCGTGATCACCTCTCTCTCCTGAGATCGTACCGGATCCGGCCGCTCGGCTTCCATCTCAGGGTCTTGCGGCTTCTCTCGGTCTCGCATGTTTGTATCCATCTCAGGGTCGAGGGGCTCCTCCAATGGCACGTATCACGCCGGCTCAACTGAGCCCTCTCCCAGCCGTGAGGCCTCCCATTGGGATACATCGAGATGCGTCGCCAAGCTTCGGAATGGCGTCTCTCTTGGTATGTCCAGCTCCTGCGTTGATGGCAATGGCGAGGGCGGCCTCAACTCCTCGCTCGTAATCCGCCGAAACTCAACCGCCCAGAGGCCACAAGCAGGGAACGACTCCCTTGCCAATGCGGGCTCTACGGGCTCATCCTCCCGCTGGGCCGGGGTTCCCCTCCCCTCTCTGGCCAGCCCCGCCTCTCTCGGTGCCAGTTCCCTTGGCCTCTTGCTTCGCCGCCGCCTCTCAACTCAGGGCTCGTGCCTCTCGTGCTGCGGCCATCCGAACGCCCTCCTAAGTTGGGCCTGACAGTCCTCCCAATCTCGAGCCCTCTCCTGAATCTGCTTGATCGCCTGCTTCTCTGCCCGCCTCGTCCAGATAAGTAGGGCCTGCACCCATTCCCCCTGCGCAACCCCCAGACTCAACATGTAGTGCTCATATGCGGGGATGAACTCATCTGCGTTCCCCTCCTCCAATCGAATGGGCATGCCATCACACCCCCTAGGGGAAGCTCTCAACCTCTGCATCCCGGCTTCCACGTCCGGCCAAGTCAGGGCCTCCTCACATATCTGAGCGATGGGCTCCTCGAACCGCCCTATGCCCCTCAAGTGGTGAATCCTCTCCGCCACTGACCACCCTCTCTGTGCCGCATGGTCCCGATATACGTCCAAGAAGAGCTCAATGTTGTCGTCATCAAACTCAGGCGTAGGCTCCCTCCTATGCGGCTCGTGCCGCTCGCCCCTTCCCTCCATCCTCTGGGGCCCCTGGCGTGGCCGTGTGTCCTTCCCGCCCCTCTGCATTACTGCCTTCGAAAAGTCAGACATGCACCACAGGCGAGAGACAACAAGCATGCACACAGCAAGGTTAGCAACCGAGCCATCGGCCTAGGGAAATCCCACATACACTCCACACCCATTCATCCTAATCACCCACCTATCTAGCCGTCCGACCTGGGTAATACCTAGGCAAGACTCTATCCCTAACGAGGTCTCATGGCCCCTTACCTATTCCCTGGCCACAAACTTCTTCAGCCTTATCCCTGATACCCAGTCCTGCCATCCTGCCCCGTCCAGCTCCTCAATTTGGTAGGCCGCAAACTCGCCACACCGCACGATCCTATAGGGTCCCAGCCACCGCTTGTCAAGTTTCTTAGACCACTGCTTCTCCAGCGAGGAATCGTACAGCAGCACCACGTCTCCAACCTTCAGCGGCTTCTTCCTTATTCGGGTTATCTGGTCTCACCTCATCTTATCTTCCATGCGACTTCTCTTCACCTGACCAGCGGCCTCCCGTAGCCTTTCTTCAGCGGCCCCCACTTGTCGTGCCCGTATGTCGAGCAGTTCTTCAAAGGATAGGTTCACTTCCAGGTCCTGACGCCTCCACATCTTCATAAAACTTTCTATGGGGAAGGTGGCATGCCTTCCATACCATAGAGTGGATGGCGCATACTTGGTAGTCCTTTTCACTGTAACATTTTCCACGAAGAAAGTTGCTTTCAGGAACTTCGGCCATTGGTTAGGCTTCCCCTCCGTCCATTTAGCCAGGAGATTCATGATGGTGTTGTGCCTCCTCTCCACAGGTGCGTTCGCCTGGGGGTGCGCGGCAGTAGTATAGTTTGCTACCACGCCGTACCCCCCGAGCAAGGTCCGCACCTCGTTACAAGTGAACTCCGACCCCCGGTCCATCACAAATTCTCTGACGAACGGATAGCGCAGGTAGTACTCTTCGATGGACCTTGCTAAAACTGGCCAGTCTTTGTGCGAATAGCCCGGCCGTCCACAAACCCAGTAAGGTTGTCCCGTGCATCGAAGATATAATTACTTCCATCCTTTCCGAGTGGCATGAACAAGAGGTCCAGGTGTACGACGACACCCACTTCCCTTTCTGGCCTGGGGTGTAAAAGCTCCCCAGGCCTTTGCACTGACCTCCGCTGACAAGGCAGACAGGACTGGCAGTACTTGATGACCATAGTCAGCATTCCATCCCAATGGTATAACTCGCTTATCTTCGCACACGTGGCACTAACCCCTCTGTGCCCCCCTGCTATACCATCGTGTAGGGCTGCTATGACATCGATCTGCCGGTTCCTCCCACATACGATCATCTTGGGGTTCCCAACCTGTCGCTTTATAAGCAAATGACCATCTCTCACCACGTAGAGATGCCTCATCTTCTGGGCCTTAGCACTGGCGTCCCTATCCCTCATTTCGCATGACAGGAGTAACCCCAATTCTCGATAAATTTCGTCATACTCCTGAGCACGGAAGACCTCCCTAATCTCTCCCTCTTCGAACTCGTCGTCCTGACTTTCAGGAATGAGAAGTTCACCCTCTTCGGAGCTGACTGCGCTCCTCTAGTCAAAGTTCCCTTGCAGGAGCGTGTTGGTGAGCAAGTACATCCCTCCCATTAGTTGCTCATGCTCCTCTACCTGGGTCGGGCCTTCCTCTATCGTCCTTACCTCCTCCGCTAGACTATGCGTCCTTGCCAATGCCAACCTCATCATCCAGCCAACATCTCTACTCCCCCACGGATCTTCTTCCTGGAAGGGCTTGAGGACCAACTCCTCCTTCTGCTCGTACCCCCTTGGTGCTAGCCATATAGGATGCGTGACACAGCTAGGCACCCTCAACGACCACTCATTTATGTGGAGGCGGACGTGCTCCTCCTGATCCAAGAACCCGTCAACTGGTGGGGTGTCCTCAATTGACTCTTGACCCGCCCCATCCCAGTTGATACGGCTCAGTCCATCTGCCCTGTTCATGTCCCCGGGAATCCTCTCCAACTCAAAGTTCAACATCCAAATGTAGGTCAACCACCTCGTGATGGTTGGGTCAGATAGAGTATAAATTTTCAGGGAACACGCAAGCGCAGTAGGGTCCACCCTCAAAATGAGTCTCCTGCCAAAGATGTAGTTACGAAAGGTCCTTAGGCAATGGAGCACCGCCAACGTTTCTTTCTTTAACTGCGAGTAGTCTCTTTCAGTCGTATTGAGGGTGCGGCTTTCAAATCTCAGCGGCCTCTCCTTCCCATCCGCATCTGCCTGAATCAGGACCCCTCCTAAGGCAGTTGGCCCGGCGTCCGTCTCAACAACGAATGGCTTCTCCTCCGTGACCTCGTAGTTCGGCGCTCCCAGCACCAAGCCTCCTTCCTTGAATTCTCTCTTCATCCTTTCCACAACCTTTTCCTGGTCTTCGCCCCAGACCCACTCCTGGTCCTAAAGTACCAACTTCCTCAAATGCTCTGTCTTGGTGGCGAAGTCCTTCACAAAACTCCTCAAAAACCCGCAGGTCCCAAGGAAGCTCCTCACGCCCGTTATCGATTGGAAGGGGACTGGCCACTCTGGGATCTTGTCTGTCTTCTTCACATCTGGCCTCCGCCCCTCCTCGTTGCAAACAAAGCCCAGAATCGTGGCCTCCCTCATGCAATGCTTCGACTTGGGGCCGCTCGCCGTCAGGTTGTGCTCTTCCAGCGGATCCAGAACTTGATCGATATCTTGGACGTGCTTCCAGACGAACCGCCTCACCCCTGGCATCACTTCATCTTCCTCCTTCTCTTTTGGGACCTTGACCGCCAAATCGTCAATGTAGGGCTGAGTAATATGCGGACTAACCGTCTGCATGACCCTAATCATGTGCCTTTGCACCATCGGCTCCGCATTAGTCCACCCCTGAGGTGCCACGTTCATGTGGATCAACCCCCTTGGCGTATGCATCGCCGTCACCGGCCTATCCGGTGGGTACACGGGAAACTGGTCATACCCAGAGTAAAGGTCTATAAGTGAGATTATAGTCCTTCCTGCACATGACTCTGACAGGGCGTCCGCGTTCGGCAATCCTCCCGCGTCCCGCACCATTACTGCATTCAATCGTTGCAAATCCTGCACCCATCGTAGCATTCCGTTTGACTTGATAAAACAAAACCAAGGGGAAACATACGGTCCGCAAGAATAATCTGCCACATACGTCCTTATCTTCCCATCCAAGTAATCCACCACCTTCTTCTCCTCATCCGGATTCGGGTATCGCGCGCCCCTCAAGTTCCACGGCTCATGTGGGACGGTATGGATTTGTATCATTGGGATTTTATCCACGTCCAACCTCCCACGCTCGTCATCGTTAAACACATATGCACAATGCCTCCTCTTCATTGTTTCCACCATCAAGGTCCTTTCCTGAGGTGAAAGGAAGCCAGACTCGCCGATTATCAGCCCCTCCTCGTTCTCGTTATTGATGCGGCACGGTCCTGCCTGTGCGCACTCCCGCATACACCTTATCAGCCCTCGCTCCTGCTCATAATAGGCTTCCTCGTCCTCTGTGACAAGCACGGGGACCGGGCGACACTTCTTGTCTATGGTCTTGTACCGCCTTTGGGAACCCTGCTTAAGCCCTCCCCTAAAAAAGGCCGACTTGTCGTTCGGGCCAGGGCCATCTCAGGGTCTCCTTTCCTCCCGCGAAGCCGATAGATCAGTTCTACTTCTCCCACCTGAGGGCTTTCCAGGACCTGCTCCCTCAACGCCTTGATAGCCTCAGGGTCCGCCATATCATGCGCGGCCACCACCTCCATTGCCTTATTCACATCGTTAAGGCTCAGGGATAATACCTCGCCTACTCCTTCCTCCTCCTGCTCCTCCCGGAGTCTCCGTCGCGCTTCTTCGGACTCCTCGAAGGTAAAGGAGCCGAGGTTGAGCATGTTCCTCCCGCTTCCGGGTCCTGTGTTCTAACACTTAATGATTTCATAGTTTCCACAGGCCGGATCGGACAAAGCCTGAATCATCGTCCCTTCATGCCTGTTCAAGACCAAGGTCTCCGTTCGGCAGAGGAACGACCTCCCCAGGAGAATAGGGTGGTCGACGTCGGGCATGACGAAGAAGCACGTTCGCGCCCTTACTCTCCCAATCTCTACCATTACATTAGATGCGGTGCCGCAAAAGATGGCCTTGCAGTTGGCGCCATGCAACACGCCATGGTCCGAATGGTTGACCAATCCATTTCCGCGCCCGTGTACACCATTGCAATGCTCGGCTGGTCCCTCACCTTCAGGTCCACCAACCCACACGCCACACATTTCCAATCCATCATGGTGCCCGCCTCCGTCCACTCTATCTCCCTGGGCAAGATTGAGCTCAGGTGGACATTGGGCACTAACCTCCGTGAGAGCCGCCCTTTCAGCTCGCCCCGGAGCCTCGGTGCTGACGCTAGAATGTCCTTTAAGTTCATCAGATCGTTATGACCCTCCAGGAGCTTATCCACCATTCGCTCCACGTCAAAGCCTTCCTCCAGCCGAACTGCATACTTCTTCCTTTTTGGCACGCCGTCATGCAGACTCGACTCCACCCCTCCCTGAGCCCCTCTCTTCTTGGCCCTCTGTTCCGCCCTCCGGTCCTCCTCCTGCCGGAACCTCTCGTCCTCTTCGCCATCATCCACATCTTCCTCTTCTCGAACCTCTACCACTTCCTTTCTTTGTTCGGGCTCAGGGTCCTTTCGAGTGGGCGCCCGACTGGCTGCCTGGCTAGGCCCTTGACTGGTGGTAGCCTTACTTTGGCCTCTAGTCTGCACGGCCTGTGGTACCCTTCCATGCGACGTAGGGGGTCTGAAAGTCATCCCCGCTGTAGGACCTGCCCCGACCGTTGCCACACTTGGACACCCTTGCGGCTCTGATGGCGATTCCGGACCGGATCCATAGAGCATCACCTCAGGAAGGTTCATTTCCCACTTCCGGGCCTCCCCGCACATCACCCTTAATCGTTCTTGGTATCTTCCCACCTTTGCAAGCAGATCCTCCATCCTCTCCAGGATGGTCGAGGCCGACTCTCTCGCCGCCTCCTGCGCCTCTTCGTTGGACTCAACAACTATGGGTTCCTCCTTTATAGTCCCCGCCTTCAGCTGCTGAGTCACTTCCTCGCTCTCACCCACAATCTCCTCGACTCTTACGCCGGGGTCTTGCCTATCCTGCCATATCCTGAACATTGCCGGGGCTGCTGGAGGCCCTGCCGCTGCCCGCCTGAGGGCTTCTTGCCTAATTCCTCCCGGGGTCTTAGGATCAATGTGCTTTCCCCACCGGTCATATATGTCCCCATCCATACAGGTGGAGATTAATCCTGCCAGCTCATCGTCCTGCCGCTGTTGGCAAAATCGCACGGTGTGGCCCACCTCGCCGCAATGCCAACAAGTCGCGTTCCGCAAGTCAAAGCGGGGCCTCCCATACCCCTGGCCTCCTCCCTGGCTGCCTTGGCCACCTTGGTTCTGACCCCCTTGACCATTCCAGCCTCCTCCATGGCCTCCACCATTTCCTCCTCGCCCCCGCCGCCCCCTCCTCTACCCCCTTGACCCCGGCCCCCATTGCCCTGCCTGCCTTGTCCTTGGCCCCCTCCCCCGACCACACTAGCTTGCGAGGCCTGCTGGGAGGGCGACGGTTGGGCCACGGGCTGGCTTTGGGTCGCCGGGTAGCTCGGGGGGCCCATACTTGCTGATGGGCCTGAGCAGGGGACCATGTGTCCCGCGTGGGCCTGACTCCCTCCACACGAGACACAGTGGTTGCAACTGAGCCAGGGTGCGGACTGACAGTGCGGCACCCAGTGCCCGCAAGTTGGTGGAGGCCCCATGTGCGATGGCCCTGCTGGCTCCGGCGCGGCCGCGGCGACAGGCGGTGGTGCGGCAATGGCTTGGGGAGCCTGTCCCTTCCCTAACCCCTGCCCTCCCTGCAGCAAGTTGCGCTGCTTTCTCTGGGCCTTAGTCAGGACATGGGAGCCTGTCTCCCCTCCGCCATAGTCTTCTTGCCCAGCCTTCTCATCTACTGCCCCTGACGCCCGGCCTTGGGCCACTAGCACCCCTCTCTTCTGTATCTCTGCTTCATTATCATAGCCCAGTGCCGCCAGCACGTCCATGACTATTCTCTTCACCCCTGGGGTCCCGGATGCGGTAGCATCCCTCTCCTTCCTCTTGCGCCTTTGCAATCTCATTTGGTGTTGCTCCACCTGGTCCAGACTCCCTTCTTCCACTCCCTTGTCAATGGTTGCCCAGGAGAGCCTCTCGCTCCCTTCCCCATACTTGGTCAGCTATGTGGCCTCCGAACCCGTAAGCAGTCCCAGAAATGTGGCGCACTGCGCTTCCTCAGAAATCCCGTGCACTTTCCTCGCCTTTTTCTTAAATTCGTGCACAAACGCCCCAATGGTGGAGAAATCTTCCTTATTCATGGCCTCCAAGTCGACCATGGTTAACAGGCCGTCCCCCAGCCTGTACTTCCTTCGCATTAGGTCCCCAAACTTTGCCCAACTGCCACCGTCGGCATCCACAACCTTAGTCACTTCCTGATGGTGGCTATGCAGGACATACCTCAGGACCCGCTGGAGCTTGACCTCATCTGATAGCCCCACTAGTGCCTGCTCTGTCAGATCCAGCCAATCAGATACCCGATCCCCTTTGAAGTGGAATGTCTCGACCTTTGGGACGTTGCTCGGCGCCCTCTCGCACTTGTCCAGGGCATCGATGAGGCCATCAAGAGTCACAAGCTTCCTCCCACCGTCCGCCATCTCTTCTGGCATTTTGGCCACCCGCCTTCGACTTCAATATTCCTGTTATAAGAGACGATGGGACAGAGGACCTCACTTAGCGACTCAACCTTTCATGACCCTATCGAGTTGACCACCTTAGACACCCCACACTCTAGACCTGATAGGCATTCCTTCTCCCATTCCCCTTAGGCCCATCTAGATGACGCATATCCTTACCATAGAACTTCCTCGCCCACATACAGCACCCAGCTGTCAACCAAACCGCCAATCAATCAATCATCCAACCCATAGTCACCTAGATCACCTTACATACATCTAATAGTCCTTCTCTTATTCACTCATATGCCTAGTTTCTCGCTTACTCCCATACCTGGATGTCGTTCCACTAGGGACAACGGTAGGGTTCCGTCATCCCCGGCAACGGCGCCACGTGTCGCGCGCATCGGTCCGGCACCTCACGCGGCGGCGCGGTGTGAGGAAACCTGGGAAGGGGCGCCTACCGTTCGCCGAAGCCAAGGGCAACGGCGTTTGTCACCCGCCGCGCCCGCTTCCGAGGTCCTCGACGACCAGCAGGAATCGAAACTTGCAGCGTCCTATCACGCTTCCAATTTTCTTTTTCTTTCTTTTTGTAATTTAGCAACTTCACACAGCAAGGGGTTTCGACGGTCAACTGGTAATACCACAAGTTCACACAACCGTAAGTTTCAACAGCCGACTGGTTTAACAGCTAATCAACAGTTCAGTTAGTTCACGCAACAGTGAGTTTCAATAGCTGGCTAGTAACTCAGCAAGTTCAAGCTAGAGTGAGTTTCAACAGCCAATCGACAGTTCAGCGAGTTCACGCAACAGTGAGCTTCAACAGTCAACTGGCAAATTAGCTACGGGCGCAGCAGGGAGTTTTCGGAGTCAACCTTGGATGTGCCCCCCCCGTTCTCTTTCTCTCTCTCTCACTGTTCCCTCTCTCTCGTTGTTCTCTCTCTCTCTCTGTCGCAGTTCTCTCTCTCTCATCTTTCCCTGCACTATTGGTCTATTCCCCCCTGATGAAATACACCGCCTGCACTCATTCCCTCCGTTTCCCTAGGTACTCTCTCTCGCCTCCTTCGCTAGCTCGGTTTCTTCCTCCCGCTGTGGACAGGCTCAACCCGCCATTCTCCACAGACAGTTAATTGAGATAGAAATTACAACAGTTAAAAAAAAAAAAAAAAAAAAAGAGAAAAGGGCACACTCAAGCGCGCCAGCCCGCTTTCTTTGACTGAACGAGTGTCATGCAAGTACTGACCCACGCTTAACCCCAAGTCCTTACCCCTTACCTCTTCTTATGTCCGATCAAGATCGCAATAGTAGAAATGACAGTGGAAAGGCTCGATGGCGCCCGGTAGAGTAAAGTAACTTGTCCCTTCAGCAGAGGTATGTTCGATTCCCTGATTAGCGGAAGTAGATAATGAGCATCTCCGCTAGCAGCGGGGTTGGCAGATAGGTAAATCACTCTTGAGCACCGTTCCCGCTGGCTGCGGGATCAACTTGATTGGTCACATTGATAAGCATCCACGCTAACAGCGGAATTTGCAGATTGGTAAATCACTGTTGAGGACCTTCCTCGCAGGCTGCGGGATCAACTGGTTTGGCCGCACTGATGAGCATCTCCCGCTACCAGCGGGATTGGCAAATTGGTAAATAACTGTTGAGCACCGTCCCCGCAGGCTGCAGGATCAAATTGATTGGTCACATTAATGAGCACCCTTGCTAACAGCGGAATTTGCAGATTGGTAAATCACTGTTGAGGACCTTCCCCGCAGGCTGC
>BFEA01000432.1:1352261-1387301 GCA_003427395.1 Chara braunii
GAGAGAGAGAGAGAGAGAGAGAGAAAGAGAGAGAGAGAGAGAGAGAGAGAGAGAGAGAGAGAGAGAGAGAGAGAGAAAGAGAGAGAGATTGCTCCATTTTGACTAAGGTTAGGACAACGGACTTGATATGTACTCAACAGCATGAATGCGAATCATGTTGTTCATCACATATCAGGTTCGTTATCAGTCAAAATGAAGCGTGTGTGCTGATGTCGGCTGCCTTCTCTAAAGTCAGAAACTTGAGAGTTGAGGAGAGAGAGAGAGAGAGAGAGAGAGAGAGAGAGAGAGAGAGAGAGAGAGCACAACACGGGACTTTATATGTGGTAAACAACATTACTGTTCTTCGTGAATCATCTCTAGCATTATGATAACGACCTCTCTCTGTTACACACACACATCTCTCTCTCTCTCTCTCTCTCTCTCTCTCTCTCTCTCTCTCTCTCTCTCTCTCTCTGTGACATGCATGATGTGACATACAGATCTGTGATTTATATTGTTGTTATTATCGTACGTCGTCTGCCGGTTGCGTGTGTGTGTGTATGTGTGTGTGCAACAGTTATATATAGACTTATCACCGGAAACGGAAGCGGCATTCACACCTCGTTCTGTGTGTGTATGCATATGAAGAAGACACGCCTTGTGGTCCTCACCTTTGTATTATGCAAATCATCGCTCTGTTGCTTACGGTGAAGCTTTGTGTGTTCCGCAGCTTCCTCGACTCCCCATTCGCAAACAACGACTATGCAGTTAGCGCTAATGATTCTCCAATGCTACCATTCCACGAAACTCCGTACGGGTGAGAACGTATATTATTATGAGTCGCAAAACTCGGTTACAGAGCCTGTCGAACAGGTGTTGGAGTACAAAGACAGGCACAAAATGGAGGATCGGCATTTTGTTGTCGTCGTGGAAGACGAATGAGTCATGAGACTCACAACAGAGACTTACATCCATCATCATGCCATCGACCACGTTCGGGTGCTCATGTCCAGGCCCACTTCGTACTTCAATAGTCTCATTCTGAATCCTGTCGAAGGAGATAAAATGTATAATATTGTCTACCTGCTTGTGTTTCGTATACTGGAAACACACTACGGCATTGTTTATCGGGACGGAGTGTGGCGACTTGTTGTAAGTGCGCCATATTTTGTTTGCAATGACGAAGATTTTTTGGCCAAGTTCAGTCCTTCGTGTGGGCCTCGGCTTTGACTTTCGCAGCAATGCTTGCAGATTGTCCCCACCACAACTCCAAAATGGACCGTTGCGCAAGGGATCGTGCACCCTACGACGACGAGGGTACAGGGAGTCGCGGGCGCCGAGTAGCTTGCTGAGGGGCGATGCGTGCCTGAATGCGGTTCAGATTCATTGCAGTCTCGTTGGTCGAGACTACAGAGATATACGTGGGATTGGACGACAGAATGGATCAGTTTGTCAAGATTCCAGTAACATGAGAGAGAAAGAGAATGAGAGAGAGAAAGAGAGAGAGAGAGAGAGACGGATGGAGATGAAGAGAAAGATGTTCGTATTGTTTTGCATTTATCAATTTTGCCACATTGGCACATATCTAGAAATGATTTTTTTTTTATTGTTATTATTATTTTTTTTCCCTCTCTCTCTCTCTCTCTCTCTCTCTCTCTCTCTATATATATATATATATATATATATATATATATATATATATATATATATATATACACACAAATAGAACTGCCTGGTAAACCGTAGGCAGAGAGAGAGAAGAGGACAACAAACGAGGGGTTGTGACAAACTGTTTCGTCGGAGTTTCACCGACTCATCAGGAGGCTGAACCCTATGGATATATATATATCCAAAACCGGTTATCACAAAGTGTACACAAAACATATAGACAATTAGTATACATGAAAAACATCTTTCACAACCAGTTCAAAAATTTCAACCATTTCTCACAAAGTTCAAAATTACAACCAATTCAAAAAACCAGTTATCATAACCAGTTCAAAATTACAACCAGTTCTCACAACCAGTTCTCACAACCAGTTCAAACAACCGGTTCGAACAACCAGTTCAAAATTACAACCAGTCCTCACAAGCAGTTCGAACAACCTGTTCTCACAACCAGTTATCACAACCAGTTCAAATCGAGGACATAACATCCTTATGGTTATGACATCGACAATGGGCATCGATGTAGTACGTGATACTATCACTCCTGCGCAACGGACACCTCCTGCGAAAGAACGGCGCCGTCAAAGTCGAGGCGGTGAGCGGCATTATCGGTGTCGGAGTCGGAAGACGATTTTTCGTCATCTGAAGCACTCTCGCTTCCCGCCTCAACAAAAACATTGGCACCTTCGGCCACAACACCCTCCACCGCACTCTCAACGGCATCAGGGAGTCCATAGTCGGCTTCCTCATCATAATGCTCAATAACTTGGTCGTCGACGTCCGATTGCTGCAACACGTTACATGCCCAATCTCCGACCCGAGGGCTGTCAAAAACTGCAGTTGCAATGTCGAAGCGCCACGACGTATCCCGTGCGGCGTATATATGCTGTCGTGCAGAACGACGTCGATGGGTTACGTTTGTTGGTTTGCGGAAGACCGTTCGCAATCGCCTGATTCGTTTGTTTTTGTTCCACTCCAAAGCGGTGCAACACACGCGTGCCTCATACAACTTGGGGAAGTTCAAGCGTTTTGTTGTGTACTTGTTGATCACAGAGTGGAAGCACTCGTTGAAGGTCATCCTCTCACATATGTAGTACGCCATCTTCGTATTCGAAGCGAACTGTTGAAGACGGCGCGCGACGGCGAGATGAACAGGCCCCCCCGCCTCGTACAATGGATCCCTGTCCGGACCCCCAGCCGCTTTGCACAGGTTGGATAACTCCTTATCGCAACAGGAGTGATCCTCGGCCCAATGATCGGCGAGGTGTTGCACATGCGTGGCCAACACATCGCCATTGTCATCCTTTGCGCGCTCGCACAGCGTGCAAGCGCCGTACAACCACTCCTTGGCCTCCTCCCCCGCATTGCAATGCAGTGTTTACAACGCGTCGATCTCGACGACATCATCTGACAACGCTTTCCCTACTTCGTCGGGGAAGAGCACGCCCTAAACAATCTCAACAAGTTAACCTTTTTTCTCGTGGACACCCCTGCCACGTGTACACATTTCAATTCGAGCCAAAGTTCGAGCTCCTTCTTTGTGAAACACTTCACCTCGCGCACATGCTCGCAAGCCCCGACTGCAGTTGGTTTGACAGTCTTCGTGCCGCGCACAGCCTCTCGCAAGTGTTTGACCAAGGTCTTCGCCTTATGCCACATACACTTTTGTGAGTCAATGCTCATTCGCCGCAATATGACGTCAACTGCGCCACAGTCATCATGCACAACCTCTGCGATTATGAGGTTCTTCTCGTCCTTCAACCGATGTAGCAGTTTCTCAACACACTGTGTCTCCAGCTTCCATGACCACTCATTCCCCCGGAGCATGGTCTTCGTCCCCACGATCATTCCTGACTTCAAATCCACCGCCGTCACTGTACAATGTTGACCGTCATGAGACGAATTGTAACGCGCGTCAACCAAAACGACGACCTGATCGTTCGACCTACGCAATCGCGCGATGACCTTGTCGAAGCTCTTTTGAGTAACCCGTTCGACGTGTCTCAGCCATTATCAGGAACCTGGGCCGTCATCACGAAAAAAAATTATAGAAAGTTTATTTCCTGACCTTCCTCATCACTAAGCCCCGCAGGAGGTTATTCAATTGAGTGTAAGTCATTCCCGCAGTCAAAGTGAAGTGGAACAATTGAGTCTCAACCGTCGAATTTCTCACCCCGCCCGGTGAAACAACCTTCGCGGAACTCCAGTGCCAAGTGCACCCTTTCCCACACTCGAATTGCAACTTGCAAATGTGACATGGATAATGGATCTTCTTAATCGTCACCTCAACGTCTTTTCCGTGCCGAGGACACGTTTGCTCGAACATCCCGAGAATCTGCAGAAGTTTGACCGGCTCAATGAAAACGACAGCAGGTCTTGCTTTAGCATCCCACATTGTCATTTGGTCCCTCACGCTCAATCGTTCAAACATCGGACCATTATCCGAATATCCGGGCTTGCCGTCGCGCCATTTCAATGCGTCACTGCGGGGTCTGCCACCTCGCGACTTTGGTGTCGCCATTGCGTCCGATCCTTGTCCGCATGAACCCCCATGGCCAGACGATTGTTTGTCGGGGCCGTACTTTGACATCAACTCATCAATGTAAACGAAACTCCACTCCATGAGCTGATCGAACACGGCCTCGTACGAACAATGATTTTTCTTCTTATCTTTGGAGCCTCGAGTGCGAATCGACAACTTCTTCCCCATCGCCTTCGCAATTTCACCCAGGCGATTTTTTTCATCAACTCTACATCGCACCCAGTGAGGCTTGCCTTCACGAGGTGTACTGGACCTCGTGCGGGGCGATCGAGGCGAGAAACTCATCCCAGCCTCGCTATCGTTAGCCGGGGAAAGAACATCGTGTGCACGGTTGCTGGAAACCGGAGTGCATGAAATCGGCTGCACTGCTTCGATCGGTGAACGTGTCTCTTCTGTTCAACGAACAGAATTCGACGCAAAGACACCCGCAACGGGCACCGCGCCGGAGTTGTCATGGCCCAAAGACGTGAACGACCGCTGCAAACCAAATGGATGCACGGCGTCTAAACGACTTTGTTGAACACCACACATGCTCTGACTTCCAGACCATGGCGTTGTCAACATCGGTGCGAGAGAGCCCATGGGCGAAGAAAATGGAGGACGAGAAGAAAGCACAACGGATTGCGCAAACGAAGACAATGCGGGTCGCCAACGAAAGTGGGGAGAGTCGGGATTGCAGCAATGGTTGCACGCATGTGACTCAGGAGAGGAGTTTGTGTGATATTTGTCAAATTCAGCAAAGGAGGGAACGGCAGAACGACCATTCTGTCATCCAAACGCTGCCTGGTCGCAGGTCTCTCCAATATACAATCCGTTCGAGTGCGTCCACATGGATCCAAAGGCCTTTCCCTCGACCGCGTGAAATATCATTGTACACCGGAGAGCCTTGCAAAGAAGAAAGAGCGCGTTGTCGGGCGCATCGGTCCGGCACCGCACCAGGGCAGCGCGGGACCCTCCCGGCCGCGTCACGCAGGAATTGGTTTTAAATCTTTCGTCGCTAATACACATGGAGCTTCCATAAGCCGCTCCGGCCGAGTGCGCCAGTCATACCTCTCGCAAGCCCCTACGACAAGATAGGGCCTACGCGAGGCGCAACATACCTACACCTTACGGGAGTTGTCACCTCCCTTTGGTGGGTGTATCCCCGCCGAGCTACCAGTCCACTGTACGAAAATTAATCGGTTGCAATCGCAGAGGTGGACCAGCCGAGGGCGTTTCTCGCTCGCTGTAGCAAAGCGGTTACGCAAGGTAATACGCCTTTATCTGACCCTCACGCGAACCAACATCATGGGGGGCTGAAGTCCCAAGCGCGGCTCGTCTCCAGTCGACTAGGACGCATCCCACACACCACGCGCACACCACTTTACGAACACAAAAATAAAACCCACACACACACATACGAGGCAACACAATATAAACAACGCGACAGCGCTTCTAGCCCCTCGGTAGCCGCCCCATAACTTCTTGATACGGAAAATCGGATAAACGTCGCGCGCGAGACTTAATATAAAACCGTGCGGACGCAGCGCTATCGCATATCGACTCGCAATGCAAACGTGCGCAAGCAAGCGCAATGAAGGCGTACTATGTGGTATCCATACTCACGCGGTCCCCGTTAATCGCGAGGGTCGCGTTCGACACTCAAGTGTCGGCTGACACGCGCCTTGAGGGTTAATCTCTCGACGCTGGACAGCCGCTATGCGCGGTTGAAGACCACACCCTCTTCTGCACCCTGTGCAGAGGGGTTGAGTAGACAGCTTTAAGCTGTCGTGGCGGTCGAACATCRAGGGGTTTGACTTTGACGGCTGCCACGGGCTATAATGTCCAACTATAAAAACTCCAAAGAGCAAAAGATAAGGAATAGGCCGAAGGTTCCCTGCCTAGTAAACAAAATCAAGGCCCTGGGGTACCCTCCCTTTATCGCGCGGCACTGACGGCATATAGCAATCTCAAACATTCGCCCATATGTGTCGGTCCCTTTGTAGTCCCATAACTTTTTACACACTAGGGCGGTTAAACGTCTCGCGCTGGATTTTAATAAAAAGTCGCGCAGTCGAGGGCCTATCTCATACCACCCAGCTACGCAAGCGTACGCATGCAGTCGCAACGATGGCGTACTATGTAGTGCCCATAATCAAGCGGTCCCTATTGGATCCGAGCACCGCTTATGACACTCAAGTGTCAGACTCGCAGTGTCGTGAGGGTCTGATCCTTCACGACATTGCACGGCTGAAGGAATAGCCGTGCTGCCGCCACGAGACCTTCGGCCTTTGGTTTGAGCGTCTCCATAGGCAAGGCAAATAGGCTCTGCGCGAGGGAAAACCCTTTCCCTGCAGAGCCTAGGGCTTGGGATGTCGTGGACAAGGACCTCGAATCCCGGCCCAACCAACGTCCGACTAAGAAAAAATCCTTAAGAAGTAAAACCAATAAAAGGAAGGGTCTTCCCTAAGCCTTTTAGTCTCAACCCCTGAGCAGGCCTTTTTAGTACGGGGGCCGTTTAGCCAATGCAAGTATTCATCCCAAGTATACTCATATATATGCATATATAACARGGGRAAGTATGTGACGATCACTTCTCACAGTCTYATTGGGGTCCCTCACAGCCATACGTATRTACGTGATMGCAGRCAACCACATCCAGAATCTGATTCATAGCACATACCTGMGAATCACATCAAYGAGTCAATCAACAGCCYAYGCWCTACACGGAGTCAACCCCAACCATCTTCAACACTCATACCCCTTGCTTTAGCCATGCAAGCCCCAACYTCCTRTCCAACCACACCTTAAYTAAATACTYAGTACCTTTGTTAAATRKTCATTCAATAAAAGTCCGAGTGAAACCTTAATGAAACAATAAAAATCACCAGGGCTAAAGCCTTTTAGGTTGAGTGTGGAGGGTGAGTCGAAATTGAGTCGTTAACCGACGGATCAGCAAACGACCTGTTAKCAATGATAACAAATAATGATCCTCAAGGGATCAAGCTGAATCTCGTCCTGACCTTGCATCAGACAACCCAAAGGACCTGTAACATAAGATAGGTCAAATGCCCGGGCTAAATCATCAGCATATGGGGAGTAAACCTCCATAGCACACCTCCCTATAACACCGTCTAGCGCTATCTGTCGAAAATAATTTAACTCCTTTAAAAACAGGGAAAATTTTCGGCAACACTTCCCGTAGGAAAAGTGCCCTTTGAGAATTTATATAAGCCAAAATATGAAATCAGAAATAACCCTTGACTCTCCAAAGTCCAATTTTGTCTAACCCCCTAAATTAGCAAAATTTTGGGCAGCACTCCCTTTAAAAAAAGAGGCTTCCCCGAATTTTACTAAGCCATATATGAAATCTAGACAAGTTGAACTTTTGAGAAGTCGAAAATTTGACTAACTCCCCGAATTAGTAAAAATTCGGGCAGCACTCCCTTTCGAAAAGGAGGCTTTCCAGATTTTTACTAGGCCAGATATAATGAAAAGACAAATCAAGCTTTGACAAGCCAAACTTTTGAATAACTCCCTGAATTAGCAAAAATTTGGGCAGCACTCCCTTTAAAAAGGGAGGCTTCCGATGTTTTTACTAAATCTGAAAGACAGGTCAAGTTTGGACAAGACAAGATTTGACTAACTCTTTGGGTTTGTAGAAATTTCAGCAGCGCTTCCCGTAGAGAAAGTGGCCTGCCAAAATTTATACAAAGCCAAGTATAAGAAAAGATCCCAGAAAATGTGAGAATTGACGTAAGTAAAAAAAAACTTAGCTCAGAAAATGCAGGAATTGAAACTAACTTCCATGGCTCTAGCACGTGGCGAGCGACTAAAGCAACTACCTATCAAACTGAAACTCAGACTAAGTAGTAGCCTCACTCAGTCACATGCAGGCCAAACCACAAGGGTAAGTACTCTCACCATCCTTAAGTCAACCTGGACAAACAATTGTTCATGATCTCTCAACGATTTAACCCTTTATACCCGGCTTACATAAGGCATAGGTCAGGCTGCCTGAACTTACAGAACAGCTCAATTTAGCCAGGCCTAGAGTTAGAATACCTAAACTTATAGAGCGTTCTGACTTGACCAAATATACACAAACAGAGGGCACAACTACTTTTCTCTTCTTTGAGCACATGACTAGACCACTCTAGTCGCCCTGGACTGTTTAAAGTATCCAAGTTATATATACTTATCTTTACCTTTGCCTTCTAAGGCTGCATATGACTGAACTAACTTAAGTTCAGCCTGCCCCAGTTCACCATCAATTCTAYTATTAGYTGTACTCTCTTCAAGTTGTGATACGGCTATAATCAGACCACCTAAACTTATAGAAYAGTCTGATTAGCTCGTTCTTAGATAGAGTAGTAATGAAGTATATCCAAGTTATAACYATTGGGTTCCAGCATGTGMGAGGCTTTGAGCCAGACCCCYTGAACTTACAGAAGGGTCTTAACTCTCTGCCCGATTCGTTTCTATCTGAGGCATTATGTKTGTGGCATCGAGTCAAACCCCCTGAACTTACAGAAGGGTCTGCCTCTTTRCCAARATTAATTCTTCAGAATAAAGAGCAGGAAGAGACTKAGTCAYYTGAACTTACAGAACAACTCAACTCCTCGTTCCAAAACYAAAGAAACAAGTAAAATCCCAATAAAAACAAAGCAACCCAAGAYACCAAAACTTATTGAGCGCCCTTAGTCCTTGAAAAATCAAGCACAATCAAACCCTTCGCTGGTCAGAGCAATCAGGCCWMCTGAACTTACAGAACAGCCTGACCCTCCATGCAAACCATATCACTGGGTCTCCCCAAACTTATGGGGACATCCCAGCCTTCAGAGTAACCAGACCCCCTAAATTTATAGAAGGGTCTGACTTCTCCATGCAAAACCAAAATAAAACAAAGCACTGGGGTTCCCCAAACTTATGGGGACTCCCCAGCCTTAACGGTCCGTCAACCATCATGCAAATCATACCCCCATCCT
The DNA here is from genome assembly GCA_003427395.1 of Chara braunii. Lineage (NCBI taxonomy): Eukaryota > Viridiplantae > Streptophyta > Charophyceae > Charales > Characeae > Chara > Chara braunii. Next base: position 1,361,418 of record BFEA01000432.1, read on the forward strand.
GCCTTTTCCCCAGATGCAGTTCTTTTCAACAGTCTGACTTCATACAACCAACAAAAGTTGAAACTGAGACTTGAGCAGAGATTCCTTACTTAGTATTGTTCAGTGTCCTTAAAGTCAAACAAAAAGTAAGAATCCACGTCATATATTCAGTCAGAGATGCATCAGGTAATACAAATAGGGGCTATAGAGTGGGTGTATAGAGGGGAATGCAAAGGTTACCTGTCAATTCCTTGTCTCCAGAGCCTCGCCTAGGCTCCGGCAGAGCTCCCGCAATTGGTGGGCGGACTCCCCACAGAGTCTTGATGCGGTCCTACGGGTTGCAATCCCGCCTGCCGCCTTCCTCTCAGAACCAGTCTAGACTTAGAGTAAGAAAGATAGAGAGAGGAAGTTTTTAGACTCTCAGATCCTAGGAGGGTGCTCTCAGACTCACAAGGAGAGGGCCTTGATATCTTGGATCGCCTGAGGGCCCCTCAATGGCGGCCAAACAGTAAACGCTCGGTCAACCTGAAGTCAACCTGCCGACCTCACTCTCCTGACGGACCTTTACTTCGCGGCAATTGCCCGCTTCGCCAGTCTTGCCTTCACCCCTTACGCCACCCTTCTGTTCCTTGTAATCTGATTGCAGTCACTTGGTGCTAAGCAGCCATACTTCCAGCACCGCAGCAGTCCATAGCAGGCTCAGCAACTGATGCTGCAGCCCAATAGCCAAGGCAGACTGTATGATGCCCAATCCTGCGGGCAGGTACACGGCCCTGCCGCGGGCTACCTGCTGCTCTCAACTGTAGAATGATCGAATCTTCAGCTGAAGTACCCTGGCTAGGTAGGTATCACAACAACCCACAGCCGCAACTGCTAGGTCCTACGACCCTTCGGCCCCGCAGCTGGTTTCCTCCACCACAGCCTTCGTCCGGACGAGCAGTCCCAAATGACTCCTCCCTTGGGGCTCGATCAGGTGCACGCTGCTTAGTTATGCACGTCAAGAGATAAGGGTAGATTCTTTCGTCGACGGGGTGAGCAATGCTCCGACCAACAGACAAGCCCTCCCCCTTTCGATTGAGCGAGCACAATCTGCCTGGATCTTCCACAAGACTGCAGGCCGGTTGACTCCACTTTACAACTCTTTCTCCCGTTCATACCCCCGCACGTCCCGACATCCCCCTTTCCGAACATGGTTTACCTCGTTCCCTGGCTCACGGGCTACCCATACCAGCGGCGCCGGCTTTTATGAGGTGAAGCTGTGAGGATGACGACGACGAGCCGCAACACGCCGATCAATTGGCGAAAGTAGCTCGCGACCGCCACGTGCACGCGGATTGCTTTGCGCAACAGCAACCCGGCCCCCTCCCCCGCTTTTACGTACCAGGTAAGCCTCCAACATCACGACCAGCCCGCTTCCCGACTTCGATCCATAGAGTGAACAAGGTAGGAATGAATCTCCCGCTAGGACGCGGGTAGATTCATTTTTCATTTTTACGGCCTCCTCCCGGGCGCAACTTCCTACCCAACGATCCCAAGAACTAACCACTAAACTCTAAATCTGACACTACCATTCGACTTTCCTCATTCTCAAACCCCAGTCTCACATCTCATCCCACTCGAATCCATTAAGAATCGAGCGGGATTCCGAGCTTTCCCCCCCCATCACTAATATTTTCTCCCGCAATCGCCTCCGCGCACAGTTTCTTCCTGCTAACTCTTACTACACTAACTTAGCACTAAAACTGACTGCATATTCGGGGTCGCCCACCCCGAAAACCCCTGTTGAGCATTTCCCCCGGCCTGTTTTTACTTAGTAATGGCCGAGAGCTCCGACTTTCGATCCCACCATCGCTTCTTTCTCGTTATCACCGCGCACGTTTCTTTTCGTGCTAATTCCAAACCTACTCTACTAATTCCAAAACTAACCTCCCCGATCGATCCACCCAGGATCATAACCCCGGATTCAACTCCCTCGCTGCCTAATCCCGCTCTAAATCGCGTAAGTCGTCCTTTTTCCACTGCGCCTCACCTACCTCCCCGTCACCTTCAGTCTTCTAACGTGCATGCACCTGGCTCGGGTCCTCGGCTAGGTTCACTTGCTTTTGCTATACTGCGTTGCTCGCCAGCCTCCTTGCCTTCCCTTCTTGTCACTAGCGCTGCGTCGGGCTCCTCCCCTTATCCTGACCCAACTTCCGCTCTCAGCGCCCACCCGCTCAATGTCTGCCCTTTGCGTCGTTCATCCCTCCCGAATGCACCCGGGCGGCGACCCGGGTCAGGTTCATCTCCCTCTGTCAACCCCCGCTGCCCGTTGCACCCGCTCCGTCACTCTCTTCCTTCGGGGCCCTCTGGGACTGGTATCGCGCCGGTCAGCGGCCGATTGAAGATGCTCAATCGTCCACTTTCCTCACCACGATTTCTTCCTCCCTCGTCTCCTCCTGTCACAGCGCGACCACCGCCTCGCAGCGCTATCCCTCATCCGCGCGTTCAAAACGCTATTTCAAAGAGGAGGAGGTGCTCATAAAAAAAAATTATAACAACCGCGGGTGTTCGGACCATCCCGCGATCTTTATACGTGTCGGCACTGCGCAGGGGGCCACGCTAGTCTTTCTCTGTATAGTTCCAAATTTTAACGGATGTCCCGAAGGACTTTCCCCCTAGCGGACGGCGCCTCGCAGCACCTCCAAAGGCCGCTCGGACCTCGCCCCTTTTTTCTGCCTCTTCGCCTGTATCCGCCCCCCCTTTTCCGTCCGGGTTCCCCTTCCAAACCGGTGGGTACCAGCCGGCATGCAACGGTCAAGCTAATCTTCGCTGTACCATTCCAATTTTTATAGATGCCCTCGAAGGATACAACCGGGGCCGCGGGGACGACCGGCCACCGGCAATTCGGATTATTAAGCCTTACTCATTAGATTCCGCCATCTGACTCCGAACTGAGATTTGTTTTTCAAAAGTCCAATGGCGTGCTTCTGCTGTGTCTTTGCGTCCACATACAGGCGCAATACTTAGTAATAACTAAAAAAAAAAAAAAAAAAAAAAGCGGGCGGAAAAAAAAAAAAAAAAAAAAAAAAAGCGGGCGGTAACCTGACAGGGACCATCTCACCCCTCCTTCCCTGCCCGTCAGCCCCACGCTTGGCCCCGCGGCAGCAAAAGGCGAGGGGGATAGCTCTTCAAGCCCATCAACCCCTCAAGCCTTTTCGCCGCGCTCTTCCGCTCCCTTGTCGCATGCCGTTGGCCTCGATCCCTGCGTTTGGTGCGTATCAGTCTGGTGCTGTAACCTATAGGGCTAAGCCCAAGCCTGATACCAACAGGTCTGAGTCACCTAATAAAGAGGTAGCCCCCGACCTTTTGCGGTCAAAGGAGCCGCTCCACGCCATTCCCTGACCCGCACTCACACATATGACCATACAAAGCCGCGCCAACCTCCTGGCTGTGCTGCGGCTACCCTTACCCGACCGAATCCATCAGGTCTCATCATTTGGATGCCGCGTAAGGCCACACTCGCTCACTGACCCGTCCATCGTTCCACGCGGAACCAGATAAAAGCGCCCATAGGTTAGTCAGCTTGGTCGAAACAAAACAATTGTTATAATGGAGCGCGCCAACCGATGTCCGCGCCACGTCTGCTAGTGTAACCAAAGGAAGGGAAAATCACGCGCGCCTCAAGCTTGTGCGCCCACGCACTCTTTTAGTACTCTCGTCAACCATCTAGTCAACATAAATTACGGACGCGGCCGCGCCTAGCGCGACATACTTAAACTTTAAACCAAACTGCTTTCTGTTGTTTGCAAAGACCAGGGCGGATACCCTTGTAAGGGTATTCGCACCGACAACTTACCGGACCATATTAAGCGACGTCCTCGTCGCTTCGCAAGATCAAAAGCTATCAATTCAATCACAATCTCAAAATGCTGACGAGCAGGGTACCAATCCGATCAGCCGATCGACCTAGGGTTGAGGCCTCCAATAATTCATGCCAAATACAACTTTATGCTGCCAGGATTCTAACCTGGGTCTCCGTCGCCTTGACACTCGAACGTCAGAATACTCCTCATTGTACTACAGCATAAGTTGCATTGGATCTCTCACTGTCCTCTTCATTGTGCCCTAGATAGCCGTCAGCTTCTCGTTGTGTGCCTCTAGCTCTTTCCCTTGAAATTAAGTCATGACTAGGGGCGCGGGCCCTAACCAAGACCTTCGAAGGCATTCTTTCGCCTTCCTCTAAAAAAATCTTCACATTAACACACGTAGTCGTACTACATAGATTCTCACATAAGCTCTCATGCAGTCTAGTACAGGAAGACCAGGTCTCCATCTTGGCCCACCATAGTCTGGGTGATCATTCCAGATCTACGGCCCACCGCATTGTTATTTCAACGGTAGTGCCTTCGCGGGTTGCGCCACGATAGGTTGTTCCTGATAAGCATTCAATCAGTACTTCCTCAAAAGACTCATATGGATCGACTCTTATCCTACGCCTCTCCGCAAGAGCAAAGCCCTCCTAGGCGTTCACGTCCCTTTAAGTCTTTACTTCCTTGGTCAGACGCAGACTCTCTGCTCTGGTTGTGCCAAACAGCGGCCAACACTAAGGGTTGAGCCTTAGTTATGCTAGTTATACCCCTAGCTGGATCTCTTATAAATGTCCAAGATTAGCACAAGCGGTCAGACGGTGTGTCGCAACAATACAAGCCTACTGCGGGACTACGCATAGACCTGTCGCACATAAAAAGTTATTTACCAGTTCCTTTGTGGGACAACACAGAGGGAGCACGACAACCTCTCCACAATCACAAGACAAAATCACCGTCTGATCCACAAGGCTGTGGCCTCCCAACTTGATCAGAGCAAGAAAGTCACGCATCTTGATGATATCTCTTAAAACACACCATTTGCGACATCCAATAAATTCACCAATAGTCCAACAAAAATTTGGTCACTCTCGTCAGTTTTTTATTACTCAAAGTCAAACTTTCATTAATCAATCTTATTAACCACCTTATTTATAGAGGAGGTCTCACTTTATTAGGTCTCTCAGTCATCCCCCTCTCACTAGGATGACCTCTCTCGCGACCTTTTCTTTAACGCATCTTCCCTCTCTGAAGATGTATCTTCCAAATAGATAATGGACAACCTTTCAATTCACAGGTGTCCCACTCATCATATACTGCATAAAAAAGACCAATTTGTGGGTCTTCTGCATAGCTCAACAATAGAACACTCACCAAACAAATATTCAGGATCTTCACATCCTTTCACAAAACGGACTGTGCTTCCTTGCCTTAGACTCGGCCCTCTCATCCGCCGAAGGGCAGGCCGCACGAGTATACCGGTGAGTAGACAGTTCACTTTCGTCCTGATTCACAAAATACAAAGCACATCAAGCATTTTCTCGCGCATATTTCATACCAAACCATCATTCATCAAACCAGGACCACACAAGTGAGTGTGACAGTAATCGTCATGTACAACAAGTAGTCTTAAAAAAAAACAAATCTCGATATAATGTACACTCAGGGGTAAAATATCCCATACGAAATGCCTCCAATATACACTCAGGGGCAGAATGCCCCATATACAAAAGTCCCGAGATCGTAACCCACTCAACTCACTCAAAACCACACTCACACTGATGCCGTCCTCAAAGCACAAGTTGGGTCTGTCTCTCGAAGATCAGGGCGTAGGCTACCTAAGTATGTACAGGCCTCATCTACCATGTCCTGATCCTCAAGATGGCAGACTCAACAAGAACCCAACCCAAACTGCCTAACAAAAGCAAACAACACCTAAGTCTACAGAATGTCATCCAATCCTAACTCTAGTCCTACACGTAACATGTCAACCATACAGGAAAACTCAGTCCTGGTCGTTCATCTTCTCCTGGTTTTGCCTATATAGCTGAGCCCTACCCCCATCTGCAGATCTCTCTACTCTCCTGCCCTGTCTATCATACATCCTGCCCCCTTCCTCTGTTACCTTCCCTTCAGCCTTGGTTTTCAGGAACTTAGGACACTGCAAGGCTCGATGCCCCTCCTTTGTACAGAAGAAACAGAACGTATCGAACCCCTTCCTGGACCTCTTCTTTCCCCTGTGAGACCCTCGCGACGATGGTGCTTCGCTTGCCTCCCTGCTCAACTCATGGCTCTGAGGCATATCCAAGGGCTCCTCTCGTGTCTCCAACTCTTAGGTACTCGGTCCAGGTCGGTCCTCAATCCCCTCTGGCCCATACTCAGGCGTGCCCAACCTCTGGAGCCCGCCCTCGATGACACCCTCAGCCTCAATCCTCATCTCCCTTTTAAGAGGCTCCTCTATCCTCCGCTCGGGTGAAAACAAACTCACCTCCTCCTGCATCGAGTGCACCGCCTCGATGAGCACATCCATAGATCCCGCTGCCGAGCCCTGAGCCGGCTCACTGCTGGATGGTGGTAATCCCTCCTCATCTGCCAAAGGTATGACTGGGCCCGCCGCTGCTATAGGTAGCGTTGCGAGCTCAGTAGGGGCTCTGAACTCGAAGGCCTCTCTCTCTGCCTCCCTCTTAGCTCTCCCCTCCCTCTGAGCTCTCGTCTTCTCTGCTTCTAGGATGACTCTCCCTATAGGTGGCTCCTGGCTAGTCTCTGCTGCAGATGGTTGTCCTGGCAAACCATGTCCTGGTTGGCTCTGCTCTCCCTGTCGGCTGCTCTCTGGCTTGTCCACCTCTCCCTGAGATCGTTGTCTTAGGCTCTCGATGATAGCTGCCTGACTGGACACCAATGCCCTTAGTTCTTGGATTTCCACCTCCATAGCCTCCAGGCGTACCCCATGGCCTGCTTCCTTTATCTTCTTTCCTGCCAGATTGCTCTCCAATAGCAAGTGCCGGTCAAAAGTTGCCTTGGCCAGGAACTTGATTTTGCGATCCAACCTTTCTTCAGCCTTCCTTCCCACCCTAAGCCCGACTCTGACTGGCGAAGGAAGCTCCTATCCTCTCTGCTTCCAGAAGTCCCTTCACATCTCAGGGATCTCCGGGGCCCTAGATAGCGCGCTGGGTGGCTAACCTGAGAGTGCTCCTGCTGCCTTCGATCTCTGCCTTTTCTGCTGCTGCTCCGGAAGCTCCCCCGCTGCCTCCAACCTCTGCCTCTCTTGCCATATCTCGTCTATCCTCCTGGTTCTTCTCGCCCTCTTTTCCTCAATTGTCTCTCCAGTTGGCGCCGTTTCCCTCGTGCGGAGGTCAACCCTCTTCGGGATCTCTGCCTCCATCTCCTTCTCGGGCTGGCACGGCTCCTTGCGCGGCTCTGCAGGTGTTGGCTCTTCCAGGTCTGGGTGCTCCAGGGCATGAGCTGCTAGGTGTCTGTCAATCAGGGTCAAGGCTTCTCTCCTTACAGCTTCCCTCTCTCTCCTCCTTTCTGCTCTCTCTTCTAGTGAAGAAGCCTTTTCTGATGAAGGTAATGGGGCCTCCTCTCTCTGCAACCCCTCCCCTACCTGGCGAGTGTTCCCCGGTGCATCCCCGAGTCTCAAACCCACCGCTCGCGTCTGAGGGGGCGTGTCTTCTCCAACCTCTATCACTTCCTTCCCTGCACGTCTCCCCTCATCGTCCAACCCTCTCTCTCGCTGAGTGTCCTGGACCTCCTCCTGCGGCACCTCCTCTCGTGGCACCTCCTCTCGTGGCACCTCCTCTGCCTGCCTTCCACGCTCCTCACCCCGAGGCGACGCTCTCCACTGAGAGATATCCTAGTGCACCTCCAACTCCCTCAAAGGCTTCTCAGACGTTGGCGGCCCCTCCTGTGTGTGTGCTGGCAACCTCCTCAATTCACCTTCGGCAAAACGATGGAACCTCACTGGTCCCAACTCGTACACAGGGTACGCGCCTCGCTTCTCAGCCTCTGGCTCTCGCTCCTCTCTCCTAGCTAGGGCCTTTCGTCCTCCTCGAGATAGTCTCGCCTCCCTTGGCTAAGGGTCCCTCTGCCTCTGACTCCTCTGACGCCTCTCAACCCTGGGCTGAGGGGGCTCTGGCCGTCGAAAGGCCTCTCCAAGATGTGCCCTGCAACTCTCCCAGTCTTGGGCCATGCTTCTGACTTGGCTAGCCAGTGGCCTTTCCGCCTTCCTGGTCCAGAGTGGTAGCGTCTGCATCCAATCATCTCTCGGTATGCCCTGTCCCTTCATGAACCACTCAAACGCAGGGATGAAGTCCGACGCATTTCCAATCTCCAGGCGGATCGTCTTGCCATCAGGTCCCACAGGTGAGGGTCGCAGCTCCTTTATCCTCCACTCCACCTCTGATCTCGTCATCGCCTCCCTACGGATCCGCGCGACAGGCTCCTCGAATCTGCCTGCTCCCCTCAGTCTCTCAATCGCCTGGGCTACGGTCTAGCCCATACGCCTCGCATGATCCCAAAAGTTGTCCAGGAATAGCTCGATGTCCCCATCATCGTACACCGGAGTACTCTCTCGATAGCGAAGCCCATGCCGCTCATATCCTCCTGATGCTCCCAACGGCCTTTGAGGCGGCCGTGTCCCCTTCCCTCCTCTTGGCATGGCTGTCTTCGTAAAGTCAGACCTGCACAACAGGCGAAGGAGACAAGAGGCACACATTAGGGTAAGCAAACAGGTGATATTCAAAGCAAGCTTAGACGAGACCACATTCATGCAGCATGCATCCTACCTGACCTACACACCCTGTTACTTCTACTCTAAAGGCAGTCCGGTCATCTTTCTTACCTCTACTCTCGCCACGAATTTCTTCAATCGCGTTCCAGATACCCAATCCTTCCACCCAGTCTCATTCAACTCCTCAATCTGGTACGCCCTGAAGTCTCCAACTCGTGCGATCCAGTGGGGACCTAACCACCTCTTATCAAGTTTCGTGGACCACTGTTTTTCCAGCGATGAATCGTAGAGAAGCACAACGTCCCCAACTGCCAGAGGTATTTTCATCACCCGAGCAGACTGATCCCATTGAGGCTTATCATCCATACGACTTCTAGCCACTTGATCGGACGCTTCCTGGATCCTTTCCTCTATCGCTCCTATCTGTCGCGCACGAATATCGAGCAATTCCTCAAAGGACAGGTCGACTCTCAAATCCTGGCGCCTCCAAGTTTAAAGAAAACCTCGATAGGGAAGGTGACGTGTCTTCCATACCACAGCGTCGCACGCGCGTACTTGGTGGATCTTTTTACTGTAATGTTCTCGACAAAGAATGTCGCCCCTAGGTACCTTGGCCATTGATTAGGTCTCCCTTCGGTCCACGTAGCCAGGAGACTCGTAATGGTATTGTGCCCTCTTTCCACCGGAGCGTTTGCTTGGGGGTGTGCGGCCGTGGTGTAGTTGGTTGCTACACCGTACCTTGATAACAATTTTTGCACCTCCTGGCAGGTAAACTTTGATCCCCTGTCTATTACGAATTCCTTGACGAAAGGATAGCGCAGGTAATATTCCTCGATGCAGCTCACTAAGACTGACCCGGTCTTTGTGCGAATAGCATGCCCGTCTACGAAGCCAGACAGGTTATCGCGCGCATCGAAGATATAGTTATAGCCCTGATCCCCAAGCGGCATAAAAAGTAGAACGAGATGCACCACAGCCCCTCTATCTCGCTCTAACCTTAGATGCAGCGGCTCTCTTTGCCTTAAACGGGATCTCTCCTGGCAGGGTACGCAGGATCGACAAAATTTTTTGACCATGTCCATCATCCCATCTTAGTAGTACAGCTCACTTATCTTGGCATACGTGGCTTGTACCCCTCGATGCCCTCCTGCAATGCCATCATGAAGTGCTGCTACGACGTCAATCTGGCAGTTCCTACCGCAGACGACTCTCTTGGGATTTCCCACTTCTCTTCTTACGAAAAGGTGATCGTCTCGCACTAAGTAGCGCTGCAACATCCTCTGAGCCCTATCGCTTGTATCCCTTAGCCGCATCTCGCAAGACAAGAGAAGCCCCAGCTCTAGGTAAATTTCATCATACTCTTCTGCGCGAAAGACATCCTTAATTTCCCCCTCCTCGAACTCGTCGTCCTGGCTCTCGGGCACTTCGTCCACATTCCCTATCGGGTTCAACGAGCTTGACTGGTCGAGGCTTTCCTGCAATAGCGTGTTGACGAGGAGATACATTCCTCCCATCAGATCCTCATGCCGTTCTACTTGGCCTGGTCCTTCCTGGATCGTCCTTATGTCTTCCACAAGACTATGCTTACTGGCCAACGCCAACTCCATCATCCACTGAATATCCTTACCTCCCCAAGGATCTTCTTCTTCAAAGGGTTTGAGGACTAGCTCTGCCCTCCTCTCGTATCCACTCGGCGCTTGCCAAATAGGATAGCCCACACAGCTAGGCACCCGCGGCGACCACTTGTTGATATGGAGACGGACATCTTCTTCCTGGTCCAGAAATCCATAAACGGGGGGCGTATTCTCCACCGCCTCCCCTTCCTGTTTATCCCAGTTGATCCGACTCAGCCCGTCTGTCCGGTTCTTGCTGCCCGGAATCCGCTCCAACTCGAAGTTAAACATTCAGATGTACGTCAGTCATCTGGGAACCGTCGGATCCGATGGAACGTAATTCCTCAGAGAGTAGGCCAGGGCGGTCAGGTCTTCACTCAAAATAAACCTCATGCCGAAGATGTAGTTCCAGAAGATTCGTAGACAATGGAGGACAGCAAGAGTCTCCCTTTTAATATGAGAGTGGTTTCTTTCTGTCGTACAGAGAGTTCGGCTCTCAAATCGCAAGGGCCTTTCCTTTCCTTCCACGTCTGCCAAATTAGAATTCCTCCTAAGGCAGTTGGCCCCACATCTGTTTCAACAATGAAGGGTCGCGTTTCCGTGGCATCATAATCTGGCGCTCCTAACGCCAACCCTCCCTCTCGAAATTCCTCTTTCATTCTTGTCACTACCTCTTCTTGCTCTTCACCCCAAACCCACTCTTGATCCTGACGGACTAGCTTCCTCAGGTGCTCAGTCTTAGCAGCGAAGTTCTTGACGAAGGCCCTCCGAAATCCACACGTACCAATAAAGCTCCTGACATCAGTTATTGAGTGGAAAGGAATTGGCCACCCAGTAACCTTGTCCGTTTTTTTTACATCCGGCCTTCGGCCCCTCTCGCTGCAGACGAACCCCAAGATAGTCGCTTCCCTCATGCAGTGTCTGGATTTGGCCCCGCTCGCTGTGAGGTTATGCTCCTCGAGCAGGCTCAGTACCTGGATATGCTTCCAAACAAAGCGCCTTACCCCTGGCGAGACTTCGTCGCTCTCCTTCACTGCCGGCCCCTTCACTGCCGAATCATCGATGTATGGTTGTGTGATATGAGGGCTGACTGACTGCATAACACGAATCATGGCCCGTTGGACCATTGCTACCGCGTTGGTCCACCCTTGTGGGGCCACATTCATGTGGATTAATCCTCGTGGCGTGTGCATAGCCGTCACCGGCCTATCCGGCAGGTAGACTGGAAACTGATCATATCCTGAGTAAAGGTCTATAAGTGAGATTATAGGTCTTCCAGCATAGGATTCTGACAGAGCATCCGCATTTGGCAGTCCACCAGCACCCCGCACGGTTACCGCATTCAGCCTCTGCAAATCTTGCACCCACCGCAGCGTCCCGTTAGGTTTGATGAAGCAGAACCACGGGGACGCATACGGTTCACTCGAATAATCGGCGACGTGCGTACGTATCTTGCCGTCGAGGTAATCCACCACCTTCTTCTCCTCGTCAGGATTAGGATATCGCATCCCTCTCATGTTCCAAGGCCCGTGTGGCACAGTGTGGATGCGGATCATATGTATTTTGTCCACATCCAGCCTGTCACGCCCCTCGTCAGTAAACGCATAGGCGCGATGCCTCATTTTCATCAACTCCACCATCAATGTCCGTTCCTGAGGCAATAGGAAGTCGGGCTCCCCTATAATCAACTCCCCTTCATTCCCTTCGTTGATACGACATGGTCTTGCTAAAGTCGTATCAACCCTCGTTCCCTCTCGTAATATGCTTCCTCGTCCTCTGCAACGAGGACGGGAACCGGGTGGCACTTCTTGTCTACCGTCTTGTACAGCCTTTGGGAACCCTGCTTGAGTCGTCCCCTAAAAAAGGCCGGCTCACAGATTTCGCCTGCGCGGACGCGGGATTCCTCGTTCCGTCCGGAAGACGATAGACCAGCTCCAATCTCCCAGCCTCGGGGCATTCCAGAACTTGCTCCCTCAAGGCCTGGATGGCATCCGGATCCGCCATCTCATGTGAGGCCACCAAGTCCATGGCCTTTCCGACGTCCGATAGGCTAAGCGAAAATGCTTTCACCTCTTGATGGTAGCTGTGGAGGACATACTGAAGGATGCGTTGAAACTTTACAACGTCCGGCCGCCCGACCAAAGCTTGTTCCACCCGCTCCAGCCATTCTGAGACTCTCTCTCCACAAAAATGGAACTTGTCGACCTTAGGAATATTGCTCAGGTTCCTTTCATGCCGGTCAATGGCCGCGATGAGGTCATCGAGCGTCAGACCCTTCTTGGGAGCACCCGAAGCGCCACCAGCTTTAGGCATCTTGACAGCCTCTTCTTTTCAAGCTCCCTGACAAGAGAAAAACAAACACATTCTCTTATTCAACATTACACCTTGACCGGTCTATTCCACCCGTTTTACCCAACTCTTACTACATACTTTACTCAATACTAGCACAGTTGCCCTTCATAATTTTCCCTAACTCGGGCAGGTAAACTTTCTCATCTACACTTAGTCACTCATTATTTTTCTCCTTACCTTCTCATCATTCCTTTATGCCTTTTCTCATTCACTTCTCATACCCGGATGTCGTTTCACCAGGGACAACGGCAGGTTTTCTGTTATCCCCGGCAACGGCGCCACCTGTCGGGCGCATCGGTCCGGCACAGCACCAGGGCAGCGCCGGACCCTCCCAGCCGCGTCACGCAGGAGTTGGTTTTAAATCTTTTGTCGCGAATACACATGGAGCTTCCAAAAAGCCGCTCCGGCCGAGTGCGCCAGCCATACCTCTCGCAAGCCCCTATGACAAGATAGGGCCTACGCGAGGCACAACGTACCTACACCTTACGGGAGCTGTCACCTCCCTTCGGTGGGCGTATCCCCGCCGAGCTACCAGTCCACTGTACGAAAGGTTGCAATCGCAGAGGTGGATCAGCCGAGGGTGTTTCTCACTCGCTGTAGCATAGGGGGTACGTGTGGTAATACGCCTCAATCAAGCCCGCATGCAAACCGGCATCATGGGGGGCTCAAGTCTCAAGCGCGGCTCGTCGTCAGTCGACTAGAACGCATCCCACACACCACGCGCACACCACTTTACGAACACAAAAATAAAACCCACACACACACATACGAGGCAACACAATATAAACAACTCGACAACGCTCCTAGCCCCTCGGTAGCCGCCCCATAACTTCCTGATACGGAAAATCGGATAAGCGTCGCGCGCGAGACTTAATATAAAATCGTGCGGACGCAGCGCTATCGCATATCGACTCGCAATGCAAACGTGCGCAAGCAAGCGCAATGAAGGCGTACTATGTGGTACCCATACTCACGCGGTCCCCGTTAATCGCGAGGGTCGCGTTTGACACTCAAGTGTCGGATGACATGCGCCTTGAGGGTTAATCTCTCGACGCTAGACAAACGTCATGCGCGGTCGACGACCACACCTTCTTCTGCACCCTGTGCAGAGGGGTTGACTAGACAGCTTTAAGCTGTCGTGGCGGTCGAACATCAAGGGGTTTGACTTTGACGGCTGCCACGAGCTATAATGTCCAACTATAAAAACTCCAAAGAGCAAAAGATAAGGAATAGGCCGAAGGTTCCCTGCCTAGTAAACAAAATCATGGCCCTGGGGTACAATCTCTTTATCGCGTGGCGTTGGCGGCCTATAGCAATCTCAAACATTCGCCCATATGTGTCAGTCCCTTTATAGTCCCTTAACTTTTTACACATTAGGGCGGTTAAACGTCTCACGCCGGATTTTAATAAAAAGTCGCGCAGTCGAGGGCCTATCTCATACCACCCCGCTACGCAGGCGTACCCATGCAGTCAACGATGGCGTACTATGTAGTGTCCATAATCAAGCGGTCCCTAGTGGAACGGAGCACCGCTTATGACACTCAAGTGTCAGACTCGAAGTGTCGTGAGGGTCTGATCCTTCACGACATTGCACGGCTGAAGGAATAGCCGTGCAGCCGCCACGAGACCTTCGGCCTTTGGTCTGAGCGTTTCCGTAGGCAAGGCAAATAGGCTCTGCGCGAGGGAAAACCCCTTCCCTGCAGAGCCTAGGGCTTGGGATGTCGTGGACAAGGACCTCGAATCCCGGCCCAGGACCAACGTCCGACTAAGAAAAAATCCTTAAGAAGTAAAACCAATAAAAGGAAGGGTCTTCCTTAGGCCTTTTAGTCTCAACCCCTGAGCAGGCCTTTTTAGTACGGGGGCCGTTTAGCCAATGCAAGTATTCATCCCAAGTATACTCATATATATGCATATATAACARGGGAAAGTATGTGACGATCACTTCTCACAGTCTYATTGGGGTCCCTCACAGCCATACGTATRTACGTGATMGCAGRCAACCACATCCAGAATCTGATTCATAGCACATACCTGMGAATCACATCAAYGAGTCAATCAACAGCCYAYGCWCTACACGGAGTCAACCCCAACCATCTTCAACACTCATACCCCTTGCTTTAGCCATGCAAGCCCCAACYTCCTRTCCAACCACACCTTAAYTAAATACTYAGTACCTTTGTTAAATRKTCATTCAATAAAAGTCCGAGTGAAACCTTAATGAAACAATAAAAATCACCAGGGCTAAAGCCTTTTAGGTTGAGTGTGGAGGGTGAGTCGAAATTGAGTCGTTAACCGACGGATCAGCAAACGACCTGTTAKCAATGATAACAAATAATGATCCTCAAGGGATCAAGCTGAATCTCGTCCTGACCTTGCATCAGACAACCCAAAGGACCTGTAACATAAGATAGGTCAAATGCCCGGGCTAAATCATCAGCATATGGGGAGTAAACCTCCATAGCACACCTCCCTATAACACCGTCTAGCGCTATCTGTCGAAAATAATTTAACTCCTTTAAAAACAGGGAAAATTTTCGGCAACACTTCCCGTAGGAAAAGTGCCCTTTGAGAATTTATATAAGCCAAAATATGAAATCAGAAATAACCCTTGACTCTCCAAAGTCCAATTTTGTCTAACCCCCTAAATTAGCAAAATTTTGGGCAGCACTCCCTTTAAAAAAAGAGGCTTCCCCGAATTTTACTAAGCCATATATGAAATCTAGACAAGTTGAACTTTTGAGAAGTCGAAAATTTGACTAACTCCCCGAATTAGTAAAAATTCGGGCAGCACTCCCTTTCGAAAAGGAGGCTTTCCAGATTTTTACTAGGCCAGATATAATGAAAAGACAAATCAAGCTTTGACAAGCCAAACTTTTGAATAACTCCCTGAATTAGCAAAAATTTGGGCAGCACTCCCTTTAAAAAGGGAGGCTTCCGATGTTTTTACTAAATCTGAAAGACAGGTCAAGTTTGGACAAGACAAGATTTGACTAACTCTTTGGGTTTGTAGAAATTTCAGCAGCGCTTCCCGTAGAGAAAGTGGCCTGCCAAAATTTATACAAAGCCAAGTATAAGAAAAGATCCCAGAAAATGTGAGAATTGACGTAAGTAAAAAAAAACTTAGCTCAGAAAATGCAGGAATTGAAACTAACTTCCATGGCTCTAGCACGTGGCGAGCGACTAAAGCAACTACCTATCAAACTGAAACTCAGACTAAGTAGTAGCCTCACTCAGTCACATGCAGGCCAAACCACAAGGGTAAGTACTCTCACCATCCTTAAGTCAACCTGGACAAACAATTGTTCATGATCTCTCAACGATTTAACCCTTTATACCCGGCTTACATAAGGCATAGGTCAGGCTGCCTGAACTTACAGAACAGCTCAATTTAGCCAGGCCTAGAGTTAGAATACCTAAACTTATAGAGCGTTCTGACTTGACCAAATATACACAAACAGAGGGCACAACTACTTTTCTCTTCTTTGAGCACATGACTAGACCACTCTAGTCGCCCTGGACTGTTTAAAGTATCCAAGTTATATATACTTATCTTTACCTTTGCCTTCTAAGGCTGCATATGACTGAACTAACTTAAGTTCAGCCTGCCCCAGTTCACCATCAATTCTAYTATTAGYTGTACTCTCTTCAAGTTGTGATACGGCTATAATCAGACCACCTAAACTTATAGAAYAGTCTGATTAGCTCGTTCTTAGATAGAGTAGTAATGAAGTATATCCAAGTTATAACYATTGGGTTCCAGCATGTGMGAGGCTTTGAGCCAGACCCCYTGAACTTACAGAAGGGTCTTAACTCTCTGCCCGATTCGTTTCTATCTGAGGCATTATGTKTGTGGCATCGAGTCAAACCCCCTGAACTTACAGAAGGGTCTGCCTCTTTRCCAARATTAATTCTTCAGAATAAAGAGCAGGAAGAGACTKAGTCAYYTGAACTTACAGAACAACTCAACTCCTCGTTCCAAAACYAAAGAAACAAGTAAAATCCCAATAAAAACAAAGCAACCCAAGAYACCAAAACTTATTGAGCGCCCTTAGTCCTTGAAAAATCAAGCACAATCAAACCCTTCGCTGGTCAGAGCAATCAGGCCWMCTGAACTTACAGAACAGCCTGACCCTCCATGCAAACCATATCACTGGGTCTCCCCAAACTTATGGGGACATCCCAGCCTTCAGAGTAACCAGACCCCCTAAATTTATAGAAGGGTCTGACTTCTCCATGCAAAACCAAAATAAAACAAAGCACTGGGGTTCCCCAAACTTATGGGGACTCCCCAGCCTTAACGGTCCGTCAAACATCATGCAAATCATACATTCATCCTGCCTTTCCCCCAGATGCAGTTCTTTTCAACAGTCTGACTTCATACAACCGACAAAAGTTGAAACTGAGACTTGAGCAGACATTCCTTACTTAGTATTGTTTAGTGTCCTGAAAGTCAAACAAAAAATAAAGTAAGGTTGCACGTCATATATTCAGTCAAAGATGCATCAGGTAATACAAATAGAGGCTATAGAGTGGGTGTATAGAGGGGAATGCAAAGGTTACCTGTCAATTCCCTGTCTCCAGAGCCTCGCCTAGGCTCCGGCAGAGCTCCCGCAATCGGTGGGCGGACTCCCCACAGAGTCTTGATGCGGTCCATGGGTTGCAATCCCGCCTGCCGCCTTCCTCTCAGAACCAGACTAGACTTAGAGTAAGAAAGATAGAGAGAGGAAGTTTTTAGACTCTCAGATCTTAGAAGGGTGCTCTCAGACTCACAAGGAGAGGGCCTTGATATCTTGGATCGCCTGAGGGCCCCGCAATGGTGGCCAAACAGTAAACGCTCGGTCAACCTGAAGTCAACCCGCCGACCTCACTCTCTTGACGGACCTTTACTTCGCGGCAATTGCCTGATTCGCCAGCCTTGCCTTCACCCCTTACGCTACACTTTCGTTCCTTGTAATCTGATTGCAGTCACTTGGTGCTAAGCAGCCATACTTCCAGCACCGCAACAGTCCATAGCAGGCTCAGCAACTGATGCTGCAGCCCAATAGCCAAGGCAGACTGTATGATGCCCAATCCTGCGGGCACGTACACGGTATGCCGCGGGCTACCTGCTGCTCTCAACCGTAGAATGATCGACAACAGAAAAATTGTGGGTTTTTTTTTTGGCGGTTTATCATATGCGGGCACCCTTTTTAAACTGTTGGTTTCGTGTTAATGAATAGTTTG
This sequence comes from Chara braunii, assembly GCA_003427395.1. NCBI lineage: Eukaryota > Viridiplantae > Streptophyta > Charophyceae > Charales > Characeae > Chara > Chara braunii. The sequence goes on from BFEA01000432.1 coordinate 1,379,159, forward strand.
CTGAATGTAGTGTCATGTGTTCCACCAAAAGCGAAGGAACTCAAAGTTGATAACATATGTCATAAACATGTGACACTGTGTTAAACATTTTTTCAATTGATGAAAAATTGTTGATAAGCTGTTTATAAGTTGTTGTAATGTTGTTTACAAGTTGTTTAAATGTGTTGAAATGTTGTTTAAATGTGATGAAACGTTGTTTAAATGTTGTTTAAATGATATGAGAGAGAGAGAGAGTGTGAGAGAGTAAGAGAGAGAGAGAGGGAGAGAGAGAGAGAGAGAGAGAGCGAGAGAGAGAGAGAGATAGCGTCTGAGAGAGAGAGAGAGAGAAAGAGAGAGAGAGAGAGAGAGAGAGAGAGAGAGAGTGAGAGAGAGTCATTCTCCCTCCCGTACTGATGATGGCAGAAAACTTGCCCTGTTGCTATTTATATTATTCGGGGGTCTATGTAGCTTGTGTGAACCTTGAATGCAGCTGCAAAGGCAAATGTCCACAGGGGTGTCAAAACGATATTGAAACGCAGGTTGGCTACCGGGTGCCAATTTCCAGCATCACTCACATGCACGACAAGAACATGGCATGCAGTAGTCAACCACTCATGTACTTCTCGCCTTGTATTAAGATGAACATGTTTTTTAGTGTCTTCTCAATACTGCTTCAAGACATCATATTAAACATTTTTGGGAGTCTGTAATGCGTTTTCTGCAAACGAACCAAATGATTCGTGTTTTTGCGTAATGAAACGCTGACATATTTTGGGCCACATTACACATGACGCAGAGCGTATCCTTGCAAGACAAGCAACCATGTAAACAATAAATTGATGGTGAGTAATGAGAGATGCGAGACGCAAATGCCACGTGATGGTTCGAAACACATCCACGACAGGACTTGTACAAAAACCATTCATTAAATAAAACATGTTTGCTTATTGTACACTCAGCCCTAAGGGTTCTCCAGAGTCTTTTGTTTTTAGATAACAACTGTATCCCTGTCTCTCTCTCTCTCTCTCTCTCTCTCTCTCTCTCTCTCTCTCTCTCTCTTATAATTTACATTTTGGTCCTCATGGGCTTGGTGTCATGCCACTGACTGTGAGTGGAGGTGCAACTCATGTCCCCTACAACACCGTTGCCACTGTCTGCTCCCTATGTTCCACCCCCAACCCCCGTCCATCTACCTCCGGACCCCTTCTTCTCCTTTTCACGGCCTTGCGCACAAACTTTCTTCGTTTCTCTCTCCGCCCGCACGTTTGTCATCGGTGGGCGCAATGAACTCAAGTTCAAAATCATCATCTGTTATAGTCATGTTATTGGCGTCTCCCCTCCGTACAGCAGGCAACTCGGCTCTGTACAATGCGACGGCCTTCTCTGCAACAAAAACAGTATGGTCGAGCTTGAAGACAGAAAAGCTTAAAACGGTGTCTCGGGAGCGGAGCGACGCAGCAATCTTTTTTTTGATAGTTGAAAGTTTTTGTATTTGGTCCGCTGCCTTGCTGGTCTTTGTCGTCTGTTCGACTTCAGTTTTCAGTACCAGTTCCGCAAATGCAAGTTGCTGCAACGTTACACCGAGGTTGATGCCATCCCTTCTCATTTGAAAAACTTTTGTCAGTGCCGTCTTGAAAGGAGGTGCGCCCCGTGGATCATTGCCGCTCCTTTTCCATGTTGTGTTCCCTGTCATCTCTGCCCGCATCCTGTTGCGAGTCGGAAGCTGGTGGTCCGTTTAAGCCGACCGGACCAGCGGCAGACCTTTTTCGGCCCAAAACCAATGTCTCAATTGCCAAGATATCTCGCCGCAGACCGTTGTCATAATCCGATTGCATTCCACGATCACTGCTCGGATTCCGTACGTTGCCACGTGCAACCGTAGTCCTTCCTCCACATCTTCTCCTATCGATTTCGCAGTTGTTTGCAGTGCCGTGAAAAAAATATCCTCCGTTGGGTACAGCGTGACATCCTTTGCTGCAGAAAAAGCAAAGGCCTTTGTCACCGAACGAAACAGTCTGTCTTTCATTTTCTTTGTAAAACCCCCGGTTTGTTGCTCTGTTGGTTCGCTAGCATTGCCTCCACCGGTGCTGCTTCGCCTACGCAAAGTGATGCAATCTGGGAAAAAAATACAAAAATAACAACAAATTATTGATTTAGAAATAAGAAGACCCTCTGCGATACGTGTTCTATGTTGATGCAATCACAAACAAACATAAGACCGTGAACTCCCCTGCCATACCGTCCTCCGAATACACTTCGTAACACCTCTCATAAAGAGGCCCTCCCAACGGCCCCCTCCCCCTCCCCCCCCCCCCTCCCCCCCCGTGAACCTCGTCGTTTCTGCGGCATGCAACAATGACTGTATTGTGCATAAATAGTGGTGTCTTTATAAGGCGCCCTTCATCTTACCCTGTAGCGGTGCATTCTCCCTCTCCACAATTTGCTTGTCGTTCGATGAAGTCTCCGGTGCGCCTCCTTTTTTCTCATCAGTTCCGCATTGTGCACTGTTCTCAGCAAATGCAATCTCTCTTTCTTCGTCTTCACTGTTGCCTTCCTCCGCCTCTCCGCCCTCATCGGATCTGTCCTCTCCCTCTGCCTCTTCTCCCTCCGGATCGCTCTCCTCTGCATCGAGATCATGGTGACCGTCACTGTTGTCACCTTCTCCTCGTTCTTGCATTCTCTCGTGTTCTACTTCTTCTGACGTTTCTTCCGCACAGTTTTCCTCTTCGTCTTCCTCCTGAGCTGTGGTTCGTAAATTGTATGACCCTCTGAGGTCGATTGCTTCAGGACTCCTATCTTTTCTGTATATTATTCTTTTCTTTGTCCTCAGTTGTTGACTCTGTGTTTTTCTTCTCGTCTTTTCTTTTGTGGCGCTGTCGAAGGCTGCCTCTCGAGGTTCCCGTGTCCCTTCCGCAGCAAGGGAGTCGCGGCAGGTACCTTGTTGTGTGCGAGCAGTTTCCCACTCTGCTTTTTTCTCGGCGGAACAGAGAGCACAACTTCTGTTCTACAGACTATGTTCGTCTCCCGTCTCTTGAATCGGAGAATATCCCTGATGGTATGTCTTTGCTTGACAGTCTTCTGGCCTTTCTTTGCTGTCCTCTCCCCCTTCTCTCTCCCCCCTATGGACTTCAAGGTCTTGCACAGATCCTTGTACCTTGGCTCCAGAGCCATTCTCTTCACGCTTATTAAAAGTCTCTGACATGCATGAATTCACAAACACTCACGTTAGACATGGAATGATTTTATATTATACAACGACCATTTGTCATCCACCACCCCAGGCGAGATTTTCACACGCAGAGAGAGAGAGAGAGAGAGAGAGAGAGAGAGAGAGAGAGAGAGAGAGAGAGAGTTTTTTTGCCGTTATGACACGAAAGACAATTTTTTTTTCTTTATTACATCACGCATTCATCCATCGACTGAGCGCAAAATTTGGCTACTGCGTGCTGATTGGCTTCTCTACGACGTGTGAGTTCTGTATATTTGCACGCGGTTGTCAACTTCGTGTTTCCTGATCTAACGGTTTCCATCATGCGCTCGTATTTACGAACATCCACTCCGTGTTCCGTCTAAGAGATCTCTGAAAACATTTTCTATGTCACATGTTGCTGCGGTGTTATATCCTTTTGCCTCGACAGCACACTGCGCAAAGCGCTGTACCATTGACTGACGAAATATGACGACCGTTTGGTCGTCAACCTCCATCGCGCTAACAACTTCTGTTATATATTTTGCGGTAATGTTCGTTTGCTTACTCAGTTTTGCTAGCTTTCGCATCAATTAAGCTGCCACGCAACAAACGTAAACACCACAGTCCGACGTATTGGTCTGTTGCGAACATTCAGCGTACACTATCTTAGATCCAAATTGATCTCTCCATGTCACCCACGACGTGTCCACTGTCTCGGGAGTCAACACCCCTGCTTTGTCTGCCTCGCTGAGGTATTCATACCACAAAAATGTGCGCAACGCCTTCCATTCCTGTCGGCCGCTATGTTGAAAGGAATCGATGCAACAGGTCGTTTCTGGCCTTCGTTGTCATCCGTAACTGTCAAAAACTGACCGACATTCAGTAGCAAGAGCAATTTTCAATGGTTTTCGTGATTCACAGGGATGAGAACAACACTTGTTGTTTGCAGTTCATCGCTTATTCGACGCAGCTTTGGCGATGTACTCTTAATCCGCCCCTGCCATCCCGCTTTCGCGACATAAACCTTCTGATTGACGATGACTGCGGGGTGCCAGAAAGATGTGCAAACATGAAGTGTCATATTGTCTCCGTCTGGAAAATGTTCGTCGTAGACGGACTGTAAGTACATATCGATCACGTTATCGTTCAGCCACTGCTTGGCACCCAATCGCAATACGTCCCGTTTTGTTATCGATAGGGCGTGTCTTCTTGATTTCCACGTGAACGGGAACAAGTGTTCCTCGTCCACCCTCTTGGGTCTCTTTCCAGCCTCTGCAGTCATACCCGTCGACCGATTGCCTCCTGCAATATTGAACAAAGGTTCATGCACCATCTGAGGATATTGGGCGTCATCTGTGGTCATTATATGATACATTTCCGCATACCAAGGGTCCTCCTGTATCCTCTTCCATCGATTCACTGATCTCTCACTGCTCAATGGGAGCAACGGTTCGGTGACTGTTGGTCCACATGAGTGTTCGTCATTCCTTGCTGTTTCTGAACTGTCCGTCGCTTTGGAGCCCATGATACAACCGTTGCCATCTACCCCCTCGTGGATTTTGTCAAACTGGCTCATCTGAACAACCCTTATTCTCCGTCGTACAACAGATGTGTCAATTGATGGCAGTGTCAATCTAAATCGGCTTCTCAGCAATTCCTCAATACGCTTATTTTTCGGCTTGTTGTCTTGCCATTTCTTCCAGTGCAGATTGTTATTGTGGCGTTACCTCAACCTCAACCTTTCCTGTGCACATGGCAGTCACATGGCCATGAACCACATCTCGTCAGTAACATGGCAAGTATAGACATGGGTTGACTAGTGCGTGCCACCTCCTACTTTTTAAGTCCACGTTCGCCATACATGTGCACGCAGTAGTCAACTCTGAAGTTACCTTCGTCATACACACTGGTTTGATGCACCTTTCTCTACATTGTTGTGTAAGATGACACAGAAGCTATGCAACAGTGGTATGAAATGCAGGCTTCGCGCTCGAAAAATCTACCGATGTTCGGACTCCATCTTTACCAAATGACTATTGTTGTTCAAACGCTTCTCTCTCTCTCTCTCTCTCTCTCTCTCTCTCTCTGTAAAAGAAAAACAAAAGTTGAGTGCATGTTGTAATATAACATTGCAACTGCGCCCACCACTTATTGTTCTCGGAAAAACGATCAACCTTTTAATTTTTGTTTTTTTCACAATGAGTAATTCCCTGTACACTTCTAGAGTACATATCTATTCAACAAAAAATTGTCCTCCCTTTCTTTTTCATGTTTGTTCGAGCCCCACTGTGGCTGACAAAAACGAGGAACAATGTGAATGGTGTCAATGATGGTATCAATCGTTATGACGCTACTATGCTGATGACCATTCACCTTCTCCCATTGCAACTTCTTACAATCTGTTGTGTGTTCCCTTTTGCTATCCACCTTTTTGTACCATTGCACGAAACAACACTTGTGCATCTCCGCAACACCACCTGTGCAAGCGTTCATGACGAAAAACATGGCTACTGATACATACCATATGTTGTCATTGCCACCTCTCACTGCAACATCGCTGTGCACGACTCTCTCGTGGAACTGTGGTGAAGCTCTTGCCGTCTGAACGCTTGCGCCCCTGAGCGTCCCGTCGTATGTGCAGGCGATAGTCAAGTGTGTTCGAGTGTGTATGACTTGGTCATCAGATGGAGGTTGACAACCCATCTCTGTCATGAACGTCGTAAGTGCAGCTCGAAAATCCTCTCTGCGGGGAAGCTCATTAAGTATTCTCAATGCCGCATCGCTCATACCCTCTACGCCTGGCAAATGCACATCGTCCATCTGGAACCACCGGAGTTGTAGAGTTGCTGTGTCGCCCGCTGCCAAGGTATTACTTCCGGTGGCCATGCACTCTATCACGGATGACCAATTTTCTGCCGACCTCTTCCTACCTTTTCTCACACTCTTCATCTCATCCTGCAAAGTCAATGAGCGTCGGACATGATTCACCATCTGGGAAGCAGCCTTACGCTTGTTTGATGACAAATATGGCTGTTTGCAGAACCTCTGATGATTATGCTCCCACACATCAGCTGCGAACGTGTCGGGAACACCAGATCGCTCTATGCTTGTTCTCAAATGTATAAGGTCATGCAACTTCGTAATTTTCCAATCAGAGGTTTGATATTTTCCCATCTTCATTTTTATACTAGTTATGAAATCACCTATCAATGTGTCACAAACATCGAGAGAGAACGTTGTGTGGGTTGACTTACAAAACACGTGTATGTACATTTCCATGAGTTTGATGAAACAAGCGGAAATGGATTTGCCTGTCGCACTTGGGATGATATCACAAATAATAAACACGCAAACTGTCATAACAGACCGATTTTGCTTCGCTTCAAATCGTCCTTCCGTTGAAAAGAAATCACAATATGTGGCTACGGGAATACAAGCTACGGGTATGTCCGTGTGGATCTCTACCTGATGCTCTGCAACCTCGCATTCATCTCGTGCAATATCTCGCTTTGCGCGGTATCTGGCAACTTCTTATAAGCAGCTGCCTTGAATGCATCTATCATTTGCAAAAAAATATCGTGTTCAATGGTGTGCATACGGTCCGGTTGCAAAGCGAGATGGTAATCTAGTTCAGGATCGTCACCATGCGGACCCCTGTAGAATCCCCATAGGCCGTTGTCTTGAACATGCTTATGCATGTCCAATTTTGACATTCGTGCCTCACCAGCACAACGAATGTCGTTGTCCCCACTGTTGAAGTAGTCCGCGGCAAGTTGCGTCTCTAGCGTCTGCGATCTCCTGCAGTTGGTGAAATCGGCGATGACATCCAAATCGTCTTTGGACACTGTGCATGTTGGACAAACACCAAATTTCACAGTTGCAAGGGCACACCTTTCAGGATAGTCCTGTATATAGTTCATGACGAAAGGGTGCACTGTTATCTCACCGAACCGCTCCGTTGTTACCATCATGACATCATGGGATGCCTCCTTTGCGGACTGCAATACTGTTGACAACGCTTCATGCAATATCACAGTTTTCCGTTTTCTAAACGCGGTGGAGTGCGGACCCCAGCCCTTGTCACGTGGCCGGTGTTGAAGCACTGGAAGATACACAAGCAGTGTGGCATCTGATGGGCGATGGGCGATTGACATCATCAGAGGATACGCTGTCTGCTTTTAACGATCGTCTACATGAGTCTTGTCTGAATACAAAGACAGAGGGATGACATAACGTGTTCTAGCATTCGTGTCCACACCCTTGTCCGCTCTGATAACAATTTGGACATGGTGACTCAACTGCCCCGTGCGAGAGTCGCAGATTTCGATGTCCTCCCCGGGATGTTGTATTTCGAGGCAAGACACCGTTTCAACGTTGTTCAGTGCAGCACGCACGAGGTCAGCGAACGTTGTGCGCCAGTCGCGGTACCACAAAATGACATGCGCTTGTTCGGGCCAATCATCACTGCATAGATTCTTCTCTTGCCACCCTGCAGCTTCAGCCTGGCGGCCTGCCCATATGAGACACTCACGACTGTTACGAAATGCGATATCTCTCGGTCAAACCTAGGATTTTTGAGGAGTGACAACAGACAGTCAATGTCAGTTTGGGACATGCCCACACCGCCTCTAGACGAGAAAATCAATGCCGCTAGTTTGCGGGAGCTGTCGAATGCCTCTGCGTGTTCTTCTTGCTGTTCTTCGGATGCGCAGTCAGCTTGTACATCAGGAGGGGGCTCAACCTCCTGGCTTTCCCCACTGACCAGGTCAATGGCACCACTATTCGATGGTCCGCCGTTGACCTCCTTAACTATCTCTTCTGTCATGCTCCTCTCTTCCACAGTGGAGGGACATGCCCGCGCTCGGTGCGAGTTCATCGTCCGCAATGACATGAAAGGCCGGCCACAGTCACACACGTGATTCGCGTCTTCCATTGCATCTACGTGCGAGGTCTTACGAATTACTGTCAGTTAAG
>BFEA01000433.1:0-17044 GCA_003427395.1 Chara braunii
CGGATAAAGCTACAAAGATGGGTGAACCTTCTAGGAGGAATGACGACAATCGCCAAAACAATGTTAAGAACACGGACAATGAATCTGTGACGGATGTCAACCAAATTGCAGGAAACTGAGCCTCGACAACCTTCGCTCGCTCTGACGAGCGACTCGTCGAATTCTAATGTTGAAAGAAGTTGTGGACAGTGATATGGCTCTGATCCTTGATAAGATTCACTACCTCATYATTTTACTTGCCTGTTTACAGGGTGATATCGCATGGGGTAGGGCATATGTTGGATTTTGGCTAAGAATGACAGTCAATTAATGGGTTGATATGTTGCATGGGGCCAGTTGCGTGTACATCCTTATGTCTCTAGATTACCGATTGGTGTATGTAGGGAAGACTTTCGGGATGCTCAAAGAAAGATGGGTTGAACACAAGCAGGCAGTTAGGGGTGCAAGCAAACAGAAGATACACAATTGGCTTCGGAAAGTGGGTTTGGATCACTATGTGTCGATCCCGATCTGGTTCGGGGAAGGAACATTCATTGATGAAACGAAACGTGTGATCATAAAATTTCATAATCCGGGCCTCAAAGCTAAGGGCGGAAAATTGCGACAAAAAAATTGCAAACACAGAAAGAAGATCAAGACCCAGCATAATTTTGTTTTCCTTTGTTGACACCGTTGAATCTGAATCCCGTCTGTGTGAGCGGGTAAGAGTACCAACGGGGGTTACGTGCTGACTACAGAGCGAAGTGTACGAGAATTGTCGTGTCCGTGGGTGTTGTGTGTGGTGTGTGTTGAGTTGGACATTACAGCCTTGCAGGGGTGGGGTGGATATCACGACCGGTACGATTACACTTTTGAACACCGTGTCCTGGCTGTAGTGGTTAAGAGACTTGGCTCTTGAGGCCGAAGTCGCCGGTTCGAATCTGTGCTTGCACGGAGGAGGACTTGGGCCCAGATGTACGGAATTCATACTACTGTGGAAGCGCTCGTGAACCGACGGGCATTAATAAGTCTCGTTTGTGTAAGCGGGTATGAGTACCAGCGGGGGTTACGTGCTGACTACAGAGCGAAGTGTACGAGAATTGCTGTGTCCGTGGGTGTTGTGTGTGGTGTGTGTTGAGTTGGACACGACAGTCTTGCAGGGGTGGGGTGGATATCATGACCGTTACGATTCCACTTTTGAACACCGTGTCCTAGCTATAGTGGTTAAGAGACTTGGCTCTTGAGGCCAAAGTCGTCAGTTCGAATTTGTGCTTGCACGGAGGAGGACTTAGGCCCAGGTGTATGGAATCCATATTACTGTGTTCTTTGACTGTGATTGCATTGGAGTATCAAAGGATCCTTATTTACTTAACATTTTGAAGTAACTAACGAAATGTAAGACTAATGGGTTTATCAGCATATGTAACAATAGAGGATGGTGTTGGCTGAAAGGGTGACAACTTGTACAAACCTTGTTTGGTTATACAAAGATTGAGAAAGATGGAACTAAACTACTTAAAGATGCTAAGCATGCTATTGACAGTGGTGGAAATTGGAATGTGATTAAACTCAGTCGAATAGTCATCAAAATTTAACAATGGAAAACAAAGTTTATTCTACTTTCAGACCGCCTTGGAAACAAAAGGATCTGTACCGATTGAATCTCGATGAGTTGATTGAATTAAATGATGGAGTAAAAACTTTGAATCAACAATACATACCTCAAATTGTATAGGGAATTTTAACTGATGTGTTTAAAAAGAAGTAAGGTGTGAACCTTAAGGTGAACATTAATGTTAAACTTTATTTTTATAATATATTATAAATAAAATTAAAGTTGAAAATGATGTAAGGGGCATGGATTCAAAACAATGTACTTCCTGTATCGTTGGCTGACTTGTATGCAAAAAACACTCGGCACATATGGCTTAAAGCCAACTTACTTATTGATCTTCTGCATTACCATAAGTCATATGCACAGCAGTTGGTTCGCCAAAGTTTGATGAGCATTGCAACTCCGTCACTGCAAAATTAGGTTTAGACATGATGGTCCCTCAATCAACAAAACTTGTAATCACAATGATGATCTAGAGGTGTGAATATAGTTTCGAAAGAAAAAACATGATTTTGAGGAATACAAAGTAATGTGAAAAACAAAATATAAAATAAAAATGATTAAGAAAAAAGTCAAACACATATTGAAGGCATTTTTTTTTCTTTACTAAATAAGTTCTCAAAGACGGTGTGGGCAAGGTCAAACATGCATGTTCGATATAGCAAGGGGAAGGAAAAAAAAATAGAAAGATTGAAAAAGACAATGGCAAAAACAACCTACGGATCACTTCCAAACGTTGTTGTCAATAGGGATAATAACTTTAATACAACTATCTATAAAGATCCTCCATGAGCCTATCTCAATACCTCATTGTGCATAACCAATACCCTCACCACCATTTTTCCTCGTTTTGCAAAGAATAGTAATTTATCCTTTAAAGTTATAATAATAATGTTAAATGAAGCAATTGACAATCGGAGGTGGCATGAGAAAGCTGACTTCTTATGGACAAAGTAACCAAACACTAAACAAACAACCTCAGCAGAGTGGTCATTATATTAATAGTACAAACCCCTTCAGTATAACAACAAGGGGAGTTCTACGGGATAACAAAGGTAAGCCAAATATAAACATGATAAGAGAAACATGTGAGGCATAAAAAAAAGACTTATCGATCGGCATCTTTCCATTAAGTTTGGATATATTGGATCTTCAAGACAACAAAATTTGCAATGTCGATTACTATCTAGAGGCATAGGTTGTCACTGCAAAAAGAGTCATTCAAGTTGTCCTAGTGTGGTGTGTGCACTAAGGGACAGCCGCAATATACCACAACCAAGGTCGACACACAAATGCATTGTTGATAACCAGAGTTGAGTTCAATCCTATGACACGAGTCAATTTAAACCACTAGTACCTTGCCCATCTTGAGATCGGGGGCGTTGCGGTTAACACCAGCGCAGACCACATTCATCTGTTGCAGTTGGTGTTGTCGAGCTCATCGGCCCCCGCCTTTTCTCGCGAAGGAGGCGGGAGTCCTCCCGGCCATGTCACACATGAGTTAAAACAAAAAACAAAACACAGAGACAACTCGGAAACGAGGCATAATTAATCCCACGGACCGCCGAGACGGTCGAGATCGCGTCGTCCCTTCGCCGCTCTAGCCGGGTGCGCCGGCTGTACATCTCGAGGTCCCCTACGACAGGACAGGTTTGCTTCCCTAAGGGGTTGTCATCACCCTTAGGGGCATATCCCTACCGAGCTACTGACCCACGTGCGAAAGTTTTTGCATGCAGTTGCAGAGGTGGGTTAGTCGAGGGCGTTTGCTCGCTCGCTATAGTATAGGTACGCGTGATTAAAACGCCTATTGAACCCGGACGTCGTCTGTTCCTTAGGGCGTTGATCTCCTAAGTACGAAGCGTACGCCAGTCGACTAGGACGGTTTCAACCAAGTGTGAAACCCCCAATATCCTAGTCCTTTTGGTCACTAGTTAAAAAGAAAGACATAACAACCACACATAGTTACATGAAACAAAATTGATCGTAGTCAACATGAACATATATTCAATCTGAAATGATAACCGGACGAATTTAAATCATCATTAGATACATACAATAACACAATATCAAAATAAAATCCGGCCACCCTGGGTCGAATTCTACAAAAATCATACAGCCGCCAACGAGGAGTTGGCTTTCAGCAATAACCTCAATGTAGCTGACGAGGTAGTCGATCTGTCTTAGTTTTGACTTGATGAGATGCGCTGTCAAAGTTATTCATTTCATCCTACCACCAACCTAAGATTGAACAAGCACACACCCATCTCCATATGTTTCTCAATCTTCGTGGATAACTGGCTGTTTTGCAGATAATTCTTGATCAGGGGCATTGCTTGAGGTGTTGCATGTCTCTCGCTCTAGGAAGTGGTCTGGGGTACTCCTCTTCCTCGCCCTAGCACAAGACTCGGATCTTAGAAGTTGGGCCGTCTCCACCAAATCGGCAAAGTGCCCCCCCGTAGAACGGTTCACTCTGGGTCGATAAACAGGGTCGGCTCCTAAAGCAACGAACCCGCGCCCAGATGCTTCCTTGAGAGAGAGGATGCAAGTAGCTTTCAATTATTCTTATCTCTCATGAGTTCATGGTAACTTAGACGAAAAGAAGACCGAGGGGATAAAGAATAAGAATCATTTGAACAGGTACAGGCAGATAAGGTCATTCGGGATAAAACGGGTAATCCTCAGGAAAAGACTAAGTCTATTTGACCTTATCTGTTTTATTTCAATCGAATTCATTCTACGGTATACACATAATTAACGTTTTTCGAAACAACGAAACATTTTTAGCATGCAGGCAAGTGAGAAGTAAAAGAAAGACAATCATTTTCTCTTTTCTTAATGAGGCATAATCAATCTCCTTTGCAAGCATCCTTCTACCTACCTACACAACACACAGACAACACAATAAAAAAAAGACAAGCAAAGTCTCACTACTCACGTCAGACCCACCTTTCCACTCATGCATGATGCCCACAACCCCACTCAACCTTTTCTCATGAACATTCAAAGCAAAAGGGTCAAGCAATGTGTGGGTGCACACAGGTGTGAAGGGAGTCTGAGTCATTCACTGACCTTGAGTGAATTGGTGTCGAACGCGTCCTGGCTCACTCAAGAAAGCCAAGTAACATATGCGCTTCGCCGAAGAAACCGCAGTCCCGAGGTAAGTCTTGGGCCAACCGTTAGTCTCAATTTACTCTTGATTCGCAAGTCCTACTCGCTGTAGTCCCAAGTGTGAAGATGGCGAGCCGCACTCGTCCCAGAAAACACTCAGTCTGGTACCACGTCAGTCCCAACTGGTCCGAAGCGGTCCCAGATGGTCCTACGTGGTTTCAGGTGGTCTCATACTGTCAAACACTTCGTCGAATGACTATTGAGTCGAAAACCGTTTCCGCCACACTTCTCAAAAAAATAAAACCGGTGTCGAATCTCAAAACGGCATGCGTCGAGACTACCGCCAATGACCGTCCGCGTCCCACGTCAGTCCCAACTGAACCCAGACAGTCCCAAGTAGTCCCAGTCCCACTGCCCCAAGTGTTGGGTAGTCCCAACTACAAAACATTTATCCTATATGCCGCATAAAAAAATAAACCCCCCGTCGCGCTCAGATTTCGTACTGTTGCATGTCGTCAACCGCCACCATGTCACGCTGCTGCTGCCGTACACACCAATGGTAGCAGACCTTCACCAAGAAAAGCAGACGTCGCGCCGCAACAAAAAATATTTTCGTGCCGTAAAAGAAACCTCCACTGTTGCGCCGCACTACCGTAAAAAAAACGGCAGCGCTTCGCCGTGTCGTACCACCGTAAAAAAAAAGCGACAGCTTCACTCTTCAAAACAAAGTGTCGTGGCGACGTGTCGTGAAAACGGCAGCGTCACCTCTAAAAAGTGTCGCCGACAGCAGCGTCACCCTTCAAAATAAAGGTGTCGTGCTGACGTTACGGTATTTCGGCAGCATAACCCCACAAAAATGGGTTATGGCTGACGAAAATATCGGTCGTTACACCTCCACCAGTTGTCGTGCTCCCCGTCACTCCTTGCCACGCTGCGCTGCCGCAGAGTCCCCCTAGAGACCAACCTGCCAAGGGGTGGAGCAGAGTGTTCCAGCCAAGGCTATGTCTATCTCCTCCCTCGCCACGCTTCTTTGCTGTCCTCTAGCTCCGTCGGCAGCACTCCTGCCTCCTCTCCAACACTCCAGCAATGAGGCAAGTGTGTTGTGACACACTGGCAGCTGGAGGCAAGTGTGAGGCAGTTGGTGGACAGCTGCCTCTTTTGTAGTGGCTGAGGAGGGCAGCATCAGCCTCAACTGCCCCCAGGCAAAATTCGTCACTTGCCTGGGGCCGTTGATCTGAGCCAGATCAACGGACTAAGGCTGTCTCACCTCAGCCACACACTTAGGGTGGTAGTTGTACTCAACTGCCCCCCTTTTTTTCTCCCTTTTCCCTGCACTCAGCCCCACATTGAGTGCAGGTTCAGCGGGAAAATGGTTGTTTCCAGCCAAGTTCCTCTCACTGACGCTCCAGTTCACAGCTCTGGCCTGAATGACTGCATTCAGGCCAATACTGCTTGAACTTGGTGCTCGGCTGCGGCCACGTTCGTGACCGTGACTGTTCTTTTCTCTTCCCTCTCTCTCTCTCTCTCACTCTCTCTCTCTTTTCAACCTCATCTGCGCCACTTGACGCTTTAGTTGTAGTTCGGGTTTTTTTTTTTTTTTTTTTTTTTTTTTTTGAAGTAAAAATGCCATTGGCATAAGTCAACGGCCACAGTAGTCTATACCAGCTTAGTTGGCATTTCCCCCCCCCATTGTCTTCCTCTATGCAGACCCAAGTTCGATTCCTATCAGGGAATCGAAAAAAAAAAAAAATTGGGCCATCTCTCGATTTATGCGTGTCATCCTTGCGCAGGGGCCATGCTAATCTCGCGCGGCTAACCTCGGCCGCGTGATCTACGTGACCGTGTGGTCGAGATCGACCACGCTTTATGCAGGCAGCTCCAAAAGGAGTTGCGCCCAGTAGGGCCTATCAGCTTCGATCCCGATATCCGCACAGGGCTAGCTCCTTTCACGGAAGATAAGCCTGCTACCCTTCTATATGAAGGGTAGCATCCTAGCAGGCTGCCCAGCCATGGCTATAGATAGGCCTTGTCGGCCCCCTTTGACAAAGTCAGTCGTGCCGCCATCGGCACGGCGGCCTCCTGGTCCCGCAGCACTCATGCCACCGCCCATTCATCGGGCGGCTCAACCTGATGGTGCCGCGGTCAGCCTTTTAGGCCGCGGATACGGCACTGGCCCTTCATACGGAGTAAACCCTGCGGTCCAAAAATAATAAAGAAAAATATCCCCTACTTTCTCTGCGTCGCGGCCCAATACCTAGCGCGACTGCCCTTTTGAGCTTACTTAGGCCCTAAATCACACAGCTGCTAGGCTAGGTCTAGTTTTAGCATTCCCACGACCGTGTGTTGCCGCGACTAACCGGTCACACTGCCGACTACCGCTATTATTGTCGGACGTCATAAGCGTCCGAACCTAGACTTAAACAGTTGTAGTCTTCTCGGTCATAGAGTATGTCTGAATAAACTTTTGGCTAATGCCAGTCCCATCAAGTCCTTTAATCCAACGAAAAAGTCGGACAACGTCCGACGTTTAAAATGTCAAGGTATTTGCCCCGACAACGTGTAACACTCGCTGTCGATGTATAAGAAAGGTATTGGCGGTTTGATGATAATATATCAAGCTTGTCAAATAGGAGTCCGCAGGAGAATTCGATGCCCAGAGATACGGTGCGTTCTCTCTTGAAGGGATGATCTATCGTCTGAGATCGACCACTGAGTCACATAGCACCACCTAAGTTGGAATGCTTGCTCGAGCATATTGTCGGCCCGCAGTCCCTGTATGTGCCACATCCGTATTCGCACAGTGCAATCTCATGACGGTGACTGCGCCAATTTGGAAATGACAATCGAACCGTTCATGAACATTTCCATATTCGGGGCCCTAATCCACGTCGTCATTTCTGCATCACGACTCCCTAAAAGATTGTCACATCACTAAATCGTCGTGCCATACAGGACCATCAACACCGTCACACTTCTTCTCCATATCGCCTATCTTCAAATTGTTATATATTCCCGTAGGAACCGTGACTATAAGGGTATTTACGCTTGGGTTCCATACAGAGGTATGTGAGCTCATTTGCATAGTGATGCGCCTTGGATCAGGATCCCATTCTTTATGCCCAACAGTAGCGAATTCCTCAAACACCCCAACCATGATATGCCGACCATAAGGAATTACAACATTCCTACCACCCCTCCGTACCCGTTGAAACCGTCAACGTTCTTGGCAGATCCGTCAACGAGGAATGCCTATCACACTAGTCGAACTTTTAGTGACATACCCACATCACCAAGCATTGTCAACCAGCCATTTGCAGTGGGAATGCCCAAGGATGTAGCCTCCTAATGCGCTTTGTGTCGACATCATATACCATCCCACCTCCTATGACAGACACTTTTCACTTGGGGATCAAAGATTATTGTCCCACCCTCAATCCTACAGTGTAGTGCTCAACTCTCTAGATGTCCGCCATGAAAACAAACATTCTACGCTATAGGAGCACTTTGCATATGATGAAACACACATAACGAAAAACTTTCCTTATCATGCACGCATCCCCTATGTTTAAAAATGTTGGAAGTCAAGTCAATCCACCTACTTCCATCTTAACCCCTAAAAAATGTGCGTACCTAGGCTACAGGATTGGCCCGGGCCCGGTCGGGCAAAAAAAAAAAAAAACATTTTAATTTTTGTTTTTTATTTTATTTTTGGTAAAAAATTTTGATGTGACCCAAAGTTGTTCAGTTTATTTTGCATAACCTAGGGTTTTTTTTTTTTTTTGTTAGGACCTTTCCTCGTCCTTGCACGGCCAAGCCACCCGGGAAAATAGTGTGACCTAGGCGACCCGACTAGTAGCCTAAGTGAGTACTGATTTTTTTTCGACTAGAATGTACAGTCAAATATAATGTACGTACGTTGTATTAAAATTATTGCAATTTTTAATTAAAAAAAATAAAATTATACAACATTGCAATAAAAACAACTTTTGTCAGAAGGCCATATCAAAATTCACAACAGAATTCGAGAAAACAAGTAAAAACAATAACAAAAATATTTTATCATGACATGTTGAAGTATTTTCTGATTTCTTAAACCACCACTACATTTCTCAGTGTTGGAAAAAATGAAAATAATACATCACACCGCATTTTTTAGAGATCCGGGCATGGGTCAACATATAGAAGCTTGAAAAGAAAAAACAAATTGGGTCGTATGGACCTGTTTGCCTAACGAAAAAAAAAAAAAAAAACAGTATCTCATATCCATTATGTCGGTAATATGCCTCACCGATGGCATACTCATTCAAACACAACATACAATATATCTGACCAGGCACAGGGTCCGATTCATTGTTGTCGTTTTTGTTTCATTTCTTTTTTTGTTTTTTTGTTAATGGCGTCTGACAGAGAGGATTCCATGTTCTGACAACTATAACTCGGTGAGAGAAAAGTCACACTAATCCTAGAGACAATGAGTCGGACGTGTATCACGTCTACATTGTATTTTTATGTTTTTTCCCTTTCTGGTGTCCACTCCACGCGGATCTCACGTTTTGCGAAAGGCCACATTGACTGAGGGCGTGCTTACACTACCACTAACGATAATGTATCAACCCACTCTCATATGCTCAGGGTAGGTTTTTTTCCCTCTAAAAAAATACGTTGTACAAAATTGCAATACAAACAACTTTTGGATGGGGTTCTTAAAAAAAATTCCAACCAAATTCGAAAAAACAGTAAAAATGACATCGCTACTACAGACTCTTACAAACTTGTACCCTAAAACTCATTGTATAGTGTGTGTACGTTGTATTTGAATACAACATACCTCGTACGTTTTATTCATGTACTACGGAGGTACGTTTTTTTTGTTAAGACCGTAGCATTATTAATCCGTCATTGGAAGTTCAAACCCATCAAGATTCCTACCTCCACTTCATACACTCACGCCACTCAACCAGCAACATGAGAGATTATCGAATGTCGTAAATGTAGGTGAGGGGATAAAGCAAGCATACAATGGAATAAAACGGTCCAATAAGGAAACTTTATATTGCTAACATCGATGTTTGAGGACAATGTTGGTCCAAGGTGGCAATCATCAAGTGATTCCATAAGAAAGCGACATCTCTGCTTTCATATAATGAGCACAAACATGCATAAAATGGGGTTTAAAAAATCCCCCAAAATAGCATACGACTACATCAAAGAACCGACGACACTGAGTCATGACACATGATGATTACAGGGAAGCAAACGTGGCAGTCCAATTCAAGAAAACCTTTTTTTAACCACCAACACCTTTCCTTGCTTGAAAAACAAATACGCAGCGATATACATAGGCAACTTTCGGGACTAGTTCGTATTTCGTTGTACGTCTCTCAAAGTTACGGTGAGGGGACCTCAACCGATACATGGAAAAAGTAATAGTGGTGTAATAAGTTAATCTGGCAAGTGGGGACGATAATTATTATTTGTCCATTGATGATCGTTTCAACAATCGCTCATATTTTATATGCATGACAGAGGATGATTGAATATTTATTAAAGGTAAATTGTTTGTCTTCCAATCAAGAAACATGGATTCAATTCTCGTTATCTGCACTTACTTTTCATAAATAAAAAAAAACTTAAAAATTAAAAATGGGCGTATCAAAATTTAAAACTACTAAAAGAATCTTTAAATATATTTTAAGTCAATCATATTCACCATTTTCGCCAAAAAAACTTGATTTCATAATAAATACACTAAATTGTACAAAAAACGGGATACTTTTAAATTAAAATTTATATGTTTGACACTAGGTGGCACAATGTACACATCGTATATGTCCGAAAACCCGCATACACATACGTGTTTTTTTTTTTTTTTTTTTTTTACCGTATGTATAGATTGTATAGTATATATATTATATAGTGTTTAAATGTATAGGAGGACGCTCTTCCTCCTCCTCCTCCTCCTCCTTCCCATTGATCTGGTTCCTCCTCCTTCTCTCATAGCCGACAAAAATACGTAACGATTCCAAAGCTAAAAAAAAAACCCTGACATTACAGGGAGGTGAAGGAGAAGGAGGAGGAGGAGGACAAACCATAAGATGGCACGAACTTACCTTTAGGGTAATGACAATAACAACGGGCGACGGACAACGAGCATTTTTATCCTCCTCCTCCACGGACGATTGCACACACGACGGGTTATGGTGACGGTAACTGCACACGCGAGGGGCAATGACGATAGACGATGACAACAACACGGACGACGGTGCCCCTCCTCCTCCTCAGGGTATGGCAACTCCTCCTCCTCCTCGGGCGATGACGATGCACCCCCCGACCGGACGCCTTCCCCACATTACCCCAGACCCTGAATTTCGAAATCGGGGAAGGATAATGCACCCCCCGACCGGACCCCTTCCTCCCTTTACCCCCCTCACCTCCCCTAGTCTCTCGAAGTCCTCTCAAGTGGAACCACGACAAAAAACGGGCATAAAAATGATCCTCGACGACCACTTACCCGGACCCCATTTCTAAGTACACGCGTATATGTCCACGATATGTACGCTCGTACACGTTTGCAGTATGTACGAGTGTACGTGCTTACATATATGTACGTTCGTGGACCCCGCGTACATGTACGCCGTGCAACCCAAGTTTGATAACTCATTTTTAAAAGTTCCTATGGAATCAATTATTACGGTCGTTTTTTTTTTTTTTTTTTTTTACTTATTGTAGGTAGAAGTGGTTACAATGTTGATCGGATTGAGGAATATGGTACACGGAAAGGAAAAGAAATTGAAAGAGATCAATGAAAAAATATCTTATGAGTAAAACCTTCAACAATATTATAAAACTTTACCATTGGTTAACAAATACATAACATTTGCCACCTAGGACGGTAACAACATATTAACACAAACTTTGGTAAACAGGTTCTCAAGATAAAGAAGTGCACATTGGGATGAAATATTATCTTATTGAAATCATTCCCACGATGCTTATCCATGCACATAAGCATCGTGAAAAAATTTAAAACAATCGACATAGATATAAAATTATATATTTTTATCACATATAGCATGTGCAATAGTTGAATATTGATATTGCCATCTTATTACGATTCAATAACATACCCTTATGTTTATCAATGCCCGCATATGTACAATCTATGATGTAAAAATAAGAAGAAAAAAAAAAAAAAAAACATCAATCATGCACGCCACTGCTAAAGCTATTGTTACTCTACTTATAATACAACTAAGTGACATATGCTATTTGATCAAGCTCGCTTGCAAACTATCAATAATTGCTATATATAGGGAATGATCGAGAAAATAATATGCAACATCGTATCACAGCTCAAATGCAAAAAGTTTCTCAAACATTTTCAGCCACTGTATATTGTTTATAAAATTTGTGACTTTCGTGTATCTTACACATGTTGTCATTCCTTTCTCTATGGATAATGAGAAAAAAGACACTGTGAACAATACAGGTTTACTCTTATTGCACGAAAACAAAGACGAAGAGTGTTACAAACCATAAGGGAGCGGTAAATGTTTTTATGCTAATGGAATCAACAATGATTAATAAAAGATGAAGGGGAGTAAATGGACAATGGTGAGGGAGATGTACACTCAACCTGAGCAGTCGGAGTAAATATGATCGTTTAACATTAAAATTAGTTGTTGCATTGATATGAGTTATCAATTGTAAAAGTTGTGCATGCGGGTTACTCGATAAATGAAATGCAACCACTGGACCATGATTATCGTGCCTCGCTTAATATATTGATATCATCACACATTGAAACAATCAAGACATTACCAAAAGTTAACCTAACAGCAAAAAAAATTGTATTTCAACAAATGAGTTGCGTTAGAACATAAACATAAATTTTATAAGAAACCTGAAAAAATTCATGTTTCAGAATCATAATATTATTACGTCCTTGATGAATGTGACAACTCTGAGCAAGGAAAATATAAGTTTTGGTTTATGAAGCACAACCCTAAGAGTTCACTTTACATGTGTGACAAATGTTAAACTATGCAATATATATATATATGTATACATACATATAGGGTTGCCGGCGTTCGGGACGGGCCGAACACCTGAACCYGWACGCCCGAACGTTTGGGACCCCCTCTCGACGCGTTCGGACGTTCGGCCGAACGCAGAAAAAACAAAAAAACAAAAAAAAAAAAAGTTTTCAAAAATTCTGGAAAAAATAATATGTCATGCAAAAGAATAAACTAAACAACATTTGTCTTAACAGTACATCCAAATTCCTTACCAAATTTGAAATAAAAATCAAATACGAAAAATAAATAATATTAATGAAAATAAGAAAACATAAAACGAGAATGAAATTATTGCGAGGGCGAGCAAGTTTTTGACATCGCCATCTTTGGCGATTTTTCATTTTTTTTTGGCTTTATCAAGTGCAATGAAATTTTATACGTATGTATCTTACATAATAGAGAAACTACAAATAAAGTTTAAAAAAATAATATTTTTTTTCAGGCTTCGAAATAAAGGGAAAACAAAAAGTGAAAAGAGAAAAAAAACAAATTAGTAAGTGGGAAAGCAAGTTTTGACACCACCATCTTTGCCGATTTTTCATTATTGTTTGGCTCCATAGAACGACTTCAAAATTGAGAGACAGGTAGCTTACATAACAAAGAACTCACCAAAACAAAATCAGAAAAAAATAATAATTTTTAGGTACCAAAATATTATTTTGCGGGGTCCGAACCCCTTCGAGTTTGGGCCCCGTACGGGGACCCGAACGCCCGAACGTTTGGGGGTCAGCTTAGGGGTCTCCGTACGTTCGGCCTGACAACTCTGTATATATATATATATTTCTTAAAAATATTGGGTGTTTTCTAACAATTGAATCATATGTAACACACGAAAGTATCAGAAGCCGAATAAAATATAATGTAAATTTTGTAAAAACTATTATGATGACATTTGTGAAATTGATCTTATGTGGTCACCCTATTGGCTACCTCGTTTAATTACATATGCGAGTTTCACTTAATAGGTGTCAGTTATGGGTTCTTAAAGAAACTCCAATGGGCAAAACAACATCGATACAAGTAGTTGTGGTAGGGTGAATCGTCCTATAATCCGTAATGAATTTGACAAAGAGAGAGTTGGTCATAGATTCACCACAAATGAAATCTAGATAGTGACTGTTAGTGTCACTCATATCACTCCTGTTTAGGGTGAACTACAAGAAGGTAAGATGTATAAAAAAAATTTGTTGTTAAATTTCAAAGATTTGTCGAGAGGGGGCACTAATAGATTCTTAAAGAGATATTTAAAACTAATTTTCATACCTATAAACCTTACAATTGGGAAGGATTCACTGATTGCATTTTTTTTTTGCATGGGTATATCATTGACACACAATAATCAATTTATAATTGTCTAACTTTCTTTGATTGATTAACTTTGATTTATTCAAATAATATAATAACTTTAATATTTTTTGTTAGAGCTACGTGTTGGGGGTTTCGAACAATATCATGTGAGGAGCGTGCTTCATACGCCAAACATGAATGGGTTACTGAACATCCTTATGAATGTTGTTATATTGTAACATTGCATTATACCTAGAGTGGTCAATTTATCTCGTTGATATTATATCACCTTCTCATTGTGTTCAGTATAAAAAGTATCATTACTCTTATAATTTTTTAGTTTTATATTTTATTGTTCATTCTTATTCATACAAACCTTAACTAATGAGAAACGTTTATCGAATGCGCCTCGTGGGACCTTTCTATCAGTGTGAGACAACAATCAATCTAATATCATAATTTTTTTTCTAACCAGTTAATATT
Organism: Chara braunii; assembly: GCA_003427395.1. NCBI lineage: Eukaryota > Viridiplantae > Streptophyta > Charophyceae > Charales > Characeae > Chara > Chara braunii. The sequence goes on from BFEA01000433.1 coordinate 14,551, forward strand.
ACCTTTTAAAATTGATTAACAAGTTTGCATAACTACAGTACGAGCTATATGTTGAGTGTCATATATTTATAAGGGCTTCAAAAATATTGAGTAAGGAATATGCTTTCATGTTATAATTGTACATGAATAGTGTGAATATTACCACCAGTATCGGTTCACTTTTAAAAATTATATAATGATTACAACAATTATAATATCTGGCTATTGAGTATGAAATCCGGTTTATTTTTTTGCAGGATTGATAAAAAAATATAAAAAAAATACTTTTTGTGATAAAGAGTCATAAATTATGCATAAAAAAGTGGTTATATGTCATTCATTGTGTCTGTTAAGAGAATTTTTAAGGGTAATGTAAACATCGTCATCTACTATATAATCTTATTGAAAATTGGTTTCAACTTTCTTTAAGGAGATAAAATAAAAAATATAAAAGAGACGACAATGTTAATTGCATATTTGCAAAATGATTAATTATTTAGCTTATGAAACCTCCACTATATTCGTATTTTTTTAATATTTATTTTATTGCGAGGGAAAAAAAACACTGGCGTCACATATTTTTTGTTTAAGTTTGTGTCGACCGAATAGTTCGATAGGCTAAATTGTCAATCACGAGGCAAATATACCGCTCATGAAAAAAAAGAACGCAAAGAGACGTAATGGTAATAGGTAAAAAAAAAAAAAAAAAAAAAAAAAAAACCGTATTTGATCTTCTCATAGACTATTATCGATTACAAGAGCAACACATCTATTACACCTTTACTTCTACAACTTATTACAATTTACCGGTATGATAAGATCTAACATCTCGTTAATTGTCAAACTCTCATTTCCTTTATAACAAAGCATGATTTGACATTTACTCGTAAGCCCCTTTCTTACTAAATAGGCCCTTATCAACATTTATCTTCAATTACGACGACCTTCTTTTTTTATGTTATACTATAGAATATGTACATAATTTATCATTTTAATTTGTATGTTATTGACCGTAATAATTATTTACTTAGCAACTTTGGTAGTACTATCAAATTTTCAACAATGTAAAAATTATCGTATCATCTATGTAGATGTGTTTGCAACTTTGAAAAAATAAATGAACGAGCTTTGATGAATTTACTTGATTATTAGTAGTGCGTTGTTTCTTGTTACTATACAATAAAATTTTTACTTATTTTTAAAAAATAGGCATTTTGTTCCAACAATGTTCATATTAAATTATGAATTTTAATTTAACAATATTTGAATAAAATTTCAAACGATGCTTCCACCAATACCTCCACTTCCTTAATCGTTAATACGCTATGGCCTAGCGGGATCAAAACTTCAGTTAATTACTTTCATAAATGACTCAATTTTTTTTTAGGTCCGAGTCCTCGAAAGTTGTGGTGCTAGCTTAGGACCAATATATAGTCGAAGTATTATAAGTGGTTTAACTTAACAACCTAAGTTACCAATCAGTATTATAAATGGTCCGTGCAGAGTCTTATTTGAAATACTTGTACGTTTTTCCTCATGAAAAATAGATAATTGATTCACATATGGTTGCAACTTTCAGAGCTCGAGAATGTTCAGTAGTGCAAGGACGGAGAAGTCGGTGGGCCCAAGGAAAACAGGAAAATGAATTACAAGCTGTTTTATTGGTTTATCCCATGCACGTCGAAACATGTACGGATGTAAAAGATGCAGCAAGAAAAATAAACAATGAGGAACCTCGATAGTAGTTTTATTCGCAGCCCCTAGGCTGCAGTATAGTGGGCTTCGGCGTCTGTGTCAAGGTGTCGCATTTTTGGCGGCGGGCAACCAGGACGCGAGTGGGTTTTTCGGGGGCAAAAAAAATTGGGGGACCGGTCCTCGACAAAATTGCGGACTACCTACAGCTAGCTCTGGTAGAACCGGGACTTTGGGAAAAACGAAGGACCGATCCTTGGGTGGAAGTGGACCCCAAAAAGAAGTGGGGGCATTGGACTGGTCCTCGAGTAGAAGCGGACCCCAAAAAGAAGTGAGGGCATGTGATCTGCAAAAGGGCCCTCAGGCCCAAGCATTGAGCCCCGTCTTCTCAAAACAAGGAGGTCAGGCACAACGAAACAGGCGTTTTGCAAGAGGCAAATTTGGCGATTTTCTGTGCTCAGATGACATGCACAAAAATCTGAAATTTTGAGAATCCATAGATGAGGTCGTGTTCTTTCCAGAAATAATAATAGAACATTTACAAAAAATCATTTAGACTGCGAAATAATTGTCGCTCCGATTCGACACATTTTTCGTTTTTGCCACTCAGCCATGCCTGGGCCAACTAAAAAAGTATTCCAAATTCAGTGAGTTTTTGCGCTCAGAAGAATGCCTGAAAAACCTGAAAATTGGAGTACTCGTAAATTTTTTTGTAATCTTTCCAGGACAAACGCTACATAAATTTTAAAAAATCATTCCAACWGCGAAATAGATTGCGGCCACAATTTGACCCATATTTCAATTTTGCCATTCAACCTCTCTC
>BFEA01000433.1:17391-32525 GCA_003427395.1 Chara braunii
TCTCTCTCTCTCTCTCTCTCATGACGTTGCGTCACTTCAGGAGTGCGGGTTCTGAGAGAACCAAGACCTTGACGATTATCGGAATTTTTCATCGAATGGTAGCTAACACATACGAGATGGCGGATCTACCACCCGTGATTGACCTGTTCGGACGGGAACTCCGACTCATGGATTACCCATGGAGGATAACGCGCGCCTCGATACTTGCGTTCATCTGAAACTGCAGGGACGCGGACGTCTGAAGTAAATTCCAGGAGTACCTGGAAAAGCAAGAAGCACCAAATCGACGGATATAAAACTGAAAGCCCGGAATAAAATACGTCAAGAAATTCACACGACTCGGAATATAAAGTTAAAATCACAAATCGAAAAATCAAAAATCAAAAATCAAAAATATAATTTTGCACAGAATGAAAATAAATTTCCAGGGACGAAAAAGAAAGATACACGACTAAGTACTCCTAAATATCACGAAATTTATGTGGATATAACGACGTAACAGTTTCGCTCACATTTTCAAACATACGAAACAGATAGAAGATGAAAGACCTAAAGCAGTGGAAACGAACCAATAAAAAAAAAATACTCACTTAGAAATGAAGGAATATCCACGGCCATGAAAGTAAACAAGAACAAAACAACAAAAAAGACCAGATTCGAGTCAATATTAAAAAACAGCGGAGTTATAGGCAAGAACCACAATAAGACGAAACTCCGACAGAGAGGAAAGTACGTGAGTAACACGCACATAATCATTAGATATGATGAAAGTAGTTCCAGATTGAAGGCATGTTGGAAATTGATGACGACAAGGACAACACAAAGAGCGACTGCGGGAGATCCTAAGGATAGATGATGAGTACACTGCAAGGATAGGGAAAGTGGCGGAGAAGGATTGAGAACGAAGGGTATAAATATTGAGGATAGTGGTTGAAATGATTACCTGAGCAGTAAGGTAGAAGGGTAATCGTGACTAGTGTTGCATGCCATGGACATTACGTGTATGCTGTGAAAGTAAAACCTCGCACATTCTGTCTACATTTGCATGTGTATGCTGTGAAAGTAAAACCTCGAACGTTCTGTCTACATTTGCATGTGTTTATCTCTATGCACGGTGCTTAGAACTTGCGGGCGGTACCCGCGATGATTAGCACTTTGTAGACCTGTCACTCTTCCATTTTACATTCACTGTCTTTATCTCTCTCTCATCATTCGTAACCCTTTTCTTTGATGATATCATAGTGGCGATTTGTTGGAGATTACTATAGCGTGGAGATTACTCAGCGATTTTTGGAGATTCTATTTTACTTATCTGGTGTGTACCGAAGACGATCAACAACGTTGTGGGGTTTTTTATCGATTTCAAGTACGAAGACTACCTACCTGACGTTCCCAAGCTTCAAGGAAGATGTCGCATTCTCGATCATCGTCGGACAGGAGGCGGCGCAGACACTCATCATCATCTTCCGGATCTCAAGGGAGGAAGCGCTCAAGAAGGGGGGGATCGAAAACTCTGAGAGATAGAAGACATAAGTCAAAATCACCATCGTCACGGAGAAGAAGGGCGGAGTCAGAATCTCCAAGGTGGTTCTCGAGACCATTGTGGGAGCAAAAACGGAATGATTTCCCCCCACGAGGAAATAGAGCGTGGTTTATGGCGGATCTAAAGGAAAAAATCTTTAAGCTCCGCCAGAAGATGGACAAAGTTCTCAAGACACTGGAGCAACTCACACGAAAGACAAGTGAAAAGCAGCCAGCTCCTCCGAACAAGAAAGACACCGCAAAGAAACCTGAGGTAACTACGGACGCGCTCAAGTCCATCATTGATGAAGTACGGAAGCCGACATAGATGAACCAATGGGGACACAATCAAGCTGGTCCAAGCGCAACCGGTCAGAAGAATGGAGAGGCGGAAGATAAAGTAGAAAGGATGGTATCGGAAGTGCAGAAGGAGGTCAACAACCTGAAGCTACTAAAGTATGATCTAGCGGTTGCGAAGGGCGCGTTGCAGAAGATCAATGAACCGATTCGTACCTGCATTCTGATCGTGTCATCTTCGGTTCATCCGAACGGATATGTGGGAACAATGGTTGGACTACCAACTTCAATACATGGTAGCCACAACATTCCGAGCTGAAGCATGCCAAGCAGAAGCGCACCGAACAAAAGCAGATTGGGACGCGTATCCCTCCACACCCCAAGAGAGGACGAACGAAGATTAATCGCAACGTGTCGGCAACGAAGTCGAAGGCAAAAGGGAGCATTAATTTCGGGGTCAAACCGATGACGGACATGCAGCTCCTTCGTCTTCACTACACGGACCTGAAGGTCTTATGCAAGATGCATGACATCAGGTACAAGGACAAGTCGCAAGCGATCTCGACATTGAGGCAAGTTCCTGGATTGATCGCCTACAAGCGGCGGGACTTCAACCGGGATTCTGATCTTGAAACACAGATCCTGCCAGATCAAGATAACATCAGAGTGTCCAATACAACTAGCGGCGACACAAGTGAGGATGATTACGAGAGCCTTAGTACAAGATCAAGTGGGAGTGATGAGTATGACTCATCCTACACATCTTCGAGAGCCGAAGATCGGTCGGGAAGGTAGAAGACACCTCAGCATCAGGCGACCTCACCACGATACAGAAGTGGGAGCAGATACACAGGCTATCAACGAAAATTGAGCAACTAGTTAGTACAGGGAGTTTCACCTTGGTGTAGACATATGTACGTGAGGAGGACAGGAAGACAGCCCGACAAGAGATGGACTGAACATATAAACTTGGCCAAGAATCCAAATAGAGGAGCACAGCGAAAACTATACAGTTGGCTGCACAAATTTGGTTGGGAAAAATATGTCATGATACCCATTTGGACGGGAGTGAGATCAGAGGTGATTGGGATGAAAGCAGCACTGATTAGGAGACTGGATCCATTATTGAATACAAGGGGAAAATGCAGAAGGACTCGGAAAAAACGAAGACGAAGAAGGAGAAAGAGGAAGAAGAACGGAAACAATGAGGTAAATCAGAATATACTTGTTTTGTTCAAATCGGTTCGATCGAGTTACACTACGAAGTTCACATCAATACTTCAACCGAAAGCAATGATTTACTGCACAGCTGAAAAACTATGGAATAAAAAATGAAAAGTAATTAAACGAACATTCGGATCAACAATTGTGGAAATTGACAACACAAAGTTCCAGCTAAAAAAATGCAGAAAACGAATCGAAAATGGATGTAGCTTCTATATGATCCAACTAGTGCATACGGGACCGAAAACAAACAAACATAGAAATATTCTGATTAACTGCTTGAGGGCACCATGGAGACGGAGGGAACTGTATAAACTATCGTTAGATGATATATTGATTCTTCTGTCAAAAGTGGGATCGATTACGGGAAAGAAGCAAAGACGAACAATTAAAAACATTTTCACACGAATTACAAAGAAGGAGTTTGCATTCAATATCAAGAGAAGGTTGATATTTAAGATTTCATTTGATGCATGCATTAATCTGAAGCAAGTGAGAAACACAACAAAAAAATTCCCACGATAAATTAAAGTTGAAAAAACATTCCATAAAAAAAAAATCCGTTATATTTATAAATTATCATTCCAATGTCGTCCAATTCTAAAATTTATAGTTTTATTTGATAAGTTCCCGTCTAAGTATGAGCTTTCCCTTCCAATTATATCTATTTGTTCAAGATGGAATGAAAGTTTGGACGATTTTATGAAATATTTTAATTAAACTTTCATTCTACTACAACAAATATCTTCTAATTTAGATTGGATTAGCCTATTTATGACTGGAAATCCTTACTTAGAATGACAGTTCAATTAAAATATTTCATGAACTCATCCAGACTTTCATTCCATCTCTAGCATGCAGTTCAAATAAGAAGGGATACCCCATTTTTGGAAAGAAAATTTTCAAGTAAAACAAAAAAAAAATCAATTGGAATGACATTTTTTAAGATGGAATGGAAATTTGAAATTTAGAATGTAATTTAACTATAGAATGATTATTTAATTTTGAGATTTTTTTATGTTGCACAACAACCGAGTTTATCTTGGAAAACGTAAGTAATAACAATTTGGCAAACGATTTGTCAGCTCGGATGCGTGTGATGTTTAAAAAATCAAAGACAGTCGGATAAATATTACACAATCACAAATAGGTGCTTACACAAGCACCGGACTGTAATTGTGCAGTATCCCGACTTCCAAAAATTGAGAACCACATTTCCGGCAGATTAAGTGAAATCACAGAAAATCAGCTCTTGTGGAATGCAAAAAACGTACCCCATATGAACGAAAGAATTGGAAAGGAAGAAATTAAGAGGACAATCATCACTATCATTGCAAGTACACCACGACCACTAAGGAAGAAAATAAAAATTAAAATAGATGTCTCTACTTGCATCGAAAATAATAATGATATGAAGATTTTTCTTCACATATCAGAAGTATGGGAAGTAAAAAGAAGATTTGAACAATGTATCCTATCACCATTGGACATAAATCCTGGAGAAACTTTTGTGGAATGCCGTAAAATTTGGTACGAGAAGACCCAAAAACTATTTCCGGAATCGAATCATTACGAAATTATAAAACAAACAGAATCTGAGATCACTTAATTGGCCAAAAATACGTATCATGGATGTGGGCTGAAGAAAATCGCAGAATGGGATGAAAAGGGATCATACAGAAATGCGTATACAATTCAAAAAAGCAAGGACGTCACAAGACGCCGACCAATTGTGTCGACATATAAGGAGTCATCTCGAAAAGCATCGAAGGTACTATCAAGAGTTATCAACTTCATGTGTCAAGCATTGAAAGTTGGTTTCTCACTAAGACGAACGAACCAACTAGTACCTAGACTGAAGAAATGCAATCAAGTAGCAAAAGAAACGTACGGGGATATGGCTACGATAATCTGCTCGACATACGACGTCAAAGATATATTTTTGAATCTCGATCACACACATATCTTAAATGTCATGCAATGAATGATGAAAACGGCGAAAGAAAAACGGAAAACCCACTTCTGTTACAAGATGAGAGGAAAGTACATGAACTTTGGAAAAGCAAACGGAACCTACGGATGGAGAACATTGAAGATTGAGTGTCTAATGAATCTGTTGTACTATGACATCAAACACGCATACTTCAAACTTCAAAGTACAAGGACCATTATTATGCCAAGTAATGGGGATACCAATGGGGAAGGGCTCTAGCCCACCCACTGGCAACATGATATGTGCGTTCGACGAATACAGATGGTGTGCGCAGACCGGAATTGATAAGAAACTTATCCACGGTATGATTTTTGTGGACGATGTAATGATGATCATAATAGCAAGTAAGGAAGATCAAACGAAAGAGTTGGAATGTCTTAATTATTTTCAAACATGCTACCACCAATCTCTAAAACTTAAAATCAGATCAGACAACACGAACACAGAATGAACATATCTGGAAACAAGGGTGACGAAATCAATCAGCGAACAGAATCATAAGATATGATGAAAGTAGCTCCAGATTGAAGGCATGTTGGAAATCGACGATGACAAAGACAACACAAAGAGCGATTGCGGGAGATCCTGAGGATAGATGATAGTACACTGCAAGGATAGGGAAAGTGGCGAAGAAGGACTGGGAACGAAGGTTATAAATACTGAGGATAGTGGCTGAAATGATTACCTGAGCAGTGACGTAAAAGGGTAATCGCGACTGGTCTCGCATGCTATGGACATTACGTGTATGCTGTGAAAGTAAAACCTTGCACGTTTTGTCTACATTTGCATGTGTTTATCTTTCTTTCTCTCTCTCTCTTATAAAAAAATAGAACAAAACTCTCTCTCTCTCTCTTTCGCTGGTAGCCCCCCCCCTCCCTCTCTCTCTATTTTTTTTTCTTTCTCACACTCATAACAATAAATGAAACAAAACTCTCTCTCTCTCTCTTTCTCTCTCTCTCTCTCTCGTGTTAGCTCTTAGTCTCATTGATTTGGCTACCTTAGGGCTGCGTTCCCCGCGCCCACGTGGTAGACAATAAATATATCTAGCTCCTCTTACAACCATGTCAGGGTGAATCTCATTGCCATCTAGTTATGAGTTTGGTAGAAAATATCCTAGTGTGGTTATATCCTTACGAATGAAAAAAAATATAGAATTAACAAATCACTCCATAATACACAATCATTATATGATTAAAGTAATCATTCCATTTAAAAAAATAATCATTCCACTTTTAAAATTTTTCGTCCTACTTGGAAACTTTCATTATAGTTTGAACTGCATGTTGGAGATGAAATGATTTCAAATGAAATATTATTCTATTATAAGGATTTTCAATAAAAAATAGAGTTAATCCAATATAAATTTGAAGTTATTCGTCATAGTAAAATGAAAGTCTAATCAAGATAATTCATAGATTAGTCCAAACTTTCATTCCATCTTTAACAAATAAATGTATTTCGAAGGGGGGAAAAAATATTTTAAACAGAAATACATCAAATAAAACTAAAAATTTTAGAATTGGACTAGGTTACCATCGGGGCCGCTCGGATCACTCTCTTTTCCAGGGCATCCTGGCTGTGCAAGGACCAGGGAAGGTCCCAAAAAAGAAGGAAAGAGTATGGTCTCACTCCACCACTCTCCGAATGTGCAAAATGAAGACTGAATCTTCCGGCAGAACACGAAAGATACATTGCCACGTTTTTTGTCTTTTGTGGATGTGAAGAGTAGTGGAGCGAGACCCATATTTGCGCCTTACAACTTGCCAAACAGAAGCTGAAGAATGACCGACCCAACCGGGGGCTCGGTCTCACCTGCACCTTTCCGTTATAGGAAGTTACCACAAAGTGGGTTCTTAGGGGACAAATGTTTTCTGGGACCGGTCCTTGGCAAAATTGTGGACTACCTACAACTAACTCTTTTAAAACCGGGAGTTTTGGAAAAAGGAAGGACCGGTCCTCGGGTGGAAGTGGACCCCAAAAATAAGTGGGGGGCGTTGCACCGGTCCCCGGGTAGAAGCGGACCGCAAAAAGAAGTGCGGGCATGTGAACTGCAAAAGGGCCCTTAGGCCCAGGCATTGAGCCCCGTCTTCTCAAAACAGGGAGGTCAGGCACAACGAAATAGGCGTTTTGCAAGAGGCAACTTTGACGATTTTTTGTGCTCGGACGAACATGCGCAAAAATCTGAAATTTTGAGAATCCATAGATGAGGTCGTGTTCTTTCCAGAAATAATAATAGAACATYTACAAAAAATCATTTACACTGCGAAATACTCTGCTGCGCCGATTTGGCACATTTTTCATTTTTGCCACTCAGCCATGCCTGGGCCAACTAAAAAAGTACTCCAAATTCAGTGAGCTTTCACGCTCAGAAGAATGCGTGAAAAAACCTGAAAATCGGAGTACTCATAGATTTTGTTGTGATCTTTCCAAGAAAAACGCTAAATAAAATTTAAAAAATCATGCCAACTGCAAAATAGATCGCGGCCGCAATTTGACCCATATTTCAATTTTGCCATTCAGTCTCTCTCTCTCTCTCTCTCTCTCTCTTGTATCAACAAAGGGAACAAAACTCTCTCTCTCTCTTTCTCTAGAGTAGTCCCCNTTTTTTTTTTTTTTTTTTTTTTTTTTAACACACTTTTTTGTCACCTCCTCCAGTCCTCTTTCTTCCCTCCCCTTCCTCACTGGAAATTTTGCGCCTCAGCCTCCCTTCCCTCACCCCCCTTAAATCCACTCGAATTAACTTTTTACTGGAAATCAAGAGGACCTATAGTACCTGCCTAACTCGTAAGAGGCCTGGTAATAGGAAAGCACCGGCTACTTCGCCAGTAGGGGGGAAGGAAAAAGGGTCTAGTAGGATTTTTTTTTTTTTTTCCTATTGCGTGGCTTCCCCTCCAATTTTTTGCTTGGTCTAACGCTCTTTGTGACGGTCTTTCGCTCGTTTTCTCACACTCTCTCTTGGCTCGTCCCCCCCTTCTCCTTCTTCCTTTTCTTGGTTTCCACTGTTGCATGCCTTTTCTTTTTGTAACTCGTTTATGTTTTTCTCTTATACTCTCTTGTTGTTCCCGGTGGCTCTCCTTTTTTTCTCTCTCTCCTTCCTTTCTTTTCTTCCCGGATTTCCCCTTCTGCTTTTCTCCTCTTCCCTCTCCTCTCCCCCTCCCTTCTTGTCTTTCGTTTTCCTCTCCTGGTATCCCCTTTTCCTCTTCTTTGCCCCTTGTTCTTTCCAATCGCTGCTGCCGCTGTTTTCTTGTTCCCTTCCCTCTTCTCATTTCCTTCTGCCCTTTCTGCTCTCCTCACTCCTTTTCTCTTTCAATCCTTCTCCCTCTCTCTTCCTTTCTCTCCGTCCGCTCATTCCGCTCTTGTCTTCTTCCTACCTCTCTCCCCCGTCTCTTTTGCTCCCTCGTTCCGCCTTCGCTTAGCTCTTGGGTCACCCTTTTATTCAGTCTTTCTTATCCCTCTTTCTCATCCGTCTTTCTCTCTGGATTTTCGTTCCCCTTTGTTTCTACTCGTCGTTCTCAGATCGGTCCTATGCTCTTTTCATCGATTCCCGCATTCTCTGTTCTTTACTTCTACTCCTTTCTACCCCTGTGTATCCTTCGACGACCCCYCCCCCCCCCCYCCTTTTCTCTCTCCCCCTCTCTCCCCTTCTCTCCCCCCTTTTTCTCCTGCCAGTCTCTCCCCGTTTCGGATTCATTTTCTGCCCTCCCTTTTTCCCTCCCCTTTTTTTTCTCTGTGCCTTCGCCGCCCCTTTTTCCTGTTTTTTGGCTCTCGTTTTCGCCTCTTCCCCGTCGGTCTGCTCATCTTGCCTGTTTGCCCTTCCCTGTCTTGTTCTCATCACCTCCTTCTCCCTTCTCTCTCTGCTTGCCCATCTACCTTTCCCTATTTATATTTCCCTGTAGTGCTCCTTAATTCCCTCGCTCTCCGAGTCCCCCTCCCTTCCCTCTGTCTCTTATACACATCTAGATGTGTATAAGAGACAGCAGTGGGGAGCCTACGAAATCCACGGTGGGCGGACGTGGGGCTTGAATGGGGTGCGTAGCGACAAACCCTCTCTTTCTCCCCACTTGGGTCGAGGTGCGGGAAGGGTGGTGGGGGCGGGGGAGGGGGGAAGGGGAAGGGGAAGGGGAAGCGGATTGGCCGTGGTGGTGTCCTTAGTTTGTCCCTGCCAGCGTGCCCACGGCGGAACCAAGCGGGAAATTTTCCAACCACGTGGCGGGCCGAGGTTTTCGTGCGGCCCCTAATTGCGGGGGGGTTGATGTGGTGAAGGGGTGGTTCTTTCCTTTCATTTCCCGCCGTACGCCAGCTGCTGGTCCGGTTGACACGTGTCCAGTCTTGACGTGAAACGATGATGACGTGTTGTTCTCAGCCGTTGATTGGGATCCGTTTAGTGGCGGGGAGCAAGATGCAATCCGGGGGTGCAAAGCACCCCGCCAGCGCGGGGCTGTGATATCACTGATATGGTGCCGCCGCCACGTGCGAGCTTGCTCAGCAGTTGAAGCATTGGGGATGCCGATGGCTATGTCTGCATGAATCCCTAACCGCCGAGGTGATATCGAATTGCTTTGGCAGAAAATACTACGGTAGAACCACCTGATACAACGTAGCAGATCCGTGGAAAGGGGGAGTGGTTATATGAGCGAAAAGAAGAGCGCGGCGGGGGGCGCGGGGCGGGCGGGCGCGCAGGGAGGGGAGGGGAGGGGAGGGGAGGAGGCCTCTTCGGCGGCTCCATTCTGTCTGATCGATCCGCCAATGATGGACCTGCTTCAGTCCTATTGATGAGTGTTTGCCACGTGGCCACGGAGGGAAGATGAGTGTTTTCGACGGTGAGAGAGGATTTTACGTATGTACATACTGATCCCGTCCCCAGCAGCTTGTTCCGCAAGGCGGTAGGTTGCCGTCGCCAGATAGCCGCCAGCTCTGATCGTATCGTAAGGGCCAGCAGTTATCTACCTTGGAGGTATTCTCTACCTTGGATTTTGCCCCCTCGACATAATCAACGGCGAGCAGGGCAGCAGTTATCGCACTCCTTTGCACTCGTGCTTCCCCCTCACCTTCTGCTTCTACCTATGCTCGGCTCTCTACTTGTGCTCTGTTCTCTACATGTGTTCGTTTGCACTGCTTCGCAGGCTGCTCAGGAAGAGAGGATGGAATTGGGCGAGCTTACGCAATGATTCGCGGGGATGATTTTGACGCCGAACGATGTTTCTATCCTTGTTTGATCGATCTGGATAACGGAATTGAGGGCTGCTTTCCACAATGTGCGAAATTTGAGACACAAGGTGAGACGCGGAAATGCTATTTGGAAAATTCACTACTAACCAAGGAAGAAGAGCGCGCGCTTCAGCTGGCAAGCGAGAGGAAAAGGGTTGATGGGTGGGGGGGAATTGACGAGTGAGAGCAAGAGAGGGTTTGGCAAGTGGGGAGGAGAGAGGAGAGGATAAGTACACACAAGTACTCGTCACTTGTGCGTAGGACGGCAAAACGGAGAACATTAAAGAACAGCAGCTGGAGTGGCGGGGTGGTAAAGCCCAGGCTGGAGAGAATGATGGAAGGGGGGGGAGCAAAGGTATAATGTGCAAGACGACGCTGCCGGCGATGGCTGCGCGGTGCCGCGGTGTGAAAGTAGGGGGTCATGGTGTGGGAACGGCAGTCTCTGGCGGAGGGGGAGGTGGGGATGGGGTTGGCGGGAGTGGGCCTGCTGGGGTGGGAGGAGGAGGGAAAGGGAGCGGGAGGGGGGGCGGCAGAGGAACTGTCGGAGGGCGGGGACGAGGAGGCGGAGGAGGAGGAGGATCAAGTCCGCCGGCGGTGGATAGTGAAGAGGGGAGAACGAAGGCGATACCTCTGGGATCGGTAGGTGGTCGATGTGATGGCGGGGGAGAGAATGACAGCAGTCAACCTCGATTGCCTACGCAGGATGAGGCAGAAGCCAGCTTAAGGGTGTATTGTAAGCCTGTGGAGTTGTATAACTTGATTCAGACGCGCTGCGAGAAGAATGTGAGTTATTGCTTCCGTTGCCCGCTCTCCTCCCTCCCCTCCCTCCCCTCCCTCCAGCCTTCAATTTCTTCCCTTGTATTCATTTTCCTTGCCTTGCCTCCCTTTTGATGTGTTGCGTAAGTTCTTTTTGCTCTTCCTCTCTTTCGATCATACATTTCCTTGCTGTCTGTCTTCTTGCTTTCGTCTCCTCGCTTTTCGTCCTCCTCCCTCTTCTCGCATCGTCCTTGTGCGGCCCCTGCTCGCTTTGCTTGCTTTCCTCCTCTCCCTCCTCTCCCTCCTCTCCCTCCTCTCCCTCCTCTCCCTCCTCTCCTTCCGTTCCGTCACTCTTCTTGCATTCTTCTCTCCAGTTCCAAGATGAGTTCTATGCATTCTACTTCGTCCACCGTTTCAAGATGAGCTGCACAAGTTTTTGTCTGTTCTTCCTCCCTTTTGATCACACGTTTCCTTCTTTTGGTTTCTACTATCTTTCTTCTTCCTTTCTTCCCTTTCCTACCTCCTTTCCCTTCTCGGGGTTCTTTTTACTCGTACTCCCTTTTCCTCCGTTTTCCGCGCTTTTGCTCCCTCCCTCCCTCTCGCTCTCGCTCTCGCTCTCGCTCTCGCTCCCATCGTCTCTTTTCCCTTCTTTCGTGTGCTGTCTTCAATTTCTTCTCCGTCCTTCATCTTCTTCCTCGTCTGCTCTGCGTACTCCCTTTTCCTCCCTCCCTCCCTCCCTTCTTCTCGCTCTCCTCATCATTCGTTTCCCTTCTTTCTTCTTCTTCCTTCATCTTCTTCCTTTTCTATTCCGCCTGCCTGTCTCTCCCCGCTCCCCCTTCTCTCCGAGAGAATGCAGTGGGACTGTTGATTTCTCCACCCGGTTTTTGACAATGAAATCAGGGATGCTTGGGTCCAAGAAGGTTGCCCCTCTTACAAGTTGAGTCTGAGTGTGACTGTCTGCACACTGGCGTCGGCAGCTGTCCATCCGTCTTTTCAGACGTTCTTCACCTCAGTCCTGGACACGTGTCATGTCAGGAGCCCTTATGCATTGATCATCTTGCTACCGTCTTCCCCCGAACACAACGCACCCTTATTTTGGCTGTATCTGGCCGGAAATGTAGCTTGGATACGTTCATTTTTAGGGTGCGTTATGATCGGGGGAAGACGGTAGTATTATTATACCGTCCCCTCCGTTTTATATATCCCTCAATTTTGTATAGGTTTCCTCCGGTCTCTCGTCGCTTCTTTTTGGACCCCTCTTCCTTGTCGCCCTCGGTTTCCTCTCTGCCCCTTCGTCATTTTCTCCTGTCCTCCTCTTCTCTTCTCCTCCTCCTCCTCCTCGGCCTGTTCTCTCTTTCTTCCCACCTTTCATTCCGATGATCTGTTTTCTGTCCTCTCTCGTTCCTGTACTGTTTCCACTGAACACTTCCCCTCCCACTTCCTCTCTCTCATCCGACCTTTCTCGGTTTCTCGCGTCGTCGTCTGTCTTCGTCAATTTGCTCGCTCTTCTTCCATCCATAGTTTCTCATCATCTCTCTCCATCGTCAAATCGGTTTAATTACTACGGTAGTATGTACCTCATCGTCGGCCCCTCCCACCTCTCCCCTTCCCTTTTTACTCCTCGGTCGTTTTTTTTTTTTCTTTCTTTCTAATGTCCCTTCGTTCTTCCGCGTCAGTATTCCCTGTCTTCACGCTTTTTTTTTTTTTTTTTTTTTTTTTTTGTGAAACGAGGAACCACATCTATTCTGGAGGTCTTCACGCAGTCCGGTTGCTTGTCACCGACAACATAGAACAACGTTTTTTTTTTTTGTGAAACGAGGCTCCCTCTATTCTGGAGCTCTTCACGCATTTCTCTTTTTCTTTTTTTTCCATCTTGCCCCTACTTCTCTTGTCTCCCAGACGCCCTTCGTCCCACCGCCGCTCGTTTCTTGCTTGCGTACCGCGCCCTGTTGTTTGGGCTGGCTGCTATAACACGTCTGGGAATTCGTTGCAGCCAGCCCGTGCTGCTAACACGTCTCTTGCTCTTCCATGTTTGCTCTGCTGCTCCCTTTTTTTTTTTTTTTTTTTGCTTATTTGAGTTCATGATCTGATCGACCTCCTCGTATCTTGTGCGTCTTCCATGTTCCTCCATCGCTCTGTTTTTCGCAAACTACGATCTGTTCCTTCATCTCTTATCTGTGTTCAGTAGACATGGGGCCTCGCTCCACTACTCTTGAGATGCACAAAAGGCAAAAATCATTGGGGTGTATCTTTGCATGTTCTAGCGAAAGATTCACTCTCGTTTTGCACATTTCGAGAGTAGTGGAGCGATTCCCATCTTACCATTCATTTCTCGCGTTTCCGCCACCTTCCCTCCCTACCCCCCCCCTTGCCGCTGCCCTCTACTGCTGGTAGAGGGCACTTGTGTCCAGTTTTGAGTACGTCTCTTATTAGTATTTATCAAGTATGTGGTATTAAGTATATTTTACCCTACCGTTTTCATCCGAATAGTATTTTGTATTACTAGTAAGTATATTTTACCGTACCGTTTTCATCCGAATAGTATGTTGTATTACTAGTAAGTATATTTTACCCTACCAGTATTTTTTACCCTACCAGTGTATTTTAACCCTACCGTTTTCATTCGAATAGTATGTTGTATTACTAGTAAGTATATTTTACCCTACCAGTATATTTTACCCTACCGTTTTCATCCGAATAGTATGTTGTATTGAGTATATTTTACCCTACCGTTTTCATCCAAATAGTATGTTGTATTAACTTTTAAGTATATTTTACCCTACCGTTTTCATCCGAATAGAACGCATACTCGGTCGTTGTAGCTGCGTTTGGGCCCAGCTTTCAGTCCGGATGTAGCGATAATGGCCCGGGTGTGCGTTCTACTCGGGTCAAGACGGTAGTAGAGTACTGTTTCATGCGCCTCTTCTGTTTCTCTTTTGCTTATGGGTGTCGCCAAACTCCTCACGAGAAGCAGAAAAGACAAAAAAAAAAATGGCGTTGAATCTTTCCATGTTCTTGCGAAAGATTCGTTCTCATTTTTTGCTCATTTGGATAGCAGTTGGAGCGAGGCGGCCCTTTAATATGCCTTTTGTGTGTCGGTAGCTCGTTTTCTCAGCGGCTTGTCTTCCCACTCTGCCATCTTCTCGTCGTATTCTGTGAATTGAACTCGATCGTGTCAATTTGTGTTTTTTTTTTTTTTTTTTTTTGATCAATTTGTGTTTTTCTTTGAGGTATAATTTGTGTTTTTCTTTGGGTCTCGCCGCACGGCACACGAAACGAAAACGAAACGAGTGCATCTGGCCAACAAAGGTGGCAAAATACACTCGTTACCATTTATAGCAAACCGATGAACCTGGCCATTTTCTGTGGGAAGATTCATTCGTTTCGTTTTTCGTTTCGTGTGCCGTGCGGCAACGCCCTTTGACGTGTAATTTGTGTTTTTCTTTGACGTTTAATTTGTTTCTCCCTTCCGTTTCCCTGGCGATTGTTTTTTTCGCCCATTTCTTTTCCTTTCTTTTCCTCTTCCCTATTCCCTTTCCCTTCTCTTTCTTCTTAACCTTCTCTTTGTGCTCAGTCTTCCTTTTTCCCTAGTTCCATGCCCTATGTTCGCGTTGTCTCTCCTCATCTCTGCCTTCTCTGCCCTTCTCCTTTTCATCCTTCTACCGTTTTGTTTATCGTCCTTCTGATGTCCGCTGTCTCTCTCTTCCTTGCAGTATTTTCCCTTGTCTCTTGACTTTCGTTTCCTCTTTCTCTACCTCTTTTTTTTTTTTTTTTTTTTTGGTTTTATGCCCAACCCCGCAGACTGACTCTCTTATTCTTCCAGTCTGTCTGCCCTCCCCCTCAGACTGACTCTCTTATTCTTCCAGTCTGTCTTCCTATCCTATTCTTAACCCTCTCCAGTCTCCGTCTATACGTCTCCGTTTTGCTCTCTTCTTCCTTCTTCTTATTTCCCTTTCTTTTCCTCTCTTGGGTGAACAAAGCGCTTATATTTTGGCACTAATCTTTGAAAATAAGTGAAAAATGGGATATGTCTAGTAGCAAGAAACTTAGGTGACCAAAGTGCTTAAACCACCAGTACTTCCTGAAAACGCTCCCGTATACGCGGAGCGAAATTTGGAATGAACGGGCCTGGGCC
>BFEA01000433.1:36840-47935 GCA_003427395.1 Chara braunii
TTTTACACAGACCCGGGCATTATATGGCACTCATTCGTGCAGCTGCCCAGTGGGAACTGTGGGATGGTGGGACGATGAGTCAGGTCATTTTCGACGTGAATGAATTTTTGCGAGCGTTGTCGAATCATACTTTATTCTGGATTATTGACCGACTCTCGTGTGACACCTGTCGGGACAGAGACGCGGTGCACCTTGGCTGTGGAATGCATCATCTATGCCATAGCCATTATCAATCTATTGCTACTGCCGCTGTCTGTCCTGAAGGGTGTCCAACATTTCCTCATTGTACACATCCCTATCACCCAGATATACGTTGTCCCTATTGTGCCCAAGGACGCTATCAGAACTGTATGATACCGCACTGTGATGAAYGTCCTGCYGTGTTTTTGACATGTGGACAACAYGTCCTCTGTCAGGACTGTTTTGATGGGATGGTTCGTGCTAGCCGTCCTGCAGAATGCTGTGCTGGCGCAGCTCTCCTTGGGCATCCTTGTGAACATCCACATCATCCTCACTGTAGCTGTCCTATCTGCCGAGGTGGGGACAGGTAAAGAAAAAAAGAAGAAAAGAAAAAGAGAAAAAAAGAAAAAAAGAAGAAAAAAAGAGAAAAAAAGAAAAAAAGAAAAAAGATACGTTGATCTGTGGGATGTGTTATTTGCTTTGTGATAAGTGGATTATCTTTCTTTCCCTACCTTTCTTTCCCTGTCAGGTTTGGTTTCCTCCTGCTTTTCTTTACCTCTTTGCCTTTTGGCTGCGTGCAAGTGGGTCCTTGTGACACACGGGGATGGGGGCAGCCAGCGCTCAACCTGTCATCTACGTGGCTGGCCTTGTACGTAAGAGGTTATGAACAGGTGGATCTTTCCTTACCTCTTCCCCTTCCCCTTTTTTCCTTTTCCTTTTCCTTTTTTCTTCCCCCCTTTTTTTTCGCTTCTGCGCTCCGATTCACAATGTGACAGTATATATCTAACATATCTATGTGACGATATATATATATCCTCTTCTCCCTCTCTGCCTACGGTTTACCGGGCAGTTCTATTTGACGATATATATATACATATATGTATATTTCTGGCCGGGCCGGACAAGTGGTCCCGGGCCACTCTGGTAGCCTAGCTTTCAAACAAAACGAAAAAAAGATATATACACAGGTGACTGGCCCCAGGTAATTTGAGATGATTATGGAAGTTATTAGTGATTGTAGATTACGTGTCATGGTTATTGGGGTTATTGAGCTTCTCTTATGACAGGTATATAACAGGTACTATGTTTAGAGTTTAAGCCTCTTGAAGTATCCTGAAATTGAGGGTCTCAACACTGATAGGCACGGTGATCGAGCCAAGAATGTCAGCTATGATGATGCTGACCGAGAATTCACTTTGAGAATTCTTTTATTGGGTGTGTCCCGACCGGGCGCAGCAGGACACAAGCAGCCACTTCAACCTGGCCTGACGCTCCCGCATTGCCTCGCGGTCGCAGGTTACACGGCAGAACAACGCACCCCAGCAAGCTACCAGCGTTAACTGGCCCTGACCATCCTCCTCAAGCCACTGAAAGTGACGGCAACGTGTTAGAACCCTCTGCACCTACCGTCTTCGTCCGAAAATAACGCACCCTCATTTTGCCTGTACCGGACCGGAAAGATAGCTTCTATACATTCATGATCAGGGTGCGTTATGTTCGGGGGAAGACGGTAGTCAGTGCCACTCAGGTCAAGATGAAACCTACTGAGCTAGCCCCGACGGGACATCTGTTAAAATTGAAACGATGCAGAGAAGATTAGGAGGGCCCCTGCTCGAGGATGACAAGCATAAGTCGGAAAATGGTCCTTTTTTTTTTTTTTTAATTTCTGTTCCCCATGGGTATATGCTGCTATTTGCGTGGAATGCATCTGGGTTGCACTATAACAGACTTGGGGCCTCGCTCCACTACACTCCAGATGCACAAAAGACAAAAAATATGATGGTGTACCACTACTTTCCATGTTCTAGTATTCTCATTTTTTGCACATTTGGTGAGTATTGGAGTGAGGATTGTTTCTAGCGAGGATTGGAGCAAGCGAGGCCCTTGACCGCTGGGTAACAGATCTTGAAAGAAATTTATTTAGTATCAGAAAAGTGTGGTCATTTTAATTGTTGCCGACCGAAATTGCTCGTTGGGTAGCAGAGATAGAGGACACACTCAGAGGAGGACTTTCCTGCGATGTATCTGGCTGCAATTACGACCGGTCCGGTATGCATCTGGCTGCAATTACGTCCAGAGATAAGTTGAAATAGTTCTGGTGCGAGTATGCCCTCAATCTACGAGTGATGCTGAGCGTCCGTTTATTTCATTGCCGAACCAAATTGGCCGGAGGGTAACACATGAAGGGCCTAGTTCCACTACTTGTCAAATGCGAAAATGGTGAATGTATCAGGTCGCGTTCTCCTCCAAGATGCACTCCCTGTCTCCACATTTGGCAAGTTGTGGAACGATGCCCTGAATTCAAGGAACGATTAGGACGGTCCATTTTATATCGCTGCCGTTTCCCTTTTGATGCCGTGGACAGTTAGGGCAGGGCGTACTCGCATAAGGACGTTTTGGACTGACCTCTGGACGTAATTGCGGTCAAATACATCAAGGTCAATATTGACTTCAGATACATCCAGCTCAAAATGGAATTCCGGTCAGGTACATCCAGGCCAAGATGGAATTCCGGTCAGGTACATCCAGGAAAGTGCATTGGCGAGGTAATATTAGGGGGTTTGCACCTTAATGCATTGGCAGTCGGTTCTTGGCATCTCTGCACTGCTGTCCAGTCCAACAATGTGAAGTGGCGATGTATCCTCATCCAGAAGGTGGAAAGATTCACTCCAGTTTTTGTGTTTTCTATATTTGGCGAGTTGACCGTGTTCTCGTTCTGGGTTTCAAAGTGGCCATGTAAACCCCTATAACAACTGGATTGATACACTTAAACCTTTAAACCCTATAAAAACTGGAGTGATACACTATTAAACCCTATAAAAACTGGAGTGATACACTAGAAACCCTATGGAGTGGTCATGGAAAGATGCACTCCACTTTATACTTTCGACAGTATGACATCAACGCATTGAACAGACTAGACATCGATGTGCACTTGCCAGTCCTTTTTCCTGGGGCAAAGTCTATGTATATAATTAACTTGCCATTTCTATCCTTTTTCCTGGGCAGAAGTTATGTCCATAAATACCCCAGTGAGGGTTTGCAAAAGAAAAAAAAAAGTGGCTCGGACCCGGATGCTGTCCAAGTGCATGATCTGCACCTGCCTGTACAGAGGCCCACGTGCATTCTAACTGCGCTAGTGTCGTGCTTTCGAACATGATAAAGGGGTTGTTTTTGTCCTTCACGGTTTCACCTTTTTTTCGTCTGTCACAGAGGCTGTAGGCAGCTGCCCACTGGCTCAACTTTTGCCTCCTCTCCCGCTTCCCGACGCACTTAACAGAGGGCTATCGGGCAGCCGTCCAGCAGCTTCCCACCTTCTTTTCCCGAACACGACACACCCTTATTGCGATTGTATCTGACCGGAATGGTAGCTTGTCTACATTCAGAAGGGCAACGGCCCCTGATGAGTGCCTGAGCTGGAGAGGGTTTGCGGAGTGCATTGCAAATTGCACTCACAACACATAAGTGGAAAGAGAAGGGTTTAACCTCAGCAAGAGATCATCACGAAGAAAAGACGAGTTCAAGACACAGTCGGGCTCAAATCCCCGTCTTGCTATCCTATTCCCACTCCCTGGAATTCTTCCTCTGCACTACAATGTAAAGTTTGCAGAAGTAGTCAGTGTCCCTTTCAAGAGAATGCTGTGAAAGGCTTTACTCCACTTAAACTGCCACTACCTTACTCACTGTTGGGAAAAAAGGGAATATACGTCACACCGCATTTTTCGGTGGTCTAGTGGAGGGTCGGCAGCAAGGAAATGCTTGGGCCTTGTGGGCCCGCTTGCAAAAGGGGAAAAAAAAAAAGGAAGCAACTGCAGTGGGAGGAACGACGTCGGGGAACGCTGTGAAGCAGGTGTGCTCACACCACCACTTACCCGCGAATGGATCTGAGCAGAACTGACAGCCAGGTTCAACTTTTGTTTTTTGTGTTTTTTTTTTTCTTCGTTCGTTCTGTTGGGTGCCCTGCCAGCAAGGCAGGGCTCTGCACACGGACTCCTGACGCATAATCTCACCTCAACTCGATTTTCTGTATCTGACCGTTTTTGTGTCCATAGTGTTCTTGCTATTTTTATATGCCCCCCCCCCCCCCCCCCCGACATGTACTGCCGCGATCAATGTCCTTGCTGAGGGCATAGTATCACTGGTACCCAACAACTGGCTCCACGGCTGGGCACATTGTTGCTACTTTTTTTTTTTCTTCATCTCGTCGGAGTACCATGAAATAAATGTGTTGGAACCGAGGCTCGACAGAACTCGGTGCGCAGTGAAATTCAGGGTTGGCAAAAACAGGATTGGAGGTAGTGGTGGTTTAACTGTTTCTCCTCCCCNCCCCCCCCCCCCCCCCCCCCCCCTCCAACGCCACCCTCTTTCCGTGATGTTTTTTCCTGTGAACATCATGCACCTTGGTCATGACAGTGACAGTTAGCTTGTATACATTCACGATCAGGGCGGGTCTTGTTAGGACAAAGACAGCAAAATCTTCTTCCTGAGGCTCTCAAATCTCCCTACCCTGGTGGCTTATGATGACACCCTGCCCGTGCACACTTGAAGTTGGAGGTGGTCTCTCTACCACATCCAAGTCTGCGCCACATCCAAGGCAGCATGCTGGACTGAAGTGACCAACTCAGCTTCAGTAAGTATTGCGTTAACCACAGAGTCCAATGTGGTGAACGCACAGCATCATAGGAAGTAGGAATCACTTGGCCAGCCTGCTGAAACACGGTAGAATCGATGAGCTAGAAGTCGTGTTAGAATCTTACGGGGGCTGCGGTGTAGTGGCGATACCAGTAGAAACGTTTCTGGTACTGGCTTATCTTGTCAGACCGTTGAAAATATCGCTCTATGTTGACGAGACTCGCCCATCCTCGCCTACGGCTACTTGGGTGGTCTTGTAGGAGCTTTTGCAGTACTGGCTTATCTTGTCAGACTGGAAAATATAGCTCTACGTTGAGGAGACTCGCCCACCCTTGCAATCGTCTTCACTGAAATAGAATGCACGGTCATTGCAGCTGTATTTAGATGCAGCGACAATGGGGCGGTGTGTTCTACTCGGGCCGAATCGTTAAATGGTGTACTTGCCCGGCCTTGTACCATTGGCTCTGCAGCGCTCTTCCTGGGCGATGTGTGGGTACAAAGGGACCCACCTGACTTATATGTGATATCCTGCATCCAGTGTACCCGCCTGACTCATGGTCCAGTGGCACACACTCGTATATGTGTCAGTCTTGACAAACAGATCACGGAGTTGAAATAGGGATGGAGACAAAGAAGTATGTGAAGGCCATCACATAATCCAGTGGTACCTGTGGGGCCCATGCATACCACCACAATTTTCAGGGACGAGTGGTGGTGGCTCAAGTTTAAAACACCAGCACATGGCCCCAGCCAAGTCGGGAATCACGACTGAGCCTATCCGAAAAAATCGGAGGCTTGGGGCAACTGGACCGAAATGGCTGGTGGCGCCAGCCAAAACTAGAACCAAAACGCTGCTTGGTGCGCCAGTGGGAATCCGTCTCATAAAAAAAAGGCTCGGATGGACTGGTGGTTTAAAGCACCAGTACATGGCCCAGCCAAGTTGAGAGTTCCGATTGAGCCTCTCCTAGAATTTCGAAGGCGCGCCGTTGATAAAATATATCGATGTCCAGTTGCCCGACATCGATATATTTTATCAACGATTCGGCCCGAGTAGAGGCACATAACACCCACAGTACAGGCACATAACACCCGACAATTTAGAGTTACGTCTTTGTCTGGTCATCTTGTTCTTACTGAATACTTGCTCCAGTCTTTTTGATAGTTGGATCCATCTTTCAGCTTTCAGATCAAACGAAGGATCTTTTGTAATTGTCAACGGATGTGGTTTTCTTTTGGGTTCTGGCCTCGTGGCCCAAGAAAAATGGGTGCCATCCTTGCGCAGGGGCCATGCCAATCATCTCTGCATCGTTCCAATTTTAACGGATGTCCCGAGGACCTCTTAAATCTTTTCAGAGTGATCTGACCACTTGGTGTCCTTCAGAGGCTGTGTCCTCACTACCGCTTTCTTTAATTGGAAACAGAATTGATTTCTTAATTTTGTGGGAAGTTCTCGTCGTACTGAAGCAGAAGTGCTGAAATATTCTTTAGCATGGAGTTCTGAAATTGTCTTTTTGAGATATTTCGAGACAGGAAGCTGGTCAGCAAACCCTTACGGAAGGAATTTGTAAAAGCAATGCAAAAATTGCAGAGCGAGGAACATTCCCCACTATGTATAGCACTCCCAAAGACATTGTTCTTTGTGACTGCAGCCCCTCCTGGAAGTCCCGAGTCCCTTTCCTGCATGGGATCTTACGGCCCAATTAAAGGGGGGGGGGGAAGTAGTAAATATAGTTTACCCATTCCCTTGTGTTATTCAATCTATGAGGATATCCCCATTGCTTTTGTATGCCTGGTACTTAACTTTTGTGGTCGTCGATGCTCGTCATGTTGTCTGCAGCCAATGTTTCTTCAAAGGACCTTGAGTTACAAGCGGGAGGTGAAAGACAGACGGTAGATTTCATCTTCCCCTGTACTATTGCACTAGTATGTGTCTGTATTATTCATGAATGAGCTGCATGTGTGGACGCATACATGTGTGTGTGTGTGTGTGTGTGTGTGTGTGTCAGAGAGAGAGATAGAGAGAGAGAGAGGACGAAAGTGGTGCGGGCTTGGTGATGGAGACGGATTGGGTGGATGGTGATAGCAGGAATGTTTAAAATATATATATTGTTTGTTGTTTGATGCATTTTTGCCATCTTTGTTCAATAACCTGTCTCTATTGTTCTCGGCATGATATCTGCACTGTGTTAGAATAGAGGTGAACAGAGCCGAGTGCCTTTCTAAGGTGGGGTAGAGTGCAGCGAACCAATGCATTAGGAATGGAAGTGTGATCACTTTGTTCGTAGTCGAGTTGTTTTTGCCTCAGTTAAGCGTAGCCTAGATAGGGCTTGGAGGGAGAGCATGGACTATTATAAAGTCCGTTTTTCCCAAGGTGTTTGCACTGAATCTCAAGCAGGAATTG
Source organism: Chara braunii (assembly GCA_003427395.1). Taxonomy (NCBI): domain Eukaryota; kingdom Viridiplantae; phylum Streptophyta; class Charophyceae; order Charales; family Characeae; genus Chara; species Chara braunii. The sequence continues at coordinate 44,054 of BFEA01000433.1, forward strand.
AATTGCATGTAAGAATCTGAAGGCAAGAACAATGCAGCCAGTCATGGAAGATGGCTGGGGTTGTTAGCCTGGGTTTCTCGCCTGGGTCTGGGCTTGGCTGCGCAGTTGTGTATGCCTCGGTAAAGGTTGTGGATATTGTGGCCATTTGATCGTCTGTGTCTCAACAAGTTACGTCTTCGATGGTGAAGCATGCTTGTCGGATGAGTATCGCATCCACTCCGGTCCAACCACTTTGTCTTGCAGACACGAATTCCACATTTGCAAGCAGTGCAAGTTGTAATTCTTTTGCCAGTACGATGCATGCGTGGTGTTCTGATGATGAAGGCTTTTGTGATGGTCATTGTGCACGATCCTCTTACTTGGCATCTTCTCTCGCTCATGCTGTTGCTCCCTGTGCTCCCATGAATGCTTGCGTTCCTTGTTTCTTGAGTCATCTGTCATGTCTTGTAGCTTGGTGAGGTGGTCTGTGGCTCATGGGGTTGTGCAGTCTCACTTCCCAAGTCTTCAACTTGATGCCATGAACATGGTGGATTGACGACTGATAATAATGAAGATTGAAATGAAGTCCCAACTGACCTAGCTCATTTGGTACACCCCTGAACTGTTGAAATACAGACCCGAGTTCGAACTCCACTGGAAACAGATGAGTAAAATACTACCGTTCGGAATTACCTAAGGCCGACCAGTTCGATGATGATGATATCTGAAGGCCGTTGCCCTTTTGAAAGGTAAGATTGAAGTGAAGGAGGCTGGGAAAGATGCTTTGTGTGGGTGGAACAGAATGAAGAATAACGATATAGCGTGCGGTAGGGCAGCAGCTTACTAGATGTGGGGAGGTGCACATCTGTTGGCCTGTGGTTCTTTTCGGAGGGTAAACCTTGTTGTGTGTTTCAATTTTGCCTGTGACCATTTTGTTATTCTTTTTCTTATTCCGGTGTTGTCTGACGGACTTGACTCAGGTCTTTCCCTGCGAAAGTCACTGTGAATGTGATCTCTTGCATTGCTCGACCCAGAGTGGAGGAGGATAGGAGTTGTGTAAATGGGGGTGCTGTTCGAGGTGCGACGTCATCTGGGAGTAATGTGCTGCTAAGAAGCACGTGTCCAAATGGGCCAGTGTCATCTGATGGTGGTAATTGGCGAAGGGGAAACGTTGCCATGCCTGTGGGAAATTCACAAGGGCAAGGGAGAGCTGGTGGAGGATCTTCGGCTGCTTGCTTGCCGGAGAATGGTGGTTCTGTAGTCCGCGAAGGGCATCCTATGATGCCCATGTTCATTGTCCTTGCACGGTGCCACAACAGGAATGGTTCGGTAAGCCTTGCTAGCATGTCTCTCTCGCCCTCTAAGAACCAATTGAAATAGCTGTAAAGAGAAGAGGCCAATCGGATTGTGGGCCTTTGTCTTGACATCTATGGAGATGCGCTATGCTCGGAGCACGCGCGCGCATGTCCAAATGTGTCTATCATCATGGCTACTGCGTATCCAAACACTGGGTCTGTCTGGATACTGGACAGCAGTCGGGACTGGGTTTGGACATCCAGATCTGATCTAGGCCTGGAAGTCCCCTAAAAATCTGCTTTTTGTTTTCATTTTGAATTTCGGAGTAACCCTCAGCCAAAACTTGTTTGTATTATGATGCTGCGCAGCTTTTTTTTTTCTTTCTAGATTTCGTAAATTCTTTTTGAACAAGTCGAAATAGTAATTTTCAATTACTCTGGACAGTGCTGGGGATGTCCGACTTCCGGACCACGGGCAGCACACCCTACGGACTCTGGTCCGGGTGTCCAAATGGTAGCCATGGTGTGTGCTCTGCACAGTGCTACTGTAACCCCCCCCCCCCAAGGTACTAGACAGCTGTATTTGAGAATGGTTGTGCTACTAGGGAGTTCTCTTTGGGGATACCACGTATGAAGTTGTGTTTTGGGCATACCCTGAGCAGTTGCAGTGCAGTGGAGTTGAGTTGAGTTGTATTTGGGAAAATAGAAAGCAAGATATCAAGTCTGTGCTGTCTTCAGACTTCAGGCAGCCAGTTTGGGCAGGAGGCCCATGACCAAACTGTGGGCTGCGCCTTGCTGTGGATTATGCAAGGGTCGGGCTCGCTCTGGACAGTGCAAAAGCCTCACATACTTCCGTGATAGTGGGTTCAGCATCAAGGGGGATAACTTTTCAGGGTGGGACTGTTGCGGGATACTTTCCTCCCGTGGTGGCGTAGAGAAAGACAAATAAAAAAAACATGAAGATGCCACACTATGAGGAAAAGATGTGAGATCCTGACGCTAGGGTTGGACTGACAGATCTGGTGATTCTGTTTGTTTGTGTTAGTGTTCCAATTTGAACTCACTGTTTTGTGATTGGCACTTGCTTGGATTCTGCCTCTTTCTGCCTCTTTTGTGTATCTCCAATGTTTCAAATTAGCTCACACTTCCCGGATGATGTAATTAGTAAGATAGGTTGATGTCAGTGGAAGATAGTCTGAGAATTTCTGCAGCAGAGGATTGTGAGGGTGGAGAGGGGATCCACAGTGTTAGACTTGGGACAGTGTTGGGTTTGGAGGTCTGGCTCTTTAAGCTCTCGTCGCCATCGTTTGCAAGATCTTTTATCCCTTTTGGAATTGATGGACCACTTGTTCATTTGGAAGATTGCAAGGAGTTCGAGGACTTGGAGCAGAAATGCAAGGTGTCGGGATGACCATGCAACAAGGTGTCGGGATGACCTTGCAAGGATGTTGTGTATCTGCATGTTTGTGGGCGGTTGTTGTTGGGGTGGTTGGGGGGGGAGGGCACGCGTGCGCGCGCGAGATAGATAGATAGATAGATAGATAGATAGATAGATAGATAGATAGATATATAGATAGATAGATAGAGAGAGAGAGGTTTCTCTGCAATCGGTTGGAAATTTCATCCTCGTTTGTAATGTAGTCTGAGCGGAGGTCTATTCACCCTTGTTCGGTCTGCCTACCCTGTCCCATTACTTATCCTTGACTGCACCGAGTTGGACAACATGTGTGCTGCAGTGGTCCTGCTCGAGTTTCTATTCGATTGTGCTGTTCTTTTTCAACTTGGTAGAAGGTAATGGCCTTGTATGAAACGGCGTTTGAATTCTTAACCTGTGGATTAGTGAATCTACGTGTGCACCACGCAGTCACTAGGCAGGTACCCTATCTTGCTGTCGCTCTTGTATTTTGTTTCCACTTTCTTTGGAAAAGTGCTTCAGCAGTTGTTGCAGTGATAGGATTGTTGAGCACAATGTGCTGCCCCTGCCTCCAAAATCCTATTCTGTCCCACTCTCTATTCTACTATTCTCCTGAGTTTATTTGAACTTCTATTTTGACAGAGCCTTACCGACTTGCGCATAATCTGAAATGGTTATATGCAGAGCACTCTGGTTTGTCCTCTGGGAGAGAAGATGGTAAAAGTGCCCATCAAGAAGGGACGGGCAGCAATGGCATCAAGCTGCCCTCCCATGTCTGTTATGGCTTCCAAGCAGGCACGGGAAGGAGAAACATCTGCTGAGATTGCTTCATCTGCATCTTTTCTTTTGTCAAGTCATAACCGTCCAACTGGAATGAGCAGATTGCACTGTAAGAGCTGTTTGGAAGGTCCTAAGCTTTTGCTTGTTCTTTGGGGTGAGTCAGTTCCTTCATCGTTCTCCTGACAAGCTTCCCTTCATTCCATCTCGTAATTATTGGAACGATTCTGTTGAATAATTGCAGCTAAGATCCTCAGGCTTCCTTCTTGGAGTTTGTCAATTGCGTTGTGTGTGAAGCATTTGCTAGCTACGAACGTCCAGGCGACAAACACTGTCGTCTTGGTTTCCCTTTCTCCCTGAGACACCGATGCAGTGAGTTGTGAAGTGTGCTCGGTTTTTGGCATGTTGTTTGTTATG
>BFEA01000433.1:56834-68351 GCA_003427395.1 Chara braunii
CCCCCCCCCCCCCTCTCTCTCTCTCTCTCTCTCACCCCCTGCCCCACCCCTCGTGCCTCTCTCCCTCCCTCCCCCTTTCTTTTCCCTCTTTCTAGCGATGTAACCCTGGACAAACAGATGTGACTTTCTGTTCAGCTATTGTTATCGGTTACCAATGGATGTTCTCCTCAGCAGCCCTCTCTCTCTCTGTGTCTGTGTGGGACTGGTCCATATAATAGAGTATCTTTCAATGCCCCTTCGCATTCTCTCTCTCTCTCTCTCCCTCTCTCTCTCTCTTTCTCTGTGTCTCTGTGGGACTGGTCCATATAATAGAGTATCTTTCAATGCCCCTTCACATTCTCTCCAATGTTGAACTAGCAGTGCCTTGTCCAGGCAAAGGGGAAAAAATAATGTCCCGTTGGCTCGAGGCTGCCTGACCAAAATGGCTGCTGGACCAAAATGGCTGGTGTTGCATGTCGATTCAATCTGGAGTTTTTCGGAGGCTCGAGGCTGCTGGACGAAAATGACCTGTGGTACCAGCCAAAGGGAAAAAATAATGTCCCATTGGCATTTTGGCAAAGCTTGGTGCACAGGGGAAATCTGCCTCAGCAAAATGAGACTCGGAGGTACTGGTGGTTTGAGGGCCTTGAGATCCCCCTCGACGCTGTTTCCTTTTCCCATGTATGCAATTTATCTTCCGCTGTCCGTTGATGCTCTTGGAGTACCACTTGACACATGTATGGACAACATCTTATAATTTCCGCATTTCCCTAGTTATGAATAAATGGAGAACGCTCGCCTCAGAAGAATTAGGCTCGGAGGTACTGGTGGTTTGAGGGTCTTGAGATGTCCCTCGGCTCTTTTTTCCCCCCCATTCCCCGAATATGCAATGCATCTTCCGATGTCTCTTAATGCTCTTGGAGTACCCCTTGACAGATTTATGGTAAGCATCCGTTAACCGCTTGTGTCTTCGCCCGAATACAACATACGGTCATTATAGCTGTATTTGGTGCAACCTTCAGTCCAGATACGTCAACAATGACTGTTCGTTGTATCCAGGGTAAGAAGGTAGTCTGCTCATCTATCCAATTCTTGCTAGCGGTAATATCCAGTAATATCAAGTATGTCAAAGTATGGTCCTTTCGGAAAAGCAGGAATTTGGTGCCTTTGTTTTTAACCTTTTGCTTTCCACGCCTCAGGCTGACATTGGTTCATTGTGTTGCTTTTTTTATGTGCTATGGTTTTGTTCTGGAATGGACGAATGTTTCTCTTGCGCATGTGAACAGTCTGATGATCGGCTCGTGCATGTTGCATGCCGGAAGGATTGCTATGGTGTGGAGGTGAGGAGACTACATCGGTCAAGCACTTAAAAACCTCATGAAGTGTTTGTTCGTGGCATGGAGATGGTTTGTGCACTTTGCCGAATGCCTAATCGAAAGTTTTCTGCATTATGTGTAGTTTATTGTATGGGCCTGTACTCAAAACCATTAGAAGGTAGTACTGTCAACTGGTAGCTCCTCGATGTGGTTATCCCTATATTCCGCTATCCTCTATAGTATATCGTATAATGTGATGCCACCACTGCTTCTAGTGTTGTCGCTGACTGATCTAGTTTTTTTTTAATCTTGTACTCATCCGATCTCCATGCGAGCTCTTCTCCATGCTGTCCAGTTTTGTTCATTGGTGTTTTCAAGTGTGGTATTCTTTCCCTTGCTGATATATCATACAATGTGATGTCGCCACTGCTTCCATTATTGTCAGCCTGGTTTGTTTTTTTGTCTTGTACTCGTCCGTTCTCCATGCCATCTCTTCTCCATGCTGTCCAGTTTTGTTCATTGGTGTTGTCAAGTGTGGTATTCTTTTCGTTGCTGATATCCGCCTCCTGCCATTATCCTCTTCAAACCAATGCCTGGCATCAGTTTAATAATAGGCCTCACACAATCGGCTGGAGAAAGCCCCAAGAAAGGATCAAAGGAGCTCTGTCTCCTCTTCACTGGTGGTGGATGAAGGATCAGCAGAGTGCAAACTTTTAGGAGGATTATTCCTTTGACTAGGCAATTGCATTTTATGCGCTCTTTGTGCCTGAGACCTGAGTACATTGCCGGGAGTCGTATCTGTCTGGATTTTGACGTTTCACCATTTTGTTGTCCTTTGTAAGGCCAGGCGCTCGGTTTACGTGGTACTGTCCGGATTAGTGTCGCCTCTATCTTGATCTCTGAAAGTGTTTCTCAATGTTCTCATCCATGTCTGGAGTATCCTTCTGGTGATGATGATGATTGCTCAGGGTAACCAACCGGTTATCTAGTTCCGTATCGCGGAACTGGCACCGATGGTGGCTGTACTATACGGCAGGTGGGTACCAATGGAAGGACCTGTTGGGCTCCTGAGACCAACCAGGGGGGATCACAGCAACCACGGAAACGGATATTCTGGCTGTTCTTCAGCTGGGGTGGCTGAGAACAACAATAGGCCCAGTCAAAATTGATCACTGGCACATTTTCTTTTATTTTTTGCCCCAAAGTCAGAGAAGGTACAATCGTACACTGGGGATGTCCTTCGGCACATCCGTTAAAATTGGAACGAGACAGAGAAGATTAGCATGGCCCCTGCACAAGGATGACATGCATAAATCGAGAAATGGTTCGAATTAAAAAAAACAAACAAACAATCCTACACTTGGCTACGAGAGAGATATGACATAACCATCAACTGGCGCTTCGAGTTTTGCTTGGATACTAGAGGTCTGACATTGCCATCGAACTGGCCCTTGGAAGAGTTTTGCTTGAATGCTTGAGAGATGACGTAACCATCCAACTGGCACTATGACATGGGGCGTGCTGGTTGAAGAAAGGGCTTGTAGCGGATCCAAGGATCTCCCTTTCTCATTCTTTTCATCATGTGTTCTGTTCAACAGGGGGAGATTGAAGATTGGGAGACGGCTGGAGACCCCAGGAAAAAGGAGTTTGTCCATTGGTAAGTGTTCCATGCATGGTTATGCTTCAGCCATTTAAAATACACCTTGGGCTTCGTTGGCCAAGTGATAGGCCTTTGTGCTGAGTAAGGGAAAAGACACAATTGCGCTAAGATTTGGGAATGCTCCGGTTTGGTGGATTGAGGTGATGGGCCCATACTAGGCCCATAGCCATTGAGCACCTGCATAACGGTCAGCCGTGCATCACTCCGTGACTAAAAATAATGAAAAGGATCCTGCTTGGCTTTGTGAAAAAAGAGTGAAGTCTTTCCTATGCTAGGTGGTTTAAGGTTTGCTAGTGCAGAATCTGCAACTCAAAACCACAGGAGGAATTCTGTTTGACTTTGTCAGTCTTTGTGTGCAAAAATAGAGTGCAGCAATTGGAGCAGAAATAGACACCTTCAGCGGTGAACCGCCTGTTTTTGGTATGTTATATACCTTACCCGTCAATGGAGTGTTACGTTGAAACTTGAAAGCAATTCTTCGCTGCAATTGTTTTGTGTGGGAGCCTCTATGGAAAAGAGTGATACGATCTGTGGAATTTCGTCTGGCAGACACCTTTTTTGAAACTAAAAGTTCACATTCGGTACCAGATGGAGTCTGGTCTGCGTTGTTTGAGCTCTCTGTGGCCTTCAGCAGAACCAAATTTGCATGAACCTTCACATAACTGGTGTAAAAGTGAGTAGTCTTCTGAAGAGCCTCTTCTCAAGAGGGCCTTCTCAAGAGGGCAGTATTTGGTTTCAAGGAATCACAGACTCCAGCACAACTTGGAGAGAGTTTCTGTACCCGATGATTTCGGCAAGACTCCAGATTCATTGACAGCATTGACGGAACTTGGACCTTTGCTGTTTATTCAACTTGATTGTCTAGGCATTGCAAAACTGTGAAACCAACTAGTGGCAGGCAATGGCGTCCGGCGTTGGTAGCTGGGTGTCTCCTACTTGTCCATGCCTATCCATGTTCCTGGGTATGCAGGAATGTTTTGCATTAACCTGCCAGAACACGGCCCCAGCCTTGCTGAAAAAGAAACTCGTCACCTACAAAGATTTTGGAGGCTCGGCCTACCGGACCGCAATGGCTGGCGGCGCCAGCCAAAAAGAAAAGAAGTGCCCCGCTGGTGGTTCGGAAAAGCTTGGCGCGCAGTAAGGCACCTGCACACCTGGGTGCACTGGTGGTTTAAAGCACCAGTACACGACACATCGGCCCGCGGGTGTCAGCACGAAACCCGCACCACTTCGGCAGCCGCCAATTTTTGTTTTTCAACAGTGCCCCACGCCGCACGGACCCTCCGAGTTTTGCTTGTGGCGACAAAAAACTTTCTGCAAGGCTGGGGCTGTGTACTTGCGGCTTAACACAATTAGAATACTCCTTAGTCACCTGAACTAACTCCCCACCAATAGATCGAGCCTTTCACAGGTTGCTGAGGATGGCTGCTCGTATCATCACCCTCAGCAGACCTGTGACTGATTGGGGGAAAAAAACACAAGGTGCCCGTTAGTAATCCTGGCCGGAGAAGCAGTTGGTGCAGCTCACATCTCCGTTTGTCACTCTGGACAGACATTTCATAGTGTTTTGTGCCCACAAGGTCCACGTGTACAATTGGTCAACATGCAAAGGTGACGATCATTGAATCAACTGTCAAGGTGGAGGCAGAAGTTTGTAGGCTTCAAATAGGGACCACGCTCGTGAACTGAAGATGGCGGAAGGTATATGGCTTTAATGGGTTGTGTCCCAGCTTGTTAACGCTTTCAGAATACATCGGGCGGCTGTTCAGTATTCAAATGAAAAGCATGTCAGGGAGTGCAAGTTAGAGTGGCCGTCGTATTGGTAGGCAGTGAGATGGAAACACTACACCACCACTCAACCGAAACCTTTTTTGCGGATCCGTTCGCTTGCTGCAGACTGGCCTTGCGGAACACAGACCACTATGGAAGCAAAGACAGCTACTGCAACAAACTGCAGCTGCAAATGTGAACCATGGCAGATTTAAGTAGATGACGGATTTCAGCAGTGGTGGTTTCTTGTCGAAGCTGCTGCTCCCTTCACGTACTGACCTGCACCATCCCCCTCTGTCTGGTATACAGGCACAAAAACTGGGTGTGTTGGTGGAAGTGCTTGTTTAAGTTGATGGAAAGGTGTGTGTTTGCCCTGGCTTTTAGTGTTCCCTGTGCTTTGTTTGTTCCTCTCCCTTGCTGCTGACCAATCTATGGCGAGTGAATAAGTTAATGATGTCTGGCGTGTTCTCCTGGTCAGGAGTTCATCATCACGAGGCAAAAGAAGGGTTGCAGCTGACCTAAGCAATGTCAGTCAACAAAGAGGTGGAAATATAGATCTTACTCGTGCAGACAAGTGTGAAATGGAGGGTATGGCCAACTCAGTCTTGCTGTCCGAGAAGGATGCTGATCAAATGTCAAGGGATGTTTCAACCACCTGTACAGGCTCTGCGGACGTGATGCATGTGCATGCCCCGATAAACTATCTGGCTACAAAGAACTCACATTTACCAGGCGAAGGCGTGGAAGAAAGTGTTGTGGAAGTTGTTGAGAATCATAAAAAGACAGCAGTGGATGGTGTGCAGTCAATGACGAAAGGCAGCAAGGAGAGTAGGCAGAAGAGTGAGGGGAAGGTTGGTAGGCCGAGCAGCCTGGGCACGACTGACGCAGAACAACCAACTATGGGAAATGAGAATGCAGGACAGGTTGTACTTGCGCAAGAACAGAAGGGAAATGAAGAAAAGGAACCAAGGGTGTCGAATTTGATTTATATGGATGATGGGAAGAAAACTACCAAAGCGAGGAAGAGGAAGAGGGAGGCAGATGCTGATAACGATAAACTCAGAAGGACAAAGGAGAAGACAGCTGTGGACCAACAAATGGACTTGTTGACAGATGCAGACAGGAAGGAAGGTGAAAGAGTGGATTCTGTTTGTAATGATGGGAAATCCAAGTCGGCATTTAATCAGGAGATTTCTTCAGAGGTTGAAATGATCCAGGTTCAGATGCAGGAGCAGGACAAGGGGAGCCATATCAATATGGAAGAGAGGCAGCGAGATGGGGTGGCTCGAGGAAGAAATGAGAGGCAGATGCAAGAGGGAGACGAGGACGGAACAACCATTGGAGGGAAGGCAACGTTGGCTGGAGGAAGGAATGAAAGGCAGGCACATGGAGGAGATGAGGACAGAACGAACGTTGGAGGGAAAACAAAGAAGCCAAAGCAGTCTAGGGTCAAATCTAGGCAAATCAAGGAGACGTCTGGGGACGCAGTGAGAGAAGATGAAGATATAGAGCGAGATGCAAGTCCAAATGGACGAGAGCGAGAATTAACAAATGCAAGAGCAGGAAGGCTGCGAGAGGGTTCTGAGACTGATGGTGGAAATCCTGGTGAGACAGCAGAGTTTGCGAGAAAAGAGAAGAGCAAGGAGATGGCAGTGCAGAGGAAGAGTAGGGCAGTCAGTGGCGTGCAGAGGAGAAATAATCGGGGATTTGGAAGGATGCGACCTAACAGCGAAGTTTCTGATCGAGGAGTACTGGATGGAAATGCCCGAGAAACTTCTGAATCTGCCACGCCTGCATTGACAGAAAAAACAAGGGAGTGGAATGACCTGGGTATGCCCGAAAATTTTATTATGCCAGATCAGCTTCCAGAGCTGAAGCAGGGTGATAGATTGGCCCAAGAAGCAGGTAAGTTGGGGCTGAACGTGGAGAGAACCGTAGATGGGGCGAAGGATATGGCGGAGGCTGATATTGCTGCAGCAAGCAGCAATGCAGCAACCGCAGCAGCAGTAGGCAAGAGGGCAAAGTCACAGTCACCGTCAAAGGGTCAGAGAGTGGTTGTGGATGGTAATGCTGACAAAGGAGGGCAGTGGAGGAAGTTGAAGTCGCCGAGAAAGGGCTCTAAGCAGGATGTTTATGTGGATGGTGGAGCATCCAACAAGGAGGGGGAGAAGGCAGCCGGAGTGGACGAAAGTGCTGAGCAAAGCCCTGACGATAGCTCATTGGCAATGCCACAGCAGACTGCAGATCATGATTCAGCAAAAGAAAATGGGAAGCTCGAAACAGAGGTCGACATTGCTAGCGAGAGGGGAAAGTGTGTGCCCAAGGCAAACCCCAGCGAGGGGATTGTGAAGTACCGGAAGAAGCATAATGCTGCCGATGTTCGCAAATCAAATGATGCCTCTGTTGATAAATGTAAAGGAAATCTGGTTCTCGCCTTGAAAGGAAACTTCTTGTCAACCAAGGATACAGAATACAAGTCAAAGGAGAAGGAAAATAGGAAGAAAACTTTTTGTCCAAAGCCACCCGAAAAGGGTGAAAGACATAAAGAGAGTGTGAGAGGGCAGAAGCGGTTGTTTGCTCTAGACTCAGATGCAGGGGCAAGTGAGGCTGCAAGATTGAAACGATCACGAGGCAGTGTGGAAGATGCATCTAGGTCCAGATTAACAGCTTCTGAGGTAGCAGAAGGCGCTGAAACGGAGAAAGAAAGTCCTCCTGTAATGGGAGAGACGTTGAGTAAACAGGGCGACAGAAGCAAGGCAAGTGGTGTAGAGCGCACGAATGTTGTTGCCAACGGGGATATGCGGCGGGGCGAAACTTCAGAGGTTGGAGAATCTCCGAGAGAGGCTGCAACGGGAGACAAGGGGGAAAGTGGCCAGGAGAAAGCAACTGTAGATCGAGGGAAGCCAGCAGAGCTATCCGCAGGAAGGCCTTGGGAGGAGGTGCCAAGTATTTGCAGGGAAGAAGGTGCCGGGACGAGCATAAGGAATGGAAATGAAAACGAGTCTGGCGAGTTAACAAGTCTGCAATCCCCCATGGGTGGTGGAGTAAGGGCAGCCGAAGTAGAAAAAGGGATACAATCCCTCTCTAGAGCAAGGGAAGGGGTAGGATTGACAGCAGAGGAGTCCAGGATCAAAGGCGTAATGACAGATTCTCATACTGGAGATGACGCACAGTGGAGGAGTTGTATGCCTCAGGAACATGATGTCGAAAGGACTGTGACAGAAAATGGTGCAGTGGGGGCTTGCCAGAGAACGGAAAGTGTGACAGAAGCGCAAATGAAGGGGGCAGACGGTGAAGTAGGGACAGAAAGGGTAGGAGATGTAGATACTGTAAAGAAAGACTGTGTAAGATTAGCTCAGAGTCAGCGATCAGGCCTGGGCTTGATAACGCCAGCAAAAGTGAGAGCACCAGGAAAGCTGGAAAAGAGAAAATTAAAAGCAAAGGGAAAATCAAAACAGCAGCCCACTCATCCTGTTGTCAGGGAAGCCTGTATTGCGAGTGCAACACCAGAAAAGTGCATCCCATCCCAGCCCATTGCCGGTGGACATGCAGCTGCGCCAGAAAAGCACAAGCACCGGTCCAAGTCTGCAGAAACAGTGGATTCTCAAAGGTGAGGTGGTTTCTCATTTGTTCAATTTGTGAACTGACGTCCCAAATTGTCTACGGGATTGTTGCTTCTGCTAGACTGATCATACCATAACCGAAGTCTTTCACATTCAGTGGATTGCATGAGGAAATTCAGAGGAATGGCAAACACTTATTATAACTTGTAACTGACGTACGTTTTCTGCCTGCTGTTTGCCCTATCTCGTACATAGAGTACGCCCGAGTGTTTTGCAGCTGCCCTTCATTAGGAGAAGTGTTGTGCAGCACCGCTGTGAACGACAGCGACCAATAGATTGGCCCTCGAGATACAAATCCTCACCAGAAGCTAGATATCACTAGTTAAGTGTTGCTCTTGTCGAAGGATATGTTCGCAAATCTCTACGTTTTCTGCCTGCTGTTTGCCCTATCTCTTACATAGAGTACGCCCGCGTGTTTTGCAGCGGCCAAGCGTTGTGCAGCACCGCTGTGAACGACAGCGACCAATACAAATCCTCGACAGAACCTGGATATCATTGTTAACTGTTGCTCTTGCCGAAGGATATGTTTGCAAATCTCAGATTGATCAGTTTTGTTAACAAGTCGGGTAAGGGTTTGGGCTCCCTGATGAAATGCTTCAGGGTAAGCAAGCGTCGTATGGACTCTGTAGGGTCCAGACTTTTGGCTGGTGCTTTCACAGCCGTTTCACAGGCAGCCTGTCATGCTAAAATATATATATGGGCATGTGGTAACCCGGCAAGTATTGAATGCAAGTATTTAACCCACTGAGCAACACCCCAGCGATTCCTGTCCTGCATCACATTCTCTTGCCGACAAATCTGCAGCTGTCCCAGTTCGACAACTAATTGATGATGGATGTCGTAATGTGGAGAAAGCCTAGGAGATGGCATGGTTTGTGTAGATGGGTCAGATGACAAATCCATGTTCTGATATGTAGTTAGAAAACTGACAATGCGGCTTTTCGTGGACTGCAATTTGTGGTGTGTCGTTTTTCAATTTTGCTTTCAGTCGCCAGCTTCTTCTCAAGCGACAGTTTTATCACTCCCACACAGCTCAGGTATGTTTGTTCCCAGCAAAAATATTATATCCAAATTCTTGTGGGTTATAGCAGTGTGCCTTTAAACCCCCAATTAAGTGCAGAAGCATCCAGGGTGAACCTTTCGCATAAGTGAATATTTGTCAGAATCTCAATGGTCTTGGCTGGTTAATCTATGTCAGTGCTATGCTTTTTATTAAAGGCAGTCTTTAGCAGTTTTCTGTCTCCTCTGAAAGTAGGTGAAAAGGAAGTGTTTCATGCTGTGTGCTTTTTGTCTTCTCCTCATCTGGGCCCTGTACAGGAAGGGCATGTGCTTGTCAAGGTGTTCCTTATTTCCTTCCTGTCCTGAGGATGCTATTTCTTGTTCTGGACTGGGGATGCTATTTCTTGATATGGCAGAGCCACATGTCTGGGTATCGTCGGATGCGCACGTTGGGCTGTTGGGTGAATTGAGTGGCTGCCTTCGTGACTATCATGTGTATTGATGGTGTCCATCTCTGGGATTTTTTCGACCGAAATGCATAGTAAGGAAAATGGCCCTTGAGGGGATCGTGTGCTCATGGTCTGGCAGAACCATGAAGAGGCAATCAGTATCATTGAGTTGGGGACACCAGGCAGTGCATGCAGAGCACCAATCGCAAAACTCGGTGGCCCTTGGTGTTCGAGGCGCTTTTCTTGTTTTCATGCTGGGGCCCACGTAAGGTCATCCCTCTGGCTTGTGTGCTCGCCGCCTTCCATTTGCTCCCATCGGCTTAAGATGGGCTTGCTGTTGGTGGTGTCGGGCTCGAGCTGTGGAGGTACGTCGGGCCTTGCCTTTTGATCTCAGGTCGGGCAGGAGCACCCGCCCAGTTTAACCATATAACTAAGCGGAGGAAGAGAAACCGACAAGGATTCCATTGGTAGAGGCGAGCGAACCAGGAATAGCCCAGACTGAAAATCCGGGGGCTCTTTTGTTCCCTGAATTGTAGTCTTGAGAGGCAACCTCTGCAGCGGGCCGTGTGCCCCTTCCAGGGAACCTGCACACCTTAAGCCGATGGGAGCGAACGGAAGGTGGAGAGGGTGGTTAGATGGAGGAGGAGGTAGAGGAAGATTTCCTTTATGAACTGCGGAAGTTTAGTTGTGAGGGTCTCGATGCTGTTGCTGTTCAAACGAGTGATGGAAACGCTTTCGTGTTTTGTGCGACAGTGAGCTTTTCTTCTACTTTATTCCGCGTAAATGTCAGTTTTCTCTCACCGTATTGAATGGAGAGGGATTGACAAGGGGTGGGGGAGTCCCCGAACAGGCAATAGGGAGAAAGCTATTGGTGGAGGCGAAGGGGAATGGAAGAGAGATGGTAGTGGAAAGAGCGTGGTAGATCGTCAGTAAGGCATTTTCTTGATGTGCGCACCTTGGTTACCGCCCTATTTTCAAGTTTGTGTTTCAAGCAGTTGTTTCTTTTTTAATGTGCATTGTTGTTTTTGTTTCCCCCTTTTTATTCTGTGAGATCCTGGGCTACCGGCCAGGCTGTCCAGGTCACCTTGTTTGACCGGGTGACCCGGGCGTGAAAGGACCAGGAAAGGGCTCACACACACACAAAAAAAAGCTCTGAAAAAAAAACTATGTGACGCACGAAAATAAACTGAACAGCTTCTCGCCTCAGGGTCACATTGAAATTCTTTACCAAATTCAAAACAAAAAATAAGTTTTATATTTTAACCATGGTAACCGCGGACCCGGACACCGGACATTTCCGGACCGTTTTCCGGACTTGTGTCTGGACCGGTCCGGACTGTCCGGTGATCCGGACAGTACCGGATACCCGGACATCACCGGACCTGGACTGTCCGGACCGACTGGACAGGGACAAGATGTCCGGAAAAAAAAAAAAAACAAACAAACAAACAAACAAACAAACAAACAAACAAACAAACAAACAGAAAAGAGAAGAAAAGAAAAGAAACGGGGAGGGAGCTCACCTCGTTCGCACTTCGTGGCGGAGCACCTGCATCAAACGGTCTACAGTTCATTGAACAAGTGGCACACAAAGTTGGACTGTCGGGCAAGCACAGTTCAAGACTTCAAGTTCATTCAAGATCAGCAGCATTCAGCAAACACATTCAAGTTCACTGAAAGTTTGAAACACGACAGAGTACAACAAAGACAGACAACGCAAG
>BFEA01000433.1:78921-89660 GCA_003427395.1 Chara braunii
TGTGTGTGCATGTGCGCGCCTTCGTGTTCGCTATACACAACTCCAGAAAGAAAGCATACGTGTGCTCGACTCTTCCGTGCGCTGTGCGTGTGTGACACTGTGTGTGCGTGCATGCCTCTGGGGGTGAGTGCGAAAGCACGCACCAGTTATTTATCTCATTTCACTTTGTCCTTTCACGAAGGAAGTAGTTTCAATTGTGAATGGCATAGCTATCCTTGTCTCGTGTGTGCTTTCTAACCCACACTACAAAGTACCGACCCCCGCCGTTCTGTCCTTAGGATCATCCTTTTTCTGTCTCCACGTCTGCTCCTTGGTACACATTTCCATGCTCCTGTGTGAGCGATGCCTTGCTAGTTTTGTTGTTTGTCCGCACTTATGTGCATCTTTACTATACTCCTGTGTGTGCTTGGCATTTCAAGGTATTACTTCGCTCATGTTTTACGTCTACATGCTTTCTAGTTTTGTTCCTTGTTTTGGTTTCTTCTGCACACATTCTTTTATGTTTTTGACTGATCGATAATGTGTGACTGACTTGCTGTCCTTCCCTTATGACGCGCAGGTGTTTTATGTTCTTTCTGGTCAAATTATGGAATTTCTGCCTCGTTGATGGCTTTGTCATCGATAAGTGCTTCCGTATCATAGACTCCTATGTACCAGAAGCCAACCCTGATGGGAGGCCCTTTGCTACTGAAACTGAGGAGACGTCTGTTGAGCCAATTGTTGCAGCACAAACTCGGACAAAGATGGGTACTGCTGCTGCTGCCGATGAACACAAGGACAGGAGGAGGTAGTGTCTCCGCGATGAAGAGATTGAGTATTACACCTGCCTGTAACACTAGGGGGGCTGTCCAGTGCCATGTTCTTCAAGATTTGGCTGTACTGTGTCCTTTTGCGAAGAGCAGTCTATTTCGTCACACACATTGGTGAGCTGCAATCCTACAGACTACAACCCCTGGGCAGTTGATTAGACTAGTTTATCTTCCCTTGAATGAAGCTTTAGGCACTCGGTGCAACTCTTAACCATCGAGGAGGTGGCACTAGCAAGCGGCGGGCTGCGCAGGTGGTTAAGCAGGCTGGCAGGCTGGAGAGCAGGCAGAGGGGGAGGGATAGATAGAAGAAGTAGCGTGGAGGGAGGGAAGACGGGTGAATACAGGCATAATGCCATGTGTATTCAAATTAACGGAAAGGCGAGTGCGAGATGGAGTTGCGGCGATGTATGTTGAATTGGGACTTGAGCAGGTTCAATTGGAGGTTTGTTAGGACACCCGTTGATTCTTTTTCTTTTTTTCTTTTTGCCGTCTCTTAAACGAGGAGTAATGAACACAAGCTTGTGATTTGTTTGCTCCTCCGATTTTTCTTTCTCACTGTTAACTATGTTCCTGCCCTTGCTTCGGAAGTGTCGGCGGTTCCTTACAGGGGCTGCTATGAGAAAAAAAAAAAAAAAAAATGTCGAAAAGAATCGCATGGAATCAGACGTCCGTCAAATGTTGGGCCTGATGACTTTCTCTTGATATTTCAAAGGGATCTCATTGGATCGAATTGTATATTCAAAAGAACAAATGTTCCTCATTGTACTCCGTCCCGTCCGCCTGTTCTGGTCGACTCAATACATATGCTCTCTAGATGGGTCAAATCAGAGCCTATCCTCTGCTTCACTCTCCGGTGGAGGGGGGAATCTGTGATTATCTCCCAGAACCTACACGAGCACAAAATGAATCATGACAAGACAAGGGGAAAGTTGGAAAACAAAATAAACCACGTCGACATTGCCTTCTTGTACCTTTTTCTTGACTTTCTTAAATGCTGCATGTGCTATGTAGTAAGCAGTTGCTGATCAGCGAATGCGTTGTCTCCCCGTTGGGGAGGAGAGAGCCCATGCAGAGGGCACCAATCACCGCTGCTCATCTTCTTGTCTCCCCAGCCTACGTCTTTCTTTTCCTTCCAATGCCAGGCGCCTCAGCAAATGCGTTGTCTCCCCGTTGGGAAGGAGAGAGCCCATGCAGAGGGCACTGATCACCGGTGCTCATCTTCTTGTCTCCCCCACAACCACCCTACTTCTTTCTTTTCCTTCCGATGCCAGGCGCCTGTTTGTGTGCAAGTGCTCCCCTCATTCAATCTGCAATGGGTTTTATGTTCTGCTTTACACCTTGAGCTAGGAGCACATGCTGTGTGTGTTTGCAGCGAGCGACATAAGTCATTCGCCTGGCTGTAGGTTTTATACAAACGGGTTGCTTTGCTTGCGATTCCTGATGCATCTTTATACCAGGTCTGACGGGTCATGTTTTTTGGACCTGAGCTGTTCCTGGTTGTCCTTGTCTTCCTTCCCTCGACTTCTCTGTGCTTTCTGCACAGTTCTTGTTGCTTCTGCTTTGGCATGTGAGAAGCGCGTGTTGTCATTTCCCAGCGCTCCACACTTCTTCCACTTGTTCAGCGTGAAACACAGTTCTTCTTGCTTCTGCTATGGCATTCGGGAAGAGGGCTTGTTGTCATGCCCAAGCGCTTCACAGTTCGTGTGCACTTGTTAAGCATCCGGCTGTTCTCGCTCTGCTGTGCTCATTGTCATCATCAATATTTTTGTGCTCCCTTCCACTCCATCATCCGGCTGTCACACTGCCGAGGCTCTTACCGTATTCTTTGCGCGTCGTATTCTTTGCGCATCGCATTCTATTGTAGGGTTACCAAGCAGTGTGAGAGAGGTGGAGTTTTGTTCTACAGATGATCTGCAAATAGCAGGCTGCAGTGTACTTGTTCTGCAGATGTACTCGTTTCAAAATATACACATGTTCAGAAGGGCAAAACGAACTTCTGGAATTCAGAAGGTACAGTACAGGGCAGGCCTAGGGCACAACGAACTTCTGGAATTCAGAAGGTACAGTATAGGGTAGGCCTACCTCTGAGGGGGTCTTATGGAGTGAGTGGCTGAAGTATTGAATATCCGATAGTCGACTTGGTGCTGGCGCAGTCTTCTTGAAAAACTTTGTGGTACTATCATTAATCGCCCCATTTCTTTTTGAAAGACACCTCAGCAGGAAAATGAAAAAGACAGAAAGATAACAGGAAACCTAAAAAAAACAAAACAAAAAAGGAAAGCTAATCATTGATTGCCCCATTTCTTTTTGAAAGTCACCTTGGCAGCTCAATAAAAAAAGAGAGGTCAATAAAAAAAGAGATCACTCGTGGTTAATGGGTGGTGCAGCTGGTGCTATTTTTTAGGCGAATTTTTCACCGAAATTGCCATATTTCCCTGAATTTTTGCTTTTTTCTTGTTTTTTTTTTTGTGTCCGATATGTATGTGCTTGAGGGTATATCTGTATTCAGTTTCAGCGTATTTGGACGAGTAACGAAGAAGTTGGCAAAAGCACCGAATTCGGGAAAAAAATTGGCGAACTCCGAAAGCTACTCCGAATAGAGTTTTTTTTTTTGTTTGTTTTGTTTTGCCTGCTTCGTTTTTTTATGTTTGTATTATGAGCCTGCACAGTTTGTTCGCAAAATTTTCCACGACGTTGCTTGTAGTGATGTGGCGAAAGACCCCAAATTTTGGGCTTTCCATTAACCGCGTGTCAAAGAGATGAGAAAAACAGAAGGGCAGCGAAAGGAAAAAAAGGAAGAGTTTGTGTCGTAATCCAATAAGCAAAACCGTGTCAGTAAAAGGCAATAGCTTGATTAAAGTTCATTAAACTAGCTTCCAGGACAGTGGTGGGGACCAGGGATGACAACTGGGTGTCCAATCAGTTAGGGTTTCTGAATCCGAGGAGATTCACCATCCCTCTAATGGATTGGACACCCAGTTGACGTTCCCGGTCACAACCACTGTTCTGGAAGCTAGTTAAATCAAGCTATTGCTTTTAGCCTTTTACTGACACTGCTCTATATTTATCTTCCCCTTTCCCTCCATCTTCCCCCTTCAACGCCTTTATGGACACCATTCCGCTTATCCCTCCTGCCTCCGCTCTCCTCCCTTCCCCTCCCTCACCCCAAACTAACTTGGCATCAAACAGCGGGGGATCATAACCCCCAACGGATCATCCACTCATTTGGGGGGTTTGACCGCAATGGCATTCATAAGCTCGTGCATCGTCCTGTGGACATTGGCATGCGTCTGGCTTTTGTGACTTTTTATGCGAATAGCTTTTC
The DNA here is from genome assembly GCA_003427395.1 of Chara braunii. NCBI lineage: Eukaryota > Viridiplantae > Streptophyta > Charophyceae > Charales > Characeae > Chara > Chara braunii. The sequence goes on from BFEA01000433.1 coordinate 83,056, forward strand.
GTGAACACGTACCTATCTCAGCCTTTTGACTTAGATGAAGTGTACAGTCTCTGTTCTGGTCCGTTGAATATCTGAAAGAAAAACTTTTCATGAACACACATCTGAAAGCATTCGAGGACATAGTCTAAACAACCAGTACGTTTTGCGTGGCCATTTTGCCGCAGCATGGCATGCATACAACTGCAAGTTTTGGCATTTTTTGTGGCACGGCACATTTCGAGGCTCGGTAAGGGAAGGGTAAAAATTGCTGGTAAAAATTACTGATGGTAAAAATTACTGGTGAAAATTACTGGTAAAAAATACTGGTGAAAAGTACTGCTGATTTGTGCTTTATATTGTTTTTCTCTCAAATTCTTTTTTCCCCTTTTACTACCTTCCTACCACTACTCCTAAGACTTTATATTTAGCCGAAAGCCCGAGAAAGGTATAATTTAGGGGCGAACAGTAAAGAGCTGGAAAAGAGGTTTCTCCAAATTGTGCATGATTGGCAAACCCCGGTGGTCAAAGCATGGATTTCTTCCCCCTTGCTGTGAGCTGGTAGGCCCAAGGCTTCCCAGTTCAGAACTCCAGGGAAAGTAAAACGGATAGGGTCATTAAACCGTCATTGCGTCCAATGAAATCAACAAGTGGTGGCTGGGTACCGTGCTAGGCACAGGACAGATCAGACCACCACCCCTACCAGTTTGGCAGCAGTGCACAATTCGTTTTTACTGCACCGCCGAAGGTCGAGTCCGGATCCTTCGTGATGACAAGTCGGAAAAGTGATTTTTGAATTATTTGCAGAATTTTAAATTTTTGAATTCACAACTTGAGGCGTGCTATTGGCTCCTGGCTGCGGGGATCCGCGTAGCCAATGTGTTGGCCGAGATGCTTGTAGAGGTGGGTGTCCCAGGGAAGGGAAAGAAAAGGTGAGAAGAGCATCTGTGTTTATGGACGTTGCAGAGAGGAGGACAACAGGATTAAACAGCAACTGTGTTTGCCTCCGTTTGTCTCCAAAGTTGGCCGTCATGGTGGGTGAATGTGTATGTTGGTCTGAGTGTGTGTGTGAGCCGGCAGTCCTGGGTGCTTAAAAAAAAAGCAAAAAAAAAAATGCTAGGCTTTATGGGTAGCACTGTTGCATTTGGCAGAGAGTTTCAGCGGCAAAAAAGGCAAAAAAGCTAGGAAGATTTTCATGACCGGCCGGTCACCTGGGCGTGATGCCCGGGATACCCTGGCATGGAAAAAAAATAAGAAATGGTGGTGGTTTTTTTCCATGATCTCCGAGACGAGCCCAAATCTGTTGCAGAGAACACTGAGAGCAATCCTTGATCCACTCGGGCGGTGCTTCATAGACCTAGCTGCCAAAAGACACCATCAGGACACGTAAATTCAGTGTCAAATTCAGCAACCTCGAATAACAAGAACACAAACTTAATGACAAAATGACCACACGAACAAATAACTGTACAACCCACCATACGATTACTGCATCAATAACTACATGGTAAGGAATGCGAATTGGAGGGAAGCTGATAAAAATCAAGGAGCAAATTCGACCTAGCAAAAACACGAGTCAAAAGAGCAATCATATAAGTATTGTAAGGGAGACCCTCATAAAGATGAAGAGTGATAAGACGTCAAGACTGCGTCAGTTCATCAAGGAATTTTGAAGGGCAATATATTCGTATAGTGTTATATAAGAACGTGGATAAAATCGGAAAATAAACATTTGGACATATCACTCATAACCTTGCGAACGGTAATTTATGAGATATTGGCGAAGACTCTCGTCAACAGATTGATTTCATTCCGGGAAGATATCATCAATTCCACCTAGACAAGATTCGTAAAAGCCATAAGAATTCAAGACAATTTTTGAATTGAATGTTAAATCTAACTAGATAATTCAAGCATGATGTGACCTTTGTGTTTTTTTGAAAGCGTACGATCGCATGAGATGACTCTTTCTAGACAAATATATGGATAAGATTAGCTTTGTAATGGACAACGATCGGAATGTGACCACAAGCGTGCAAGTGAATGAGGTGTTAGCTTAGGAAATTCAATTATTTGTTTGACAATGGGCCCCTTTATCCGCCTTCCTTACATTATTGTAATGGAAACGTAAGCGGCGAATTCGCGAACTAACGAGGACATTAAACGCCTTAAGATCTCCTTCGTCCCGGAAGAGGTGATCCCGGTTTGCTCGTGGTTTGCGGACGACTCCACACATATGGATACCTCTTTTGACTATATGGAAGAGATTAAGAACCTCATGGACTATTTCATAGCCCTCTCATATATGACAGTAAAATGTTGAGAGTGGCGGATTCATCATCAGGGGGTTTGTCCATGTTCATAGCGTAAGGGAGGCCGGTATCCAATGATGATTGGATTCTAAAACGAATATTCAGAGTAGTAGTATTATGGAATGATAAACAAAACTTTCTGTTCAGGAGGTCATTGGTGATTAGAAATGTAGTCCTTGTGCCGCTTCTCTATACGCTTGAAGGGAATGTGCGTCTGGCGTAACGCTCTCACACAGATTTATCGTTCGTTGTTGAGAAAGGTGTTTGGACAAGGGGCGGACCGAGTGAAATGAAGAGTTGCTTTTGTTTCCAAATCGTCGGGCGAATGTTTGAATACCAGTACATAGTGTCGGGACGTGCAGAGTAGTTTTTTTTTTTCTTTTGCCCAGTAGATTCTTGGTTTTCTGCTTTTCTTCAATAGATTATATTCTTCATTTTTTTGTCTTTTTCGAAGAAGGCTCGGACGGAAGGGTCTCACTGCACTACTCTCCTTATGCACTAAAGACAAAAAAAACGGCAACGTTTCTCTCCATGTTATAGTTGTAGATCTAGTTTCATTTTACACATTTGGAGAATTGTGCAGCAAGGCCCAATGTATGGCGGTGTATCTTTCACTTTTCCAGGGGGAAATTCTTTTGGACTTTGAAGTTCTAGCGGTTCATCCAGTCTCATTTTGCACATTTGAAGAGTATTGCAGAGACCCTATGTCCATTTGGTGAGCAGTGGAGAGGGTCTCGCTCCACTACTGACCACGTGCACAAAGGACAAGAGAATGGAATCGTCTTTTTTTTTCTTCTCAACATTGTTTTTTTGTTTTTTTCCGAGGTGAGTAGTGGAGGGAGGTCCGATCTGATAGTGTTCTTCGGGCCTCGCTCGACAACCCAGCAGGTGACGGCCTTGAGATATCATCATTGAGTTGACCGGTGTCGAGCACATGGTCCTTGCATAGGGGACCTTCCCGTCCATGTCACGCAGGATTGACAAATTTGTGAGTCACATCATGTAAGAGGAAGCAGCGGAGCGGCTCCAACCGAGTGCTTCAGCCATACCTCCATCGGGTCCCTACAACATGATAGGGTCTTGCGAGGTACAACTTACCTCCACCTGCAGGAGATGTCACCATGCCTTGCGTGGTGTATCCCCGCTGAGCTACTGAACCACGCCCAAAAGCTTTTACGTGCAATTGTGGAGGCGGCCCAGCCAACGACGTTTCTCATATGTTGTAGCATAGGGGATATGTGCGGTCCACGCCTAGATCGGAACCGCACGCGAATCATCGTGGGGGCGATGAATTCCAACGCACGGTTCTGCGCTAGTCGACTAGGACATTCAAACCTAACCACACGTCACACTACGAAATAATATTACTTCAATATGCATATATGCCTAGTCCCTTTTTCAAACGCTCTGACCCATAACTCAAAAAATGTTAAAAGTGTCTGGGTGAGGTCTGCACAAGGACGCATAAAAGAAAATGCATGCGCGAGAGAGGCCATAATACTCAATTATGTGTACTCCCTCGATCGGTCGTTAAGGCGACGTTTCATGTGGTGCACGCAACCGCGCAACCCCTGATGGGTTTCAGGGTTGTGCACGACACTCAAGAAGCAAAAATACCATGAAGGAACCCTCCTTTATGATATTGAACGGTTGAAGGATAAGTCGTTCCGCCCTTGGGGCGCTCCTGACTGTTAGGAAGTATGTGGCGATAAGCAAGGGGTGGGAGTACAACACATAAGGGAGACCCTTTTGTGTTTGAGCAGAACCTAGAATGTCCAGGACAAGGACCTTGAATTATAGGTTCAGGACCAACATCAGACTAATCATCTAAAAGCAAACCGTTCAAGATGCAGTCTGCTCGTCTAGTTCACGCAGAAAGATAAAAGAAGGTGAGGATTAGGGAACATTCGTCGTACCCGAACCGAGTTCCATTTCAGTCGGGGGGAGTCGAGCGCTAAACTTTGCGCTTGACTACTCTTGCCTCTTCGCTAGATGCGACTGGCAAGAGAAATGGAAATGAAAAGGAGGAGGGGAAAGTCTTCGAGAAGATTAGGGAGATTCATTCTCACAGCCTCAGTTGAATCTGGTCATCCACACCCAACACTCATTCATCCATATCATTCTCAACCCACGAGTGAACTCTCGCTCCGATGCATATATGCACATACGTGAAGCCCAACTAAAATCCATACACAAGTGTCACAAATGTGGTCAACCCCTTTGTTCCCAAGACTCATGTCCCGTTCAACAAAGGCATACTCGCCCGTTTCAATTCACATAACTTTTGCATGGTCATTCAAGAGAGGTTCCAAGTAGGAATTTCATTTACACGGAAATGTCTTTCACCTACGGGGGCACAAACATCTTGACGTGGGTATCATGATGGGTAGGTATTGAGTCGCAATCTAACTTGCTATCAATTTGATAGCAGAAATTGATGAAGTTCAATACCTCTGAAAGCACTTGCAGGTAATGGTGACCTATGTCACAAACCTAAAGCAGGCACCACCTGTCGAGTTAACATAAATGAACTTCGCATCGCATTATAAACTACTTAGTGGCAACATCCGATAACGATGTAAAAATGACAAAAAATTGGGTAACACTTTCTTCAGGGAAGTGTGCTCGAATAATATTTATTAAACAAAATCTAAGAAGAAGACTCAAAACTTAGAGACTATCTACAAATAAACTAACTCTTTGGTTTTAATAGAAATTTCGGCTACACTTCTTTTAGCAGGGAAGACGTTCAGAATTCATTCTGACTTCAAAGACTAAACTATTTCTAACCTATATGACATTCAAAAACTTTTGCTAACTATGAGGTTTTGGCAGAAATTTTGGCCACATCTCCCTCAAGGGAAGTAGGCTCCCAAAATTTTTACTAACTCATAGGCTAGCCAAGATCTTACCAAAGCAACCATGCATGAAGCGACAATAGGAAAGCAAAAGTAGACAACTACTTTTCTATCGCTCAAACACAAAGTGAGCACTAACAGACTATCCTACTAAAGCAGAAAACAGACACCGTTGTAAACAAAGGACAAGGTATTGCCAACATGTCATGTGAACAACTCATTCAGTCACTGCGAACCAATGGTTTGTTCAGCCAAAGTTTTCATCTGTTTTTTTAATCATGATCACGCCTTCCCTTTTCTTATAAACAGGGGTCTTATGTCTTAGTCAATCCTAACTCTCCAAGTTGTTCTCAATCAAAACATATGCAAATCATTAGCACACTTGTCTGGAGTATTTCCACAAGGAGAAGAGTTTCAACAACAACATTAGGGCAACAATGTTTGGTAGTGAATGCCATATTCAATGGTAACAACAACCAAAGCACATAGTAATATGAGTGACAATGCATCGACAATTACTCAAAACTTAGCAACAGGCAGCAACCGTCTTCACAGGTGCAATCCTCAACCATAACTCGGAGAACTTTCCCTAATACTCTTTGTCTCCGTATTGAGGTGCAAGTCACTCATAATCAACAGTGATCTCAATAGGCTTTTAGTCCTGCAGTAGGCCAAAGTCCAAACGACTTGCTCTTGGTTAGCGACAACTTGCTGATAAAAATAAAGAGCAACAACAACGATACCCCCGACCTAGTAGTAACTCGCAGCCTTTACGGGCTTCGACTGCTATGACGTAGACATAATAAGAAAAAGAACTATCAGCACGAGTAGCTCCTCCCGAGCATTGGTATCTTGCCAATGCTTCCTTCGTGCTATACTTACGGCACCCTAGTGCCTCATTCTCCCGACTTCTCGTCACACTTATCGCTCTCATTCATTAAACTTTTTGCATCTCCTTTGTTTCTTCCTCATTTAGCTAACCTTGCATCCCCCACATTCCCCTTGTGGCAGATACTACCTTAATCCTTATTCGGATTTATGCACCCCTCTATCTGGCACGACCAGATTCGTTCGGAGACCAGTAAGAAAAGGTTTGTTCGTCCAAAAGAGGACAGTTGCTATGACGGGAACAAGCTGCAATGAGCAGCGACGAGCAACAAGATGGCGGTGACTATGACCACAACAAGGATTTGACCATGAATTTGTGAATACAACTATACTTAGGGGTCTTGGTCCGTTACTTTCTGAATGTACAAAATGAGAATTAATATCCCACTAGAACATGGGAAGATACTTTCCCTTCTCCCGTTTCCCCTCTTTTTCACCCCACTCGCATTTTCCTTCGCGTTGTGACCAGGTACGTATCTCCTCTTCTCTCTCTCTCTCTCTCTCTCTCTCTCTCTCTCTCTCTCTCTCTCTCTCTCTCTCTCTCTCTCTCTCTCTCTCTCTCTCTCTCTCT
>BFEA01000433.1:140068-152433 GCA_003427395.1 Chara braunii
AAAAAAAAAAAAAAAAAAGGATAAAAAAAAACCTACTAATAGTTGATGAACTTACATACAAATGTTATAATTATCAAGAGCTAAACAGTTTGAAAATGTTGTGGTTGTAAAAAAAATAAAAAAAATAAAAAATAAAACTGATGAAGTAAAATACTAATAATTTCATGATGACTATTTATATATAATCCTTGATATTGTTATTACCTACTAATTATGAGAATTAATATTTTTAAAATCATGTTTTGATTTTTTGTTTTTTCATTATTACTGCATCTAGAGAAGAGTCTAAAAAGTTTTGTATTAATGGATTATATATATATATATATTTTTTTATTTGATCTAAAAAATGGACTGTAATTCCATTTGTCTATACAAAAATTGACTGAGAAAGTTTCCCAATCATTTATTTGTGTCATTGTATCATGTAGCTTCATATTTGATTTGTGATAAGAAGATGATTGTTGCATATCGTTTTTCCAATCATTTATTTGTGTCGCCGTATCGTTGTTTTTTTATGTCGACTCTTGACTTGTAGCCATTTCGTCAGAAGTTTAAAACTTTCATTTTTAATAATGAAATACCAATAATCTGCAACACATGAAAACAAAACACAAATTGTTTGACATTAATTTGACTTAAAAAAAGACGGCAGCCTTAGGGCTGCGAGTTCCGAGCCTCCAGCTGGCCCTTTTCTTAGTGTCCTACGCAGGATACTATCGGCCCAGGCCTGAAGCGGTGTGCTCTTACCGGCGCTCTTACCTCTTTACCAGCACTCGTACCTTCTACAACAACACTATGCGCCCGACTTAGCTTCGGGTCGAACTGGCCTGTAACTTCATTGTGACCATCTGTTTTGAACCTATTCGAACACACGTTCTGTTAACTTCCGTTAACTACCGTTAACTACAGGTTACATGCGTGCAGGACTGAGCCCGTGAGCCACGTAGGATGGTTCCGAGTCCAGTTTTTGACAGTGGCAATTTCGTCACTCACGGTGCGGCGCGGCGCGGCGCGGCAAGTGCGTCAGTTTACCTTTCCACCACTCCGCGGCGGGTTCTCTTCGGTTCTGGCGGGTTCTTTTCTGTTTTTTTCGCATTGCGGGTCGCGCCTGTTTCTGCGACCTGCCACTGCTTCGATTCTGTCGTGGGCGTAGGCGGGAGAACTGCACAGCCAGCGGTAGTGCCTGGTTCTCATCTGCCCCGTTGTTCCAGTTAGTCCCCGTCAGCGGGATGAGCGCTCGCTCGCCACCGCTGTCGGCTTGTCTTTTGTTGCCTTCCCCTCCGCTTGCTGGGGCACGTGGCTAGTCATCCTACGGGTAAGTTGCTTTTTGTTTTCTTTTCTCTTGGGTGTATTTTTTCCCTTCATCACCTTCTCCATCCCTCCTCCCTCCTCCCTCCTCCCTCCTCCTCTACCTGTTCTCCTCGATCCTCCTTCGCCTCCTTCCTCTTCCTTGTCTCGTCTCCATCATTGATTTCTCTCGTTCGCTTTTTTCTCCTCTTTTTCCTTCTCTCCTGTGTCCAACTTCCTTGCCTTCTCTTCCGTTCTCTCCTCGATGATCTTTCTCTATTGGATACAAGGGCAATGGCGGAAATTAGGGGACGGAAAAAAAAAAAGAAAAAGAAATTAGCGGACGAAGAGGGATGGTAATGATGGATGGAGCAATACGAAGAGTCTGACGAGATATGGAGAGGAGGAGGTTGGGAGGGAGAGTGCAGCAGAAGCAAGGAGAAGACACGAACAGAAAATGCGAGCACAGCAGGATGATACTTTAATAAGGCAGTAAGATGAAAAGCGGGAGCAGGAGAGAATCGTCTACCTGTAAGTGTTTGATTACTTAGGCTTTCTGTAAGGTGTTGATTTCTGCTTGCAGTCTAGGTAGTTGTATTTGTGATGTTCCGTGTTTAAGAGACGAGGGGAGAGGTCGGTGATAGGAGTGGGCTTGGGTTGAGGGGGTAGACGGTGGTTAGGGGGGGGGGAGCGCAGGCAGGATATACATATCCAACTGTGGTGCCCAGTTCTATTACCGTCCTATCAAATTGAATGACCCGTGGCCGTAGCCGTCCTCTTTGACTGCGTGTCCTCTTCCTCATCCATCCATTGTCGTCTCCCTGCACAGCTCCTGGAGGGCCTGCCTGCTTCACACCCTTCATTACTTATCTTCACCTACGACCCCTCTTGCACCTCCTCCTCATCACGTCCGCGGTACCTGCCTCACTATCTCCCTGCTTTTCTACCTCCCTCCCTCCCTGCCTCACTACCTCCCTGCGTTTCTAGCTCCCTGCCTTATCCTTCAGTTTCTCCGGCAAGTGTTCAATTATAATGATGGGCAAGCTTCCACCTTATTCATTGTCTGGTCTTCTTTCTCGCCATTGTCGACGTCATCGTTATCCTTCCCGCGGTCGTCCTCTTTTCTCCTCTTTCTCCTGTCGTGAGGGTCCCCCCAGCCCTTCCTCAACCGCTCGTTACTCCCATCCACGTGCGTTTGTCGCCTTCCTTCTCCTCTTTGTCGTCCTTTTCTTCTCCTCTCCTCTTTGTCGTCCTTCTCTTCTCCTCTCCTCTCCTCCTATCCCTTTTCTTTCCTCGTTGCTTTATCCTCCTCTACGATCTTGGTCTGGGAGTAGCGGCTCGGTGTCGGAAAAGTGCTCGGGCGATGATGATGATGATGATGACGATGATGAGATGATGATGATGACGATGATGAGATGATGATGATGATGATGATGATGATGATGATGATGATGATGATGATGGGATGACATATGGGGAGGAACAACTACGGAGGGCGGGAAAGGAGGGAGAAGATGTGATGAAAGGCGTAGGAGGAACCGAGGATAGGAGAGAGAAACGTGAGAAAGGTAGGGGGTGGAGGAGCGGTTGCCGATGGTGAGGAGGTGGTGATGTCAGAGAGGGATGGCGGGAGAAACGAGACTTATAGATGGTGACTTATCTGATGCGGGCGCAGTTGGTGATGGTTAGGACGTAGTCATGTGAGAGAGGAATGGCAGGAGGAGAGAGAAAGGTGAGAAAGGGTAGGGGGGTGGAGGGGCAGTCGTTGATGGTGATGAGGTAGGGATTTGGGAGAGGAATGGCTGTGGAGGGGAGATTTACAGACGATGATTTCTCTGGCGGGGGAGCAGTCGATGGTGAGGAGGTAGTGATATGAAAGAGGATTGGCGAGGCAAGCGAGATTTGGAAGACGACGACTTCTCTGGGCAGTGATCGGAAATGGAGGACCGTATTTTCGCTTCTGAGGAGATGCAAAGCGGGTCATGCGGTAAAGCTCTACTCTTGCCCCTCCTTTCTTCTCTCCCCTCTGCCTAATCGGAAACTGCCCCTGCGGAGGGAGAGAGAGAGGGGAGAGGGGGGGGGGAAGGGAAGGGCCGTGTTTTCGCGTCTAAGGAGATGCAAAGCGGGACATGTGGTAAAGCTCTAGTCTTGTTCCTTCTTCTCTCCCCTCTGCCTAATCGGGAACTGCCCTTCGTGGTGGTGGGGTGGGTGGGTGGGAGATGGGAGGGGAGGAAAGAGGGTGGGTTGGAGAATCGTGTGCTTGAGGCAGGGATATGTTATCTGCTATTCGCTTAATCATCGATATAGAGGCTTTCCTAAGCATAGATATTGCTATAAATTACCTTCAATTCCCTTAGCAATAGATATTGCAGATAAATACTGCTGTTTCATATTGCTATTGAAGACCATGTCTCGCTCTACCTCCCCTCGCCGCGCAGGAAGTACTATTTTTGACAGGCAGATCTAATTCTCTCTCTCTCTCTCTCTCTCTCTCTCTCTCTCTCTCTCTCTCTCTCTCTCTCTCTCTCTCTCTGCGCCCCTGAGAGCGTGTGGCACTGTTTCATGGCGTTTGTCCAGCGCTGTGAGTGTCATCCTTAGACAGTGGCCAGACTAATCGTCTCCTTCACCGAAGGGCTCTTTGCCTCGTTTTACTTGCCCCGATTCTCCTCTCTCTCTCTCTCTCCCCTTTTTTTTCTCTTCTCTTAATGATCCTGGACGTCTTTTTCTGGATTGGTGGCAGAATCCAGACAATTCTCCGTCGGGCGGGTGCAACGGATCGAGAAACGAAACGAAATCCTGCTCTGCTGTATATGCCCTGTTCCTGGCAAGTAGGAAACTGGGTTCCGATCCCGGCCTGCAAGTAGAGATCCCGTTCGTCCTGGTTGATCCGACAATGACTGAAGTGCATCCTATGTTCCATGGGCCCTGCGTCTTGGTGCAGGGGGTTAGCGTTATGGTTCCAGGGATGGAACCAGGTCTCAGGTGTGGATACGCACGCCAGAACTCTGATGATAAGGGGTATTTGACGTCAATGAAGGCCAGATTCAGTCCTGAACGTTGTGTTATTATGGCTGGCACTCAGTATCATCATATACCGCGTGGCATGGCCTGCAAGGCCAGTGGTTCTGCAGATTGCGCGACCGAACTGTTGTCCGATCTACAGATATATATCGTGACAATATATATCGTCAAATAGAACTTCTCGGTAAACGAGGGAGAAGAAGACAACAAAAAAGAAGGGGCTGTGACAGACTTTCGTCGGAGTTTCACCGACTCCTCAGGAGGCTGAACCCTCATATATATAGGGGATTCTGCAGAGTGTTGCGGGTTCAGCCTCCTGAGGAGTTGGCGAAAGTCCGACGAAACAGTTTGTCACATCCCCTCGTTTGTTGTTCTCTTTTCTCTTCTCCCTCTCTGCTTAAGGTTTACTGGGCAGTTCTGTTTGACGATATATATATGTATATATCGTGTTTTATAATGTATGTGTATGTATATATAATATATAATATATATGTATATCGTCAAACGGAACTGCCCAGTAATATCGTCAAACAGAACTGCCCGGTAAACCTTAGGCAGAGAGAGAGAAGAGGACAACAAACGAGGGAGGGGCTGTGACAAACTGTTTCGTCGGAGTTTCACCTACCGACTCATCAGGAGGCTGAACCCTCATATATATATACATGTATGGTGGAAGGGACTGCTGCTGCAGCTGTGGAGCCGTGCTGTCCTTTGATTCCATCGGATTACAATCCAACTGCCCGTATTCACGTTCGATTGATTGACAAGAACAGCCGGCGCAATCAACCGGCGCCTTCCGAGGTGATGAGAAGTATAAGAGGCACGTCAATAAAAAAAAACAAAGCCAAAAAAAATGTTGAAAAATGTTAAAGAACAACAAAACAAAGAAAAGAACGACATCCTTCTGGGGAAGGGGGAAGAGTACTTCCATTCCGTTCTAGTTTGTTTGAGCGACGTGGAGAAAAAAAAGGAGTACTAGAAGCAGTGTGAGATGCATGCATGCATGCATGCTGCTGCTGCATGCTATGCGCTCTTTTGATTTTGACGACGTTCTACAGAGGTCGGGTCCAGACAGTTGTACAGGGGTCGGGTCGGAAGAATTGTACAGAGGTCGGGTCGGGACAGTTGTACAGAGGTCGGGTCGGGAACAGTTGTACAGAGGTCGGGTCGGGACAGTTGTACAGAGGTCGGGTCGGGAGAGTTGTACAGATTGGAACGGTTCAGAGAAGAATAGGATAGCCACCTGCTCGAGGATGACAAGCAAGCAGGAATCGAGAAGTGCTCGACATTTCCAAGGAGCCTACACACTTGAACCTGTACTTTTTCATTGGAATCTGGCCGTAATGGCGCTTGAATACATCCCAGAATTCCCCCCAAAATCCCTGGTCTGAGAATCGCCTCAGTCTCAATTTTGTTTAACCCAGTGAACAGAAAATGGGATGCTTCATACAGCTTTTACTTCAATTGAAGTGAACGTACGTAATTTTGAGTCATAGATTGCAATTGATTAGTATTCCGTCACACCATTTTGAACGCAATTGATTAGCAATTGAAGTGAACGTACTATTTATCATTCCATCACACCATTTTGATGCTCCAGACACACTTGAACACAAATAAACTATACTTGTGTTGAAACATTGGTGGAAAGATGGAAACAAATACAAAACCAGAATTAAAGGCTGATTGAACGACTTCCACCTCTCCCCTACCTCTCCCCTACCTCTCCCCTACCTCTCCCCTACTTCTCCCCTACCTCTCCCCTACTTCTCCCCTACCTCTCCCACCTTTCCCATGTGTCCCGACCTCTCCCCACGCTTGCCGACCTCTCCGGACGTCTCCCGACCTCTCCCCACGTCTCCTCACCTTTCCCCACCTGTCCCCTCCTGTCCCCTCCTGTCCCCTCCTGTCCCCACCTGTCCCCACCTGTCCCGACCGAAGAGATTGGAAGCTTCATACAGCTTTTAATGTAACAAGTGGACCCAGCGCGGCGAAGCCGCGCCCCAGTCCCGTCTAAATACGGCAGGAAGCGTGGCAATGTCGGTGTGTGTGTGTGTGTGTGTGTGTGTGTGTGTGTGTGTGTGTGTGTGTAGGATGAGAAAAATCGGAATGAATCTTCAGCCAGAACATGGAAATATACACTGCCTCACTTTTTTTTTCATTCTTTTCCCCTTCATGTGTGCATCAACTGAGCAGCCTGGCAATGTGCAAAATGAGAAGGAATCTTCCGCAAGAACATAGGAAGATACACCGCGGCGGACAGATACATTGAAAAGAAATCCCGGTGTGAGTATGGACTAAGGAGCTGTCGGATGCAGATGCCCCCCACACAGAGAGAGAGAGAGAGAGAGAGAGAGAGAGAGAGAGAGAGAGAGAGAGAGAGAGAGAGAGAGAGAGAGAGNAGAGAGAGAGAGAGAGAGAGAGAGAGAGAGAGAGAGAGAGAGAGAGAGAGAGAGAGATTTCCATGCATAGGATGAGCAAAATGGGAATGAATCTGTCGCTATAACATGGAAATATACAATGCCACATTTTCGGTTTTTGGCAGTGTATATCTCCATGTTGTGGCAGTGGATACTTCCATGTTCTAGGGAACACACACACACACACACACACACCCCAAAAAATAAAAAAGAAAAATAAAGAAGTGTGGAAGTGAATCTCATTTTGCTCATTTGGTGAAGCGTGGCAATGTGGGTCTGTGTGTGTGTGTGTGTGTGTGTGTGTGTGTAAGATGAGCAAATCCGGAATGAACCTTCAGCCAGAACATGCAAATATACACTGCCACACTCTTTTTTTCTTCTTTTTTTTTTGGTGTGTGTGTGTGTGTGTGTCTTCCCCTGGAACATGGAAGTATCCATTGCCACAACATGGAAATATACACTGCAAAAAGACCGAAATTGTGGCAGTGTATATTTCCATGTTATAGCGACAGATTCATTCCCATTTTGCTCATCCTATGGATGGAAGAGAGAGAGAGAGAGAGTGAGAGAGAGAGAGAGAGAGGAGAGAACAGGTAAGTCTCCGACCTCGCGGCTGACCTCATGGTACTTCCATCAATAGGTTGAGCAAAATCGAATGAATATACCGCTGGAACATGTAAATATACACTGCCACGTGTGTGTGTGTGTGTGTGTGTGTGTGTGTGTGTGTGTGTGTGTGTGTGTGTGTGTGTATTCGGACAACAACGTGCCATGGTGGAAAAACTTTCGACATTGAAAGGTCTTACCCCACTTCTCCCCAACCTCTCCCACCTCTCCCATCTCTCTCGACTTCCCCCGACTTCTCCCCCACCTCTCCCCCACCTCTCCCTCACCTCTCCCATCTCTTCCATATGTCCCGACCTGTCCCCGCGTCTCCCCACCTGTCCCCACGTCTCCCCACCTGTCCCCGCGTCTTCCCACCTGTCCCCACGTCTCCCCAGTTGTCCCCACGTCTCCCCACCTGTCCCACCTATCTCCACGTCCCCGCCCTTGTCCGCCCTAAAAAGGAGCTATTGGTCCTGATAGCGTAAACGACAGTGGATGGATCGGGGGAGGGAAAAAAACGGTGGATGGATAAATCTGCTGACATTGATGTTTTCTTTATTTGGAATGGAATGCGGTTGCTTGTGTATGAAGGAAGGAGGGGCGAGAGGGAGGGTGGCTGTGTGGACGGAGTAGGCGCTACGGGTGCTATCTGTTTCCAGTTGAAAAGGGGGAGAGGAGAGAGCGGAAGAAGGGTTGGGGGAAGGGCGCAAAGGGTTTTGCGGTCGGGGTTACAGAAACAGGAGAAGGTCGGGAAGGAAAAGTAGCAAAGAACGCAAGAAAGGTGGGGTAAGAGTGCGGGAGGGGTTTTGGGGTCGGGATTAGGGGTACAGAAGGAGGAGCGGGAGTGGAGAAAACGCGGGAAAAGATGGAAGCCAAGCTAGCAGCGGCGGGAAAGCTGTTCACAGACTTCAAGGCTGCTTATGTCAGAAATGATAACGCGCGATGCAGTCAGCTCCTGGCGCAGCTGAAGGTACGAGTATGACAATGCTTTTCGTTGTTTCTTTCCTCAATGAATATGCCTGTCTTCACTCCCTGTCCATAGTCGATATGCTCTTTCTGTTAAAAGCCAGCAAGTATTAAAAAAAAAAAAGCAGTGAATATGGAAAGAAAAAAGAGTCTACATGCTTTTTTCTTCTCTCTGGAAAGATCGTGTTATTGCGTGCCGATTTTATCATAGGTTAGGTTGCGAATTGGGTGTAATGGGTATGTGGGTAGAGAGAGGGGTATCAGTAAAAAATGCGTAGAGAGGGAGGTATCAGTAAAAAATGCGTAGAGAGAGGGGTATTAGTAAAAAATGCGTAGAGAGAGGGGTATCAGTAAAAATGCGTAGAGAGTAAAAAATGCGTAGAGAGAGGGGTATCAGTAAAAAAATGCGTAGAGAGAGGGGTATCAATTCAAGCTGTGCCCCTCTTCCTCCTTCCTCTCCTCTCGTCCACCTTTTCTTCCTCCCCCTCCTCTGCTTCCCCTTCTTCCTCCCCCTCCTCTGCTTCCCCTTTCCATCCGAAACAGCTTGAATGCAAGGTGAGGCTGTGAGGCAGGAGCATGCGATATTACAACCAGGAGGTGGGCTTGGAAGCAGCCATCCTTTGAAGAAAGCGTAGTAGCTCACTGGTCTAGCTTCATCACGCCGAAAACGAATCGGGGCTCACGAAGTGCTTCACCGAATCGACGAGACCAAACAAAATCAATGTTGCAAACGCCTCTCCAGGCACGTAGCAAGACATGCTGGACAGGAAGTGCTATTGTTTGCATTGCCATCCGAGCCTCGACAAGCTTTGCCCCCCCTCCTCTCCTAGCCCCACCGGCATTCGAGCTGTTTCGGAGACATGAATTTCAATGCCCATGCCATCAGCCTGACCCCGTGGAGGGCTGATCAGACGGTGATAATGTGTCAAGGTAGGTCCAACCTGATAGGGAGGTCCTAATCTGTCAGGTTTGTTTTATTTGAACGTTGACGATCATTGAACAAGCCAGCCTGTTTCAAGCATCCCCCAACATAGCTTGCATAGGTGATTACTGTGTGGTTGGTTGGTCCAGTCATGATTATAATAGGGTAGCTGACCTATCCACCTTAGGCCTCCCCCCACGTTCCTGCATCGGGGGCGATGGCTACTGGAAAGAAAAGGAGGTACATGCATCCCACTCTGGGTGAAGAGGGGTAGTGATATTTGGATGGGGTCTCTCTGAAGGTTCACAAGGACACTTGCTGCACACTGTTGCTTGCCTCTTGCCTGCCCCTGGAACGAAAACACCTGGTCGTTCTGACTGTATCTGAGGCAAGTCTTGATCTCTAGTCAGTCAACGAGCAAAACCAGGTGATCGGATTTTACAAGGATAAGGATGATTCGTTCCATTGCTAACTCTTTTTTCTTAAGTATACACCAAGTTCTCCTTTGGGTGCTTCTACACAGGTGTAAGTAGAACAATTTGGTACAGAACACCCTTGGTGTAAAAAGCTGGCACCTCTCAGAGACTAGATTGTGTGCTGCTGCTCTGAAAACTACCCTTGCTATCCCGTCCCTTCAGACCCGTAGGGAGCCTACAAAGAGATTGAGCGATTGGGTGGGTTGAGGCTGTGGGCTGGAGTGACAGAGGGGGACAAAATGTTGAGGTGACGATGGGGCACAAAATGCTGAGGTAGGAAAGAGGCATATGACTTTGAGAACAGGAATGCAAGTGCTGCCGCTGACTCTGTCTGTTGTTGTTCTGATGTTTTCTTTACTTCTATTTCTGTGTTTAATCTCCTTCCTGTACTGATAGCTGCGCTTGACGGAGTTCCCATCATTGCCACCTTTGTATCAACAAACTCCTACAGCACAGCGTGAGCTGCTCCTGGCACGTGAGTAGTCTGAAAACCTATCGTCGGTTGAAAACAATTCAGAACGTCTCCATTTACTTTTTCTTTTCTTTTTCACAAACTAAATTTCCATTAACAACAGCAAATTGAGGACGGGGAGCCCACAATTCTACCCACAATTCTACCTGCGGAGTACTGAGAGCATTACTCAGCTTAGCTTACTGTCCATCAGGGACTGAGATGCCTGACAAGCACTCCAGTGACAATCGAAACAAAGAGAACAAAAATAAATAATAAAAAAGAAGAGAGTAAAAGTCAAAAATGTGTGCTTTCAACTTTTTATTGTATTGTCCAAGGATGGTGAAGGAATACTTTTTTTCGCCCTTTTTTCTCGTGGAGGAAACTTTCAATCTTTGAGGGAATCTGACTCCCAGTGTTCTAGCCACTTAAGGGTTTAGGGTTCAAGGAGAGCTAGCTCGTGCTTAACAACTGGCTTTGACGTTGCTGAGCTTACATCAACTGTTTATTATTCTGAGAAGAATAAATGAAATATGGTAATCGCTGTAATATAATATGCAGAAATTGCAGTTTACTAGATCCACACATGACATCGACTTATTACAATGACAACACTTTGTTTATCGCCGAATAAGAATATTGAAAGAACAGCTTTCATGCTCCTCCCTGACAGGAGAATGATGGATTCAAAGAACTGCTTATTGGCAGGTGGTAGAAGGTACCCCCGTTCTTGTTCCTTTTGTGTGTGTGTGTCTGTTTTTAAATTTCACCAGCGTGTTGTGGATTTTTCCCACCACAGCTCCTGTTCCACGTGTGTGTGTGTGTGTGTGTGTGTGTGTGTGTGTTACTAGGAGGCCTGATGATGATGATGATGATGATGATGATGATGGTGACAGTGATGATATTGAGTCATAGGATAAACAACGAGCTCAGCGATTTCCGAAGAGAAAAGTGTGTAGCCGAACTGCTAGGGAAAGTTTTGAATCCTGGAAAAGAAAAAAGGACGGATGTTTAATGCTCTGGGAAAAGGAGGAGCTCTTGGAGTTCCGATTGTGGCCAAATGGAATGAATGTGGAAGAGCAAGGGGAGTGTGCGAGAAAGAGGGAAACCAATTTACTGTAGTAGTGGGACTAAGGGCCAAGCTGCATCGGCTCTTGTTTGTGCTAAGAACCAAACTACCATCGTAGTGAAAGGATTTTATGCTGTTTCAGTTTCCGAGTCCTGGTCCCAGAGTCGCATTTGGTCTCCAAGTCCCATAGGTTGCGGCTAGTCCCAGTCCCAAGGGTCCCGGTAGGTCCCACTCCCAAGGGTCGTAGAGGTCTGTAGGAGTCCGGTAGGGTCCGGTAGCCGAGGAGTCGTACGTCGGCTGATACCGGATAGAAAAAGTCCAGAGTCCCCATAGTCCAACTTTGCAGCAGCATCCTGGGAAAGTCCGGTGACTTCCGGAACTAGAAATGGCAGCCGACAGGCCGCGGGGACCGATACCAGTCCGAAACAGAAAAAAACACCAAATGCATAAAGAATCTCTCGTATTTCCAAGTGGTGTAGAACGAAGCCCATACGCACACAAGCTCTTGCTTGCATGTTTTCATTCCTCATATTGGACATTACAGGGATGCTGGACCCGATTTCCAGCAGGTGCTGCTCCCCACCAATAGATGGAGCCTCCCCAAAGGTGCTGGTGGTGTCTGCTCCTATCAGCACCTCCAGCAACCGCTCGGGTTGTTAAAAAAAAAAAAAGTCCAAAATGTTTCCACATCGCAGACTTGTAGGGTCCGCCCTAACTTCTCATTTGCGCCCCAGCCAAAATGATGAAAATCTGTAGGGCGCCTCGGAAGGTCGCTAGACAAGTTAGGGCTGGACCCTAGACGCTATGGTACCTTTTCGGGTCAGTTGCCAATTCGTATGATGCTGAAGCTCTGGTGTACCGCTTGTGCGACCCAGCGAGTTGGACAGTTGAGGCAATCAAGGAAGGAGAAGAGCAATCGGCGCCATAGCTAGGGTTGTTGGGATAGAAGACGGCGGCCATAGCTGTAGAGCTAGGATAGAGAGAGGGAGAGAGTGAGGGAGAAGTGAGTGTATTCAGGGAAGGCGAGAGAGTGAGCGATCCAAGGTTTGATTGCGAAAGGGAGAGAAAGAGAGCCAGCAGTGAGGTTGAGTGCCTGAAGTCATGAATGTGTGCGTGTGTGTGTGTGTGTGTGTGTGTGTGTGTGTTT
>BFEA01000433.1:152479-159979 GCA_003427395.1 Chara braunii
GTGGCCAGAGCTGCCCTATCGCCACGTGGCAACTAGCAAATGTGATAGGGGAATCCTCTCACTAACCCACCCCCCCACGCACCCATCCCACCCCCTGTCTCTTATACACATCTAGATGTGTATAAGAGACAGGAGAGAGAGAGAGAGAGAGAGAGAGAGAGAGGTAGCAAGCTTACTTGATTGACACTGTTGAGGCGCGCGTGACATTGGAATTCGATCCTTGTATGATGATGATG
The DNA here is from genome assembly GCA_003427395.1 of Chara braunii. Taxonomy (NCBI): domain Eukaryota; kingdom Viridiplantae; phylum Streptophyta; class Charophyceae; order Charales; family Characeae; genus Chara; species Chara braunii. The sequence continues at coordinate 152,716 of BFEA01000433.1, forward strand.
TTTTGAAGTGTTTTGCATCTCGACAGAAGCTATTTTGGCCATCTCATGACTTTGCGAATCTTCTGCGAGTGTTCTGTGTTATGTGAGTGACGAATTGAGCTTGAAATTGAGTCAGGTTATCCTAGCACAAACATAGCACTAGCGGGGCTTGGCCTTAACCGAACTATTGTACATGAGTAGAAAACGAATGACTGTTCAAGCAACGAGCTAGCGCTGGTGATTAGAAGGACAACAGAAAATGCAGGAACCAAAGGCCCAGGAAAGTAAGAGATTCCATGTGAATCCTTGTTTCCTGCTCCCTTGGGAAATGTTATCAGTTAGGATGAGAATGAGAGGGTTGCCTTCAGCTATTGCAGGCATATCGCAGGCGTGGTAATGGCAATGGCGATATGATTACTGTGGTCATAAGATTGCTGTCCTAAAAAGCAGCAGCAAACAGAGGCTGCGGAAGAAGTCGGAGCAAACGTAGAAGGCAATGCGACATAACAAACAAACCAGTCAGCATGACCTGATTATCCATTGTTTTGGGGCTAGCGTCGCTGCAAAAGATCTGACGAGTGTCTTGACTTTACCACAGTCCAGATAGATTCGGACTAAACCAGCATTTTGAATGTGTTTTCACCATGTGAAGGTCTACATACGTTTACGGTGCTGAGTGCTGTCCGGTGGTTTAAACCACCACCCTACCTGTTACAGTACACTGTGTTCACCAGGTGACGTGACCTTTTTCCTTTGGTCATTGGGATCGACAACCGCTTGGATGGCAACAGGTTGTTGGCCCAGTTCTTTGGGAGGTAGTGAGGTGCAACAGTGGCATTTGTTTCCTTGTGTTTAAATCACATTTTTTCCACAGCTCTTTATGTGTACATGACATCTCCAAAGAGCTCTCCAGCTTTTAGGGAACATGTATACGGGAAGATACACGACGATGTGTTAAGGATCATCAAAGGGTACGGACGTGACACATTCATTGGCGACCTGGAGGACTGTGAGGACTCGTGTGGTCCAACTACCAGGGGCACGATGGAATGGCTAACAGGGCATCCTCCTGCAATCATGAAGGGAAGAGCTGTTGACGAGGTGATCCACAATGAAGTAGTGGGAAAGTGGCGAAGTCGGGAGTTCATTGCATAGGGGCAGCTGCGTGTTTTTAGAAATTTTAGTTATTTTTTTCTGCGATTCAGAAGCATGAATGGCAACACTTTTACTCGCATGAGAGTGGGGGGGTGAATGAAACCAAATGAAGGACCTAAGGATATGCAGAGGGTAAGAACGTATGACAAGGATTGGAGAGGAAGAGGTGTTGATAGAAGGGTTTCGGGGCTCTCATTTTGTCCTACGTCGTGGTTGTGTGTATATTTACTGTTGTTCTGTGTACTCAGGGGAGGTCTTGGAACATGCTGTTGTGCTCAGCGTGCGTCAAAGAGATGAGGTGGCTTTTGAGCGCCATTTTCTTCAACTGAAGACATATTACACGGACACAAGGTGGGAATTGGAATGTACGATTTGTATGTGTATGTATATGCTTCTATGTGATCCTTTTGCGGGTTAGTAGGCTGCCGATGCCTGGAGGTTGAGTTTCCGCTTGTGGGTTGTGACGCCATGTTGCACAATGAAGAATGCAATACATACAGTGGTCATATGTGGCATTATGGGGACGTACATTTCCACACTTCGTCTGGGAAGATACCTAAGTTGGAAGTATGTGTGTTTGAATTTGTCTGCTTGAAGAGTGGGCTCGATGAAATTAGCATAGATCGAGAAGATGATAGTGTTGAGGCGCATGGGTTCTTTTTCTGATTTGGAAAACTGAAACAGGTCCTCCTGCTGTTGTTGTGGTTGTTGAATAATAAAGAGAGGAGTGCAGTTTGCGTGTCTTCTTCTTTTGCATGGGTATGGGCCTCACCGCAGCACTCACCAAATGTGAGAAGGACAAATATATTGGGGGTATCTTTCCACGTTCTTTTGCAGGAAATATGTTCTCATTTTGCAGATTTGGTGAGTGATGCGGCGAAGCCCTGTGTTTGCGGGAAGGCGGGCAGAAGCAGCTGAGATTGAGTTTGTACAAATCGAGACGCGGTATGCAAGCGGGAGCCGAGCCAGCAAATGTTTAGGGAGGACTTGTGTAGACTGGTCACTCGTATTTGCTTTTGTTTGCATCTGTTGTTTGAAATGGATACTACAAGCGCCCCGCTCCACTCTGCTCCGCTCTGCTCTGCTTTGCTCTGCTCAGCCCTGCTGTGTGTGTGGAAGACTGATTTTGTGAGAGTGGGTGAAGGTGGTCTGGGAGGATGCACACGTTGACTATTGTTCAATTGGCAATTTTGACACAACATCCAATACATTAATAGTGAAACCGGTAAAATGAACACAATTTGTAAAATAAAAATCCAGCCCATGGATGTGTAAGTGTATTCTTGAGAAATGTAGGGGTGGCAGCTATAAAGCGCAGGTTATGGTTGTTTCTCGTTTGCTCAATTTCTTCGTTGGTCCGCCAACAGCTTGGTGGTAATCTACTCTGCTGACTGTTTTGGTGGTTGTGGCACAGGCATCTTCTGCCAGTGTCGCCGCAGGAATACCCGATCCTTGGCCTGAATCTGCTCAGGCTTCTTGTTCAGAACCGCATTGCGGAGTTCCACACGGAGCTTGAGTTGCTTGCACCAGAAGCGCAGGAGAATGTGTGTATCAAGCATGCTATTGAGCTCGAACAATGGCTTATGGAAGGTGCCTATAACCGTGTGCTCACGGCAAGGCAAAGAGTTCCGGATGAAACCTATGTTTACTTCATGGATCGCCTGATGGAGACGGTGCGGTAAGCATTAGCAAACTCTTTCTTCTTGCTTCTCCGAATCGAACTCTGCATGTGCAGCTGCCAATCATCGCCCCCAAGTTTGTTGTTGGTTTCCTTGTTGTACATTTGTTAATTGTTGCTGCGTTTGTGGTTGTGGTTATTGTTTTCCGCTGTTTTTTGTTATTGTTGCTGATTGCTTCCATTGTTGTCATTGCTGCTGCTGCTGCTGCTGCTGCTGCTGCTGTTGCTGCTGCTGCTGTTGTTGTTGTTGTTGTTGTTGTTGTTGTTGTTGTTGTTGTTGTTGTTGTTCTTGTTGTTGCTTTTGTTGTTGTTGTTGTTGTTGTTGTTGTTGCTGCTGCTGCCGCTGTTGTTGTTGTTGTGGTCGTCATTGCCATTGTTTCCTCTCATCTCGTTTCTCCTATGTCCTTTCCTTTCGTTGTTTTCCACTGTCCTCTCTTTTCATTGTTTTGGAAGAAAGGGAAGCAGCCCTTTCCATTTCGTGGGGTGCAAAAGATTCGATCACGTCTGAAAATGAGCGAGGAAGTAGCCCTTCCCATAGGTGTAGCACTGTGGCTATGACTGTTTATGCAGCTGTTTGTGTGATGCTCTCTCTTTCTCTCTCACGATCACACCCACATGAAGCAATGTATGTGGGTGGCCACACGTTTTTTTGGGTTGTGAATGTATGTTTGCAGTTTTGGCCGTGGTATCTTTGCGAGGAGGCTCAGAGAGCGTTTGCTGTGTGTGTCATTCCCATGGGCTGCTCTTTTGGAGCACATGGAATAAACGGGGGCTTCTAGGGTGTTTTAACTTTTAACTTTTAAGCAATAGCACTCCTGCTGTCGCATGGAAATCTTGTGGATTTGGCATAGTTTGTACAGTGGTGTCATTGTAGCAGTATGAGATCATTTGGTTCTGCAGTTTGTGCGGCCAGGTGAAGTTCGTGGCATTGTTTGCTTGATTTCTGGTGGTTTTCTGCGCCAACTCAGAGGGCTCTCTAAGTTTTTCCAGACCAAGACCTAAGGGTTGAGGGCGTGGTCGGTGCTTTCTTGTTGTGTGGGGGGGGGGGCGGCTTTTGGGTTGCGGTGCAACTAATTGTCTATGTTCTGTGTAATTGTCGTTCGTTTGGTATTGCCTTATGCCCTCAGTCCTTTATGCATAGTCTGTGATGATCTGTGGGGGGAGGAAGAGAGAGAGAGAGAGAGAGAGAGAGAGAGAGAGAGAGAGAGAGAGAGAGAGAGAGTTTGGGGCTCTTTGAAAAACACACACAAACACACACACACCTTGTTTTATGGTGTGTTATGGTGGTTTGTGGATGGAATGAGGAAAGAGTTTGGAGTTCTTCGACAACACACACAACCCACGCACCCGACCTTCCCCCTTCCGTGTCTCACTCCCTTCCTCCCTCTTTCCTCCATGCGTTCTACTCTCTCTCTCTCTCACGTGCAAGTACACTGCCTTTTTCTGGGATGGTGCATCATTTAGTGTGTGTTGATAGTTCTCGGTGATGACCATCTTCAGGGAGCTCTATTGAAACCTGTAGCTTGTTGCCAGCCACATGGTAATATTGGTGTTGACATCTGTTGCATAAGTTGGGGTTCCAAAAGCACAAATTGAGGATATGACACTAAGCCCATTGTCCCAGGGTATAAAGAAGTTGCTGGTTTACTCTGCTGAAGCAAATGTCCAGTGGCTCACGACAGCATGGTCGGTTTGTTTTGCAGTGACGAAATCGCCGGTTGTAGTGAGAAGGCCTTTGATTTCCTTACGCTTACGGATGCAAAGAAGCTTCTGATGCTAAATACAGATGAGGATATTTCGAGATATGCTAAACAGGTATGAACAACTCTAGCTAGCACGCCGTTGTTTTGCATTTGTTTTTGTTTCCTATACTCTTGCAAATGATAAAGCGGTCCTCAGATGATGCCCCGCCCTGGGCCCAGCAAAAATCGGTGTCTTGCGAGGGTTCCCAGGGGGGCGCTGTCCCATGGGGAACCGCACTATTTTTTTTGTCGTTTTCTGGGAAAACAACGGGCGGCGGTTGGCATTTTCGGGGGGGGGGATGCATGCCTCGCGCGGCGTGTTAGAGGGCGATGTTTTTTCTTTGTCGTTTCCGGGCCCGACTTTCTGTGGTTTTCGTCGGTTTTCGTGGGGGGCGCTCGGCAAATGTTCGAAGTCAAGCACAAAGTAGACGGGCCTAAAGTAGTTGGCACATCAACGAATTGTCAAAATAAAGGCGCAAGTTCGAAGCCAGCTCGATCAGATAAACATAATAAATTACATTGAGGAAATTAAGAAAGGGACTTGCATGGCCCCGTGAACAAGGATGACACGCATAAATCGAGAAATGGGAAGAAAAATATAAAAAAGAGAAAAAGAATAATCTACAGAATAGAGAAAAAGAATAATCTACAGAATAAAACAATTGAAAGAAGGAAAAAGGGAAAAGCATCTAGAAGGATTCGCGCCGATCCAATGGGCTCGTCCAGCGGCCGTAATGTGTTGAGGTCAATACCAAATCCACTTGTTACATTACATTAAACCACCAGTACTTGGCCCAGCTATCGATGCCGAGCCTGAATATGCCCTGCGGCGCCTGCGCGCCATTTCACGCCGACCCGCCAACGAAACAAAAAAAAATTGTTTTGGCTGGCGGCGTCGGCCTTTCAGGTCCAGTACCCCGGGCCTCCGAAACTTGCGGGGCGTTAACGACAACTCCCCACGGCCGACGTGTGGGCCAAGTACTGGTGGTTTAATAGCAGGTTGGATTCCACGATAAAACAGTTCTGTTTCTAAAAAGATTTGTGTTTTGCCCTTTCCAGCAGGAATGTCTCAGACTTGTCAACCGTTATCGGCGAATCGTGGAATGTTTTTTTTTTCTTCTTTTTTTCCCGAGATCCTGGAATGTTCGAAAGGGAGGTAGGATGATATGTGACTCGGAGCATGGCAGCAAGTTCAGTCTGTTAAACCACTAGTACCTTTGGCGCGTGGGAAAATAGCGGGCCTCCGGTGGGCCTCCGACCTTTTCGGACGCCGAAACGAAATGACGGCCGCCGATCAGATTTAACAATGGCAGCCGTCGTCGGACCTGGCCTCCTAAACTTTAGGAGTTTGGGAAAACGTCCACTTTTCCCTATTTTCCCACGCGCCAAAGGTACTAGTGGTTTAAAGAACTATTTTGAGCAAAGGAATGGTATCTGGACAAACATAGCACACGGCTGATGGACAACCAATTATCTTCAATCCAATCAACCTACCCAGTTATGATTGCCAGAGAATGGAGGCATCTATTTAATCAAGTGGGCAATCAATTAATCAATCAATGCATCAATTGATCAATAGAGCAATTGAGTAATCGTTTGATTAGTCTGTCAATCCATCCATCCATCTATCCATCCATTTATCCATCCATCCATCCATCCATCAATCAATCAATCAATCAATCAATCAATCAATCAATCAATCTGGTGTTTGAATCAGCTAATCAATCAATCTAGTGTTTGAATCTGTTAATCAATCAATCTATCTATCGATCTATTGATTTGATCAACCAGACAATTGATTGTTCGATTGATCACTCAAACAATCGATCATTTGATCAACCATTCAATCAATCAGTCTCTGTCGGTCAGTGAGTCGATAGAGCGGATGCATTGGTTGGTTGGTCTATCCATAATGTGCTTGATCGAGCAAAGGGGTAGGAGACGTAACACGATATTGCATCATTGTGTATGCGTGTAATGGCCTCAGTGAGAGTGAGCACACCATCAGGGGACATTTAGGATGCTGCTGACTGCATTGTGTATACACATAATGGCCTCAATGAGAGTGAGCACGCCATTGTCAATGAGAATGAGCTCACCAGCATTAGAGTGAGCACACTCTTAAGTGTGTGGTTCTCCAACTTAGCAGCAGTATCCGCATTTCCAATTTTCCACTGCACTAGAGTGAGCACATTCTAAGTGGGCTCATGTGGAAATGTGGATGCTGCTGTTAAGTTGGAGAACTGCACATCATGATGCGAGCGTTGTCCGAAGTTAATGTCACAAATGAATATCCAGACAACCAATCATGCACCCTGCAGTCCAGCAATTGGCCAATCAATCAATCAATCAGTCAATCAATCAGTCAATCAATCAAGTGATCGATCCCTCAACTGACGAGTCGAGTGATTCATGAATTGAACCAATCCATCAAGGGGTTAACGATAGATTGGACAATTAAATCTCATGGGCAACGGAATGGTCAATCAACACTCAATGGACGATGATTGAATCACATGTGTGATGAATGAGCTGATCGACCAATCAATTAACTAGGCAAATGGGCACAAAAAGAGAAAGCTCAATCTTTGTGTGTTTGCTTGACTTATAGCTTATGATATCGTTGGGAATCTGTGTCTGTCTTTTCGTGTTGTGCAGCATTCCTGGACCCTGCGAGATGGTTGTTTGGTCTTCCAGAAAAGCAAGGAGC
>BFEA01000433.1:162479-175037 GCA_003427395.1 Chara braunii
GTGCGAATACAAACTGTGAGAGCAGATGAATTGGCATAAGTCCGTCGCGCTCTTGCCGGACATGAATGCAGCACACCTTTTCGAGGGGATGCGAGTGCAACCGGCCACGGATGCGACTACATATTTGGGCATTTTGTGATGCCAAACGCCCTTTACAGACAGGACACAGATTGAAGATCTGATGACAAAGGCAACTAGGAGACTGACTTTCTGCAGCAGAAACTTGAATGTTGGGGTGTTTGGCAGAGCCCTCCTTACCAATACGGCGGCCTCATCCATGCTCTGGTATGCCGGTGCAGTCTCCTCCCCTGCCCCTGCACCGCAGAGGCAATATAAAAATGCAGTTTGCAGATTTATCTGGAAGAATGACCCCATCGCTCCCCACACAATCCATCGGGTCGCCTGGCACAAGATCACTCAGCCAAGGTAGCCCTTGTCACCATTCACTCCAATTCTTCAATTAGCCGGCGCTTCAATCCCAGATGCCCGGGCCCCTCCCAGCTGTCTGGGACTGGGACTGTCTGGCCATCCCGGGCTGTGCAGGGACCAAGCCAGCAGTCTGATAAGTTGGGCCATTGGAGGTATGACCAGAAATACTGAAGCCGCAGCCTCATCGAGTGCGCAAGATGCGGAGAGAGCCATCTTAGCGCACGGGGATTATTTGCCCCCAAGAAGAGACGTGCGCCTGCGTGTTCCATTATCCGTAGTGTCTTTCGAACTATTTCCACTCGAGGCTGTACCAAGCAGGAGCCCGTGGGAAGTTATCTGAAGATCAAATGTCATCACTGAGTCATGAGTGAAACCGATAAGTAATTGCCTATGAAATTTAGTATAAATAAATTCTATATTTTATTATTTATGCTTCACGGGCATCGCGCTCACGAAGACCCCTGAAGATCATCAAGGCTATATGACACATTGTGACTGCTAGACATAGAAAAGCATCTGCGGTTTGTGGCCTCTGATTACACCTATCTCTATGCTGCTGATGGCACTTCCTACACCATCAGGTTGTAGGACTCCCGGTGGGGACTGATGCCGGAGTAGAATAGCCATTTTCGCTCTCAATTGGGATGTGAGGCGAAGTTTGTCAATGAACTCCTTCAGGGCGATCTTCACACCGCACAAGAATATGTGTTTGCTTGTTGGTTCATTTGATGATATTTTATCTTGGGATACCACCTCCTGCTCACTGCTCAGTACCGAATCGAGCTGAAAGACACTACAAACCATGGTGGTTTGTGTTTTCTTGGGTGCAAAAATCTCGGTTCAGTCTATGTTAATGCGGAAGCATCTGTTAAAATTGGAGCAATACAGAGCAGAATAGCATGGGCCCTGCGCAAGGATGACTTACACAAACATATGAAATACGGAAGCGCAGACAACATGCATGCAGCTGAAGTGTCTGCCGTGGACGCATCATCGAAGCCCTAGCGTAACTGTTTCAGAATGTACTCTAACGCGCACCGACGAGCAACTGCAACTAATCCTCCTAATTACCTAACAGGAAGAAGGCCGAGTGATCGAGCTGAACCTGAATCACCTATATACCCGCCTCCTCCCGTCCATTTTCCTGTTCCTCGTTCGCTGCTGCTTGCGTTGCTCCCTCTCTTTGCACATTGTCAGCCTCCCTGTGTCTACTGCCTGCGTTTTTCTCATCGGGCTTGCAGATTTGATGCTGTTCCTCGTTCCGGAACAATGTCTTAAAATGGCAAATAGCCTAGGCAGCTCGACAACTCCAGCCGTATGGTCCGACTGGATTGTTCGGACCCGGATTCATCCGGATTGCCTGATGACCCGGACAATGGCAAGTGGCAGTTCCTGATTCAAATTAGGATGGCGGGGGGAACAGAAACCAGAGGAAAGCCACAAAAAAAATCCCCCGCTCCCTCCTTCACTGGACTTTCCCCTCTGCCCCCCTCTCCTCCCCCCCCCTTCTCTCTCTCTATTTTTCCTTCTCTCTCTCTCTCTCTCTCTCTCTCTCTCTCTCTCTCTCTCTCTCTCTCTCTCTCTCTCTCTCTCTCTCTCTCTCTCTCTCTCTCTCTCTCTCTCTCTCTCTCTCTCTCTCTCTCTCTCTCTCTCTCTCTCTTGCACGGACTTATGCTTTCGCCTGCATTTCATATGTGCGAGTTTGGAGGTCAAGTGTGCTGCCGCCTTCAATGAAAAGGCCAGATGGGGGCCACATCGTGTGTTTCTTTTTTTGTCTTTGTTTTTCAACATTTGTGTACCTTACAGCCCACTTTTTTTTCACCTGATGGCAAGGGCGTTCTTGAACCCCCCACCACCACCACCACCACCAACCACATGACCATATATCGAATCCTGGCCCTGTGTCTATTTTGAGCAAGGCCTGGATGTTCTTCATCGGGGACAATTCGGCCAGCATTGGTAATGGAAGGCCCACAACTCGGGGTTTTTCGCTGCCTCACCACAAAGAGAGTATAGCTTACTCGGTTTTTCGCTGCAAGAACGTCAAAACTTAGCCGGAAATGACGCCACCTATTAACCATTAGTGGGTCGGTGGCAATTAAAAAAAAAAAAAAAAAAATCTCAACTTTCGTGATTTTTTCTGCTCAGAAGGATTCACAAAAAAATCTGAATTTTATTATTATTATTACTGGGCGAAACTTTTGATATGCCCCTGAAAGTTTGATTTATTGGTAGCATGCCCCTCTGACGGCCAACTTACCATGTCATGCCCCTCTGACAATGATTGAAGGTTCTGAAAAACCCCTGGCATTGTCTGGGCCTGAATTATGTTCAATATGCCCCTACCAGTACTGGTTCCAAATTTCCAGTATGCCCCGGTAGCTCGCCTCCCAAAGCCAGGGGAACAGCTGCGAGTGCCACCAATGGCCACAGGGGCATGCTGGAAAGTTGCACCCATCATCGACAGGGGCCTGAAGGAAAGTTCAGAGGCCCCAGGAGTACGACAGGGTAAGTCCGCTGCTGGAGGGGCATGTGGCGAATCACTTGCATTTTCAGGGGCATATCGAAAATTTTCCCTCGTTATTATCATGACTTTTTTTTAAGCTGCCATCTCCTCATCGGGGCCATATATTTTTCTCTCACCTTACATATTTTTTAACTGGCGTTCTGCCATGTCATGGAACATGTCTTTCTCTCATTACCTTTCTCCACCAAGAGAGGTAACCTCCCTTTACTGAAGAGAGGTAGAAAGCTATGCTTGCAGGGGTCCCTTGTATAGCCTTGGGAGTAGTGGTAGGTAGTGAAAAAGTACAAAAAAAATTATGTCCCATAGATTACGTCCTGATCTTTACAATAAAAATATCCAGAAAAATGACAAAAGCATATTTGACCATGAAGTAAATCGCTGCATCCATTCAGCGTAGGTTTCATCTTCCCGCGGACATGTATGGGTCATAGCGATTTTCGCAGGGGAAAAGTCGTCCATCTTCAGGGTTTTTTCGTGCTCAAAGGAATTTGTGAAAAAAACTGAAAATTGGAGGGCCCGTAGATTTGGTCCTCGTCTTTCTACAAAAATATTGAAAACATGAAAAGTCCCCAACGACGAAGTATAGCGCAGCGGCAATTTGATGCATTTTCCATTTTTGCGTCAATTGCACTCAATAACGCTATGCTACTGGCAACCCTCGTGCGCCTAGGCCATTTGTTCTTCGTTGGGCGGAGCTACTGGTCCTCAAAGTTTGGAAGCATTGGGGCACTTGTGCTTAAGCGCAAATGTTTGGTGCAAGAATTGAATTATGAGGGTAGTTTATAATTAACATAGCGGTTGAATGATCCATGCTTTAGCGCCTCTGCAGTCTCAACAAGCGCAAAGTTAGACTCTCGTCCCTTCAGTAATTGTTGTGGTGGTATGGAACGAGGCCTTCCTCCTTCGTGTTGCCACGAAGTTCATACTATATCATTATCCCAAGCAGGGATGTCCGGCGTGTAGTCGTTAAGGGGCGCAGCGCATGTATCAACACATGACATCCCTGTTGATTGTCCGCATCGACGCATTTATTGTCATTATTTTGCTTGCTTCACACGGTTGGAGGTTCCAACATATACCCAGATTTTGTTTTTGATGCTGAAGAAAATACCCCTTTATCGAGGAATTTTGCTTATTCATATCATTCGCTAAATTTGGTTTTGCTTTTAGCTAGTTGCTATCTTTTTTGAAACAGACCGGACTTAATCTTTCACTACAAATTGAGTTAAATTGATAGACCGCAGTAAAACATTCTACCCAGCCGGAACAAGTGCTCCCCGGATCGTCCGAAATGGTCGCCCATCATACGGCTCTCCGACCTTAGTAACCTTTGTGGCGTGCCTGACACAATGGAATTTGTTTATACTGCGCTTAAAAAAAAACTAACCATCATTATCTTAAGATAACCTCCTTATCTATCTGTAGAGATATGCTTAGACGCATCAAAGTGCTTTTTTGATTGCACAAAAAATATGCTACAAATTGGAACAAAAAACATCATTTCATCAAATCTGTAGATTTATCTTTTAATAAATAAAAAAATGCAATTATGTGAAAGTGATTCACATTCAAGTTAGTTGTTCATGTCACTATGTTTCATCTGTTAGAGGAGGAATCTCCAAATTGCCTTTATTTGAGTTTGAAATAGTCATAGTCCCCATATAACTTGAAGAGTGCATTCCAATTCACATTCTTGCTTTATGCAGCATTATGAAAGATATGGATAATTTCTTGCACGATAAGGGATAATTGAGGATTATTTATTTACTAATAGTGTCTTGGACGAATGTATAAAAACGAATTTTGTCATTGATAGTTTTTTGGTACAACAAAAAATGACAAAGACGTTAAATCATTGTTTTCAAGCTAATCAGGCGGAGGAAGGGGAGGGAGGGGCATCGAAGTAAATATGTTAATTCAAGAGATTGACAATCATCTTTTACGGAATACAAGTAAACCCGCCGCAGCGAAGTTGCGGCTCAGAGGAGGGGGCAGACAGCAGGAGAAAACGCAGCAGGAGTGAAGAGATGTTCGGAAATGAATCAACCATGTGACGGATTGCAACGACATTGAGAGAGTGTACCGTTATATACATATTGCACGGTGTTCGTTTGTTGGGAAGGAGAGAGGAAGAAAACTTAAAATTATGTCTTTCTTTCTTTCCTGTTGTCTCTTTCTTTATCCGAGCAACATATATTGTCAGCATAGGATGAGTGTATTGCAATTTGCCCAAGGGGCAGGGGAGAAAATAAACAAAAAAACTTAAAAAAAAACAAAGGAAGTTGGTTTGTGTGCTCTCTTTTTTGTTCTTTCTGTTCAAGTAAGCTATACTCTCTCTGTCTGTTTTCGTTTTCTGTTTTTATTTTTGTCTCTCTGTCCGTTTCTCTCTCTCTGTGTGTTTTTTTTTTCGTCTTTGTTTTTGACTCTGATTCTTTTTGTTTCATGTATAAAGTGCAACATCACCTTGGTTTCTCGCCAGTGTGTTGCTTCCTTGCTAGTGTACTCTCTCTCTCTCTCTCTCTCTCTCTCTCTCTCTCTCCCTTACTTCTCTCTCTTTATACGTATCCTAGTTATTGCAAATCATTTTACGATTTCCTTGAAACCATCAGTTCAACTCCTCTTTTGCATTGAATGGATAGTATGGAAAGCGTAAGTGTAACGGTTGGTCATAATGCTCTGGACTTGAGCAACTGCACAGGCTATGCCAAAACGTCTTAGTGGATAACACCATTCTCCCGATGTGAAGAGGGTAGGATGTGCAACTTGAGGTGCAAGAAGGGTTTATGGAAGGAAATGTGGTTGGTAGCATCAGAAATGTAGTTGATAACATCAATTATGCGGTCATTTTTTAATTTGCAAAACCAAAAGTTGTCCTGTGAGTATAGAAAAACAAATTGTAGAGTCGGCAGTGTAATAACTTTTTCATGAGGTTGAATGTTGTAGTGGGATGGTTTGTTGGAGGTGGTTTGTCGACTTCTTGTTTGCCCCAACATATATATGTTTCGAAGAAAGAGAAAATGAGAGGCGAGCAGAGTGCATGCTCTGTGATGAGGAAATCCTCCCAAATAGTTTGTAGAAGGATGTCATTGATGTTATCAGTTGTCAATACATCTTTCCATGCAATCCATTTGGTGGGGTCATCCAGTGATGGAATGACTTCACAGTCACGTAGTGATGTCTGTGGAGAAGATGAAGGGGATTGTGAAAACTCTTGGTAATCGGAGCAAGGAAGGGTGACAGTTTTCATGGTAGAAGTTGCGAGTTGTGAAGAGAGTGGTGAGAGAACGACAACTGTTGATGAAAGAAAGGTGTGAGTTGTTATGGTAGTAATGACTGGTTGTATATCAAGTTGTGGAAGTGCGGCAACTGTCATAGTAGCAGCGACTGATTGTGTATGAAATTATGAGGAGGTTTGTGAAAGGGTGAGAGGTGTTGATGTAGGAAGGGCACGAGGTTCAATCGTAGTAACGGAAGATTTCGAAGAGGTTTGCGAGGGGTTGGCAACTCCTATTGCATGCATGTTATTTTGTGACTTTTGTCGTTTGTGGGATTCCGATTGAAGAGCATCATCAGTTTGGAGTGGGTTCGCAAAAACAACGATGGAGAAGATGAGAGATGTCAGAAAAGGATAAAAATTGTTAGAAATTAGTAATTTATTTGGTAAAACGACATTCTTGAAGGACTTGGGTCATTGATGTTCCTTAACCTCATAACATTGGCAGGAAAGGCTTGTTATCATATAAGTGTTGATAGGGAGAGCGAAAAAAAAGAGAGAGAAAGAGAGAGAGATTTTGTGACTTGGCAGAAAATATTTGTTATCGTGTGAGTATTTCTCGATAAACCATGTTTGTTGTGTGATTTGGAGTTGAGGGAAGTGCAAAGCAGATGTGAGCAGGATTGTCAACACACGAAGCAGCAACATAAACTTGCTCGTAGGTGAAGACAAGTTGAAGGAGATCAACACCAACATGTCTCATTGATTGACCTTGCAATTTGTTGATTGTTATCACAAATGCAAGCCGGATGGGGAATTCCCTTCACTGCCATGAAAATGGCAATGTTTCGTCAGTGGCAGTAAAAAGTATGTGTGGGAGAAAGCCAGAGTGGAGCGTAGGAAGTATACGAACGTGGAGCAGACAATCGTTTATAATATACTTAACAACGAGACGATCGAGACGTGTGTCATTGCAAAGTGCATTTCTCATGGCACTGTTACGAAAAAGACTGACTGATACATTTTTTAATGTGAAGAATGTGAGGTGGTAAAAAAGGAAGGTCAAGAGTGTTGAGAACGTTGATGTGGACGTTGGAGTACTTTTTGTTGTTGAGGAGAGTATTAACGCTTAGACATGTGAATGAGATGTCTAAGGAACTGATCAAGTATCATAACCTCAACTAAGATTTATTCTTCGGTGAAAGTATCATACGTTCGCCCAGTTACTGTGGAGATCGATGATTTGTTTGCAAATCGGGAAATGTCCTGTCAATAAATTATGGTGTGCCCCCATAGAGTCACATCATGTGGTCTTGCAATTCAATTGTATTTGCGAGAGTGTAAGGTGGTTATGGCAGTATTATATTTTTAAGGTTGAACATTAATTGTGCATAAGCTCGTGCATTAAGAGTGTTGCAACGACTCAGAATTGTTTTTTTTTTTTTTTTTTTTTTTTTTTTTTTTTTGGGAAAACAGCCCGTTCATATGCTAGAGGTGTTGATAAGAGCAGACACCGCTAGCATAGTTGGGAAGGCTCCATCTATTGGTGGGGAGCAACACCTGCTGGAAATCGGGTCCAGTGTCACTGTAAACAGCCATTCGTCATAAACCGTGCCAAGTGTCACAGCGCAAAGCTCCTAAACCGTTAGTATGTGAACACGCAAACACGCAGAATTTAGAGCGAAAAGCAGCATTAATCGCCCTCTGCCCATCGCAATCAAAGAAAATTATTATCCCTATTCAGAAACCCTCATCATATCTCTTAAAAAAGGCTCGCAACTCCATAAGAGGGAGGGGGAAACAGAATAGGGAAACAAAAAATCTATTATAGCGAATTCCCACGGTGCCACGTGGCAGATTTTCAACAGAAACCATCCCGTGGCAAGGCATCGTCCACGCCGCAAGTTATGCGTACCTCCGCAATCCTTCCGGGCGAGTAAAAAATACAATGAAAGTGCTTCTAGCGCTTAGCAGCAGTGTTCCTCCTACGGTACCACATTGCGGATTTACAACCCAAACCAAAATGAAAACCTCCACGTGGAAACGAGTCATACCTGCCGGAATTGCGGGTTATGCATACCCAGGTTCAAATCATCAATCACTCGCAGCAGATAGAAGAAACGGTCAAAGTGCTGCGGAAGCATGAGTTTATATCCACCGTGAAACACTCTCCTACCAAACAGAAGATACGATAAAAGAGCTGCTCAAGCATGGGTTTATATCCCACCCTGAAATACTCTTCGACTACCCTAAGACAAATGAGCGGCATGAGAAGAAGGGGCATACGGAGCAGGCTTCCTAGAAGGCAGAAACCTACTAACCACGTGGCGGATCTCAAATAACATCTCGTTTACGTTCAGTAACGGGTCATACTCTGTGAACACGTGGCCAGAGCTGCCCTATCGCCACGTGGCAACTAGCAAATGTGATAGGGGAATCCTCTCACTAACCCACCCCCCCACGCACCCATCCCACCCCCAACTGCCCCCCCAACCCTTCCAATATACTGAACGAACCATTCAACCAGTCCCTTCGCCCTCCCCCCGGATCGTCAGCCCGATTGCAAGAGAGAGAAGACAATAGGGGAGAGAAAGAGGGGTGGGCGAGAACGGAGACCCCTGCCACACTTACCAGCCCGTCGTTATCGGTATGGTTGATATTGTGGTTGTCATCGTTATTGTAATCCGGCATACACGCGCCCACGATATCCAGGCTCGCTCCATTGTCATGCTCAACCATCACAGCATTGTCGGTGCCCACGACCCCCGCGTCGTGGTTGCTGTCAGTGTTGTTGTTGTTGTTGTTGTTGTTGTTGTTGTTGTAGACGTTGTTGTTGCTCACGCCAGTAGGGAAGGCGTTATCAACTCTAGCTTGGCCTTCCACCCGCTCGTCACTGCTATCTTCGTCTTCCATCTCGGACAAGTGCAGGTACCACTCCTCCTCCAGCGCTGCATAAACATTTTGCCCCTCCTCAAAGAGGTCGAGGACCGCTTCAGAGCCTCCCCCTGTCGACCATCTATGAGATCACACGTTTGCGAAGCTGGCCCTTCCTGCAAGTCACAGATAATCTGCACCATGCTCCTCATGTCCTCTTGAAACGGCGGAGTCGATGAAGCTGCCCCCCCATCAGCCTCAAAACGAACTCCCAGTTGCGACCGCAGTGCTTCTACCAATGTCTGTAGACGACAACGAGCTGCTCGGATGAAGGAGAGCCACTCAGTGGCCTCTCGGTGCATGTCTTCCATTGAAGCCGTCTGCATGTACAAAATTCGCGCCGACAATCTCCCATGCTCCCTGCCAATCCCACCTGTAACGGGGGCTGCCACGTCAGTGTCTCCACGAACGTGAGGCAGGACACGTAGCTGAAGCTCCCCTCGTCGACCCACTCGGGCGCCCGATCGCGTGGAGGGCAGTCGGGCCCTGCCGGCTGCGACCACGCGGAGTGTTAGCGTTGGCGGC
Organism: Chara braunii; assembly: GCA_003427395.1. Lineage (NCBI taxonomy): Eukaryota > Viridiplantae > Streptophyta > Charophyceae > Charales > Characeae > Chara > Chara braunii. The sequence goes on from BFEA01000433.1 coordinate 172,109, forward strand.
TTCTCTGTTGGTGCGATTACCTAAAGGCCCAACCGTTAATCCAACAGGCGCAAATGGATGTACAAGGTGGCAGCTACGGATGATGAATCGGATCGGCAACATGAAATATCCCCTTCACCACGACTCAGAATTCTTATTTTTTTTTTGAGGTGCATAGTCTCAAAGTGCAGCCAGAGGTCTGACGGTTTGATGAATCAATGATTATTTGTGCTCGAGTGCCTTTTATAACGATAGGGAGTATTTGTCTACAATCTCCACCGAAGACTGTAGGTTTTCTTCCATAAGAGGCATTGGACACGCAAAACTTTTGTAATATTTTATCCAAAGCGTCCACATGGTATTTGTGAATCATCGGGGTTTCATCCCTGACAATAAGCATGGATGTTCGAAAAAGTTCTACAAGAGTGCTTTGTTTAGGAATGTCGAGTATAGAAGTGTCAGTGGGTGTAAGTGGCGCTTTAAAGCGAGAGTGGAAGGTGCGTCCGCCATCAAGAAGTGTTGTAGTGATTCCACTGGATGCGACAGCAAGAGCAACATCGCCTCGAATTCAGACATATTCAAGGAGTGTATTTCAAATAAATGTTTTCCCGGTCCTTGGGGTTGCATGCACAAATAGAGAAACGGGTTCGTTGTTTGCAAGTGCAGTGATAACACGTTAAAAAACAACAACATGTGAAGGTCGCAAGAGTGGCAGGTTTGTGTCGAGTGTCTGTTGAAGTGCATGAAAGTCATATGAAGTCTCATCTTGAATTATTCACGGAATGTCAGAACGCTGGTGACTTTCAAAGAGGTGCATAGTCACAGATGTCATCCGAAAGAGGTTATGGCAGACCAACTTCTTGGAGGTTTTTACCCTTTTTTTGCAAGCAGTCGTCAATGTCCATGAAAACCATTTTTTTGATGAGGTGGGTTGAAACGTTCACATCATAAAGTTGTTTATGAAAATCATCACACATTTTTTGCCAGTGTGTGTCAAAAAGTTCAAGTGGGTCAGCAGGCGAATAATGCAGGATGATTATGACAAAGAGATCGTGATCAGCAGTCGAGGATGAGACAAAAACCGCGTTGTTAAGAAATTGGTCAAACTGTATGTTATCGCTACTAGTAAGGAGACCCAATGCTTCACAAGTTGCCTTAAATGTAGGTAAGAGTTGATCGACAATTATACGAAGACGTTGGAAGTATGTAGCACCTCGCGAATGAGGAGAATTGAGGAGCATTTGGAGGTAAAATATCTCATCAGCATTCGGGTGTATGGTGTGCATTCGACCAAGAGTGAATGTTCCGCATTGTATGGGTGTCCACTGTTTTGTTCGCTTGTTTAAGGTGAATGTGAGAATCATTTATTTGAAAAGTAGTTTGCACTCATTTGGCTCCACGACATGAGCAACATTTCATCGAAACCACACCGTCAATTCGGTTTCGGATGTTGGATTGTTTGTTGTTTTTCTTGCTCGATGTGGTTGAAAATATACACGTTGTTGGTTCTTTGTATGAACCGGTAGAGCGTATACCGGTAGATGTCGTTCAATGATGGGGAATTGGAAGATTCGTCATGCTTCTTCACTTGCTCAAATTGTACACGTATCTTGATAGGATTCAATTTTGTATATTGTGTTCATAGAAAATTGTGACCATCGCTCTATCCGGCTCTTCATAATATATTCATATATGTAGCGGCATGCAGCTGTTGATGCACAAATTTCAACGTTCAAGTTGCATCGATAGGGAAGAAGGAGGTAAGGGTTATAAGCAACAATCCATAAATTGTCGATCAGCTGAACATATTTTTCAACAAATAATCCTCGGTTTGAAGGATTGCGACATTGATAGATTGGGTACCCGGTATCTTCATTGCAAGTGGTGCGTTCAGAGAATGGTTTGGTGAAATAATGATTGTAGTGACAATTGTGCATACACGAGGCAACCATGTTATGAACACCGCAAGGGCGGTGGACCCTATGGAAAAGGACGAGGTCGTGCAACTACGAATTTTGAGGAAGTTTCTTACATTCGACGGAGTTAATCTGTTCAGGTGTAAAAACTTTATGATCGTCGTTAAGTGCACAATTAAGTTTGTATGTGGGAGACCATGTTTCTGAAATTCAATAACATATACGTACGCAGTAGTTGGAGAAAAACATAAGTATAATGAATGTCATGTATGAGCTACCACAAGACTCCTCTGAACACACGCGCCAACAAATCCGGTATGTCCGATGGTTGTTGGTCAACGAGCAACACTTCCCTAGCAAAACTCTAATATTGCATGTACAGTTAAGACTGACACTTACCTAGACTTGGTCCATACTGTTGGACTTTTATGACAATATCAACTGTTGTTTTTTCTACTCAACCTCCATGACAATGGCCATAGGTAAATATCGACCCTGCGATTCCAAGCAAGCCAACACCCCCTGGTCGGACACATGCTTTGGTTGGCAGACACTTAGTACGTACACATACACACTTTGTAAATTTCAGCAGAATGCAATAATTCAGCAGCATATACTTTCAGCGGCAAACCCGAAAGTCGACAGTGTTCTCAATTTGTGTTTTGGCGGTCATTACAGAGGATTCCTTTACCCCGATTGTGTTATCAATCCACCAATTCACATGAGCCAAAGTTGTGATCGCGCCAATATACGAGGTTCGACTGTTCCTTCCCGAGTCTAAGCCGGTAATGAAGGCGGCATGACATTTCACAAAGTTACAATTGCAAGTTTGCGAGCCCAGGATGATAGCTCCGCCAACTTAGGCTTGTGATAACTATTGGTTTAACCCAAGAAACCGGAATAAGTGGTGGTTTATACTGATTCTATCAGCGAAGGGCTCAATCCTTGTTAGCATAGAGAAAAAAATCCAACTGTTTCGTGCTCACTATATGAATGAATAACACTATTCATATTTGCAGGTGAACATAAAAAAA
>BFEA01000433.1:233590-249319 GCA_003427395.1 Chara braunii
GAACTTGATTGCCTGATCAGCGAATGCAGTAAAGTAACTGGTCCCACTTGCAGCGGTAAAGTTGATTGGCAATTCAATGATTTACTGGAAATACTCTCTCCAGCGAGCAGCGGGTTGCCTGATAGGCAATTAAATGATTCACCGGAAATTGTCCCTGCTAGCAGCAAACCGCCTGATTGGCTGTTCACCATGTACTCTTCTGCATGTCTCAAACCTCCCCCACTCCTCGCACGCTGCCCAAAGCAAGTCCCCTTGTCTCTCTCCCTCTCTCTCTCTCTCGCAGTCTCTCGCTCCCACTGTGAAGTCTACTTCTCTCTCACTCTCCCTCTCTCTCGCAGTCTCTCACTCCCACTGCGCAGTCTACTTCTCTCTCACTCTCCCTCTCTTACGCGCACACACACACAGTCTCAGGATAACTCATTCACTCCCTTCACTTCCCGCTGGTTCCAAAATTCGAATGCACTCGGAGTCTTGGACTCGTTTCACGGTTAGGTGCGTGATCTTGATAAGTAAAGAAGCAGAAGCATGTTTCCCTCTCTCACTCTCATTCTCTCACTGACCCTCTCTCTTACTGTCCATCTTGCATCCACTTTTTCACTCGCCCAACAACTGATTTTCACTATCACCGCCTGAGACGTTTCTAGCCGTGTTGAGGGTAGATGCAAATAATAAGATAATAATAATAATAATAATAATAATAATAATAATAATAATAATAATAGTGACGAACACTCACCGTCTTCTCGACTTCTTTTCTCTCACATAATAATAATAATAGTGACGAGCACTCACCGTCTTCTCGACTTCTCTTCTCTCACACATACTATCCTCGACACTCTCTCCACAACTCTCCCACTCTATCTTCCTTTCTCTCTCTCTCACTGCCTCTCCCACTTGCTTGTTAACTCTCTTCTCTCTCACTCTCTTCACTCTCTCTTTCGCCCTGACTCCCGTTGCCACACGGTCGTCCCCCCCCTTTTTCTCTCACTCACACACTCACACGAATACTCACCATAGGTGCCTCCTCCGTGTCGATCGATGCAGGCAGAGTTCTCACGTCGGCCATGACCGCCTCAAGAGCAGCCACGGGATGCCATAGTTCAGCTCGCTCTGTCACTGCACACACCTCGCCTCCTCCATCCCTTTCTTCAATCGGATCATGTGCTAGCGCGCTGCGCTCGCCTGGTACGCAGTCCCTTCCCCCTGTCAACAACATGTCCCCCGTACACCCCTCGCACGGGCGAAGTAATTGCTGGAGCGCCGTTTCTGCCCGTGCTTGCTCTCTCTGCCTGTTCGCCTCCATTCGACTTCCGGAATGCTGGGTACGCCTGGCACGCATCCTCCAAAACGCCCCTTGGTACCCGTTTACTTCCCTTATATCCACTGTCTGTGGCCAACTGCCCTGCTTCGACTCGGTCCGCGTCGCAGTCCCTACCGCCCCAATGCTCCAGGCCCATAAAATTTCTTGCCCTCGTCAATCCAGGCCCGGTCATCGCGCCCTGGTCCATTGCGGTAGCTGTTCCAACGGCAAACCAGTGACCAATTTCTAAACCCAGCAGGTCCGAGCCATGGCCTGCCGTCCCAGGACTGTGTAAGTAGCCAACTGGTGCCCATTCCAAGGTCGAAGTACCGAATCGCAGCCAGAATCTGCGCAACGTCACAGGCAGCGTGCCTGCACCTTTTTCTGTCTCTGAACCCCAAAAAGAACAACGCAGGTTGTAGTACTCTGTTTCAGTGTTGTGCCACTATCAATGCAGCGAACTGTGAACTGCAGCAGCCCTGAAACAAATCAGAGCGTCGGACCATCAAATACCAAGGTCAAATAGTCCTATACTGTTCCAGTTTGTGTCGATGCCGAGCCAATAGTTGTGCCAATCTGCGTTAGCGTCCATGCCAATGCCGTTGCGATAATAGTCCCATACCAGTGCCGTTCCAGCAAGCGTTCCAATGCCGGTTCCGAAGAAACGCTCTGATTTACCGCCGCCTGCACTATTATCATACCGCTCGGTGACGGGTGCCGTACCGTGCAATAATGCGTTGTAATAATACCGAGCCTGTCCCGAACCAGAGTACCGTGCCCGAATCGACCCAGCGGTAACACCCAAGCAATGAAGCCCAGGCAAAATAGCACCGGTGGTAATCCCGCGCCAGGCATCCATCCCGCACTCACTCTCAACACCCGGATTGGATCAATGTGGCGTTTAAGCAAATCAGGCAAGTTTAGCAAGTCAAGCGGTAATCTCGATTATCGAGAAATTGAGAGGGTGGTTAGAATCAGGGTAAATTAATGATTCGGAATTAAAACCCCTCGCGAATAACCAAGTAAAAATTAGTTAATTATCAGATAATCGTGGGTTTCCTTCTCGTTTTATTATTTTTAATTATTTTCCTTATTTCTTAGTTCCATTATCGAAAATAACGAAAATAAAAGCAATCTTGTCAAAAATAAATTCCGATGGAATTCAATTAAATAAAGAAAATTCTTTGTTTTCTTTTTCTTTTATCACCTTTGATCCCCTTTTTTTAAACTCTATTGCCAGAAATTCCAATAATTGAGGGCGGTTCCATTTAAAATCAAATATCAAAGATTTTGAATAAATTAATGAAAATTCCGTTTTTCTCCTTTCTTCTTTTGTTTTTAATTCATGTTCTCTTTTCTTTAATTTTGATGCCAAAATTGACGATATCCGAGGCCCCGCTTCTGCGCCAGTTGTGAGGCGTAAAAGAACCACACCTAAGCCTATCTTCATCTTGCTGTTCAGCAGGCGGCCGTCCCGGAAACAAGCTAAAGATGGCGGTATTGAGATAGACGCCGCCGCGGTAGAAGAGGTAGTCCTTCTTATCAATTTCGAGAGCTAGTCTCAACGGTCGTCGTATCCAATCTTAGGGATACTCGGGGTACCCCTAATTTTGTTGCCTGGTCAAACCAGAGTACCGTCATTACACGGACTTGTCTTTGAGCCTATGTCCCTAAACCCGTAAATTTCAGGCGGCGCACTGCTTGTGGCCGCCTGACACTGTCAGTCCGCTGGGGTATACCCCAGCCATTGTCTGTTTTCAGCCTTATTCTTCACTTGCACATTTTGGAGTACGTGCGTTGGAGTCTTGCGTGGGGAGCTGCGTTGTGCACCTTGCTCCCTCCTTCTTCCTCCATCTCCATCTCTGTCACTGGCGGAGCACCACACCTGGTGGGTCCGCTTCAAAGTGGCATATGATTTTTAAAAAAATCTCTTCGTGTCAAGGGTAGATACAAAGGTATTTAATTTGAATATTCAAGATTTTTTGGCCCTTTTAACACAGGAAATATCTCAACAACAAAGGGCAAGACTGGAGGAACCCATCACCAAGGAGGAAATCTGGACGTCGTTGTTACAAATGGAGGAGGATAAAACCCCGGGTTTCGATGGTTTCCCTAAAGAATTTTGGGATACAATGTGGCTGCATTTTTCGGATGACCCAATGAAATTTTATAGACAGGCCCAGGAATCAGGATGCATGGGAGAAATAGTTGGACAAGGGATACTTACCCTATTACACAAAAAAGGGGATAAGACAAATATAAGGAACTATAGGTCAATCACCTTACTTAGTATCGTATACAAGATGCTGGCCAAGGCTATTGCTAACAGGTTCATCCCATTAATGCCAGATATTATTCACCCTTCACAAACAGGGTTCATTAAGGATAGGAATATACAAGATAATATCCTACTCATTAATGAGATGATTAAATTATCCCGTTAAAATCATCAGAATGCAGCATTTGTTTTCATAGATTTTGAGAAAGCATATGATCATGTGGATTTGAGGTTTTTGGATGCATGTCTGGAAAAAATAATTTTTGGCCCAATAATTCGAAAATGGATTACTATACTGCATTCGAATGCTACCACAAGGGTCCAGGTGAATGGTGTACTTTCACCATAAATACATCTCAAAAGATCAGTAAGGCAAGGAGATCCTTTAGCCCCTTTTCTTTTGGTAATTATAATGGAAGCATTAGGAGCAAACCTCAGAGTAAATAAGAACATTAAAAGGCTTCACATTTCTGGAATTCCAGAGGAAGCTATACCAATCTGCTCTATGTTTGTCGATGATATAACCATAATGATAGAGGCATTGCAGAAAAACATGGAGGAAATAAAAACATTGATGGATAAATTCTCCCTTATATCGGATATGGAAGTTAATCGGGGAAGTAAAACCCAAGGTTGGTGGATTCATTCTCAAGGAGACAGGGCGCCTGAGATTCCTAAGGTGAAGTGGATGGCATTAGAGGCACCTATCAGAATATTGGGGGTGGTGCTCACAGCAAAAGGGAAACCAATTTCTAATGATGTATGAATGACTTCTTAAGCGTCACAGAAAATGAAGCAATGGAAAAATTTACATACTTCTCTTTTTGGCAGAGCTTTGGTTATTAAAAATGTAATCCTTGGGTCAATTTGGTACAAGTCTGCCTTATGGGCACTGAACAGGAACCCAGTTAAAGATCTCCGGAGACAGCTCACAGCCTTCTTATGGCGAGGTAACCATGAGACATCTCATGTAATCCCCAGAGTAGCATGGCAAGTTCTCATACAACCTAAAGACAAGGGGGGTTTAGGCATTTTGGATCCAATGATCCAATGCCAAGCATTGGCTCTTCAATGGATTATACGTTTAATTTTTGCTACAGATCTCCCTTGGCAATCCTTGGCTCTGGAACAAATATGCAGATTGGCTCCACAAACCACAAATAATGTAAATCCTCTAACTTGGGTGGAGGATAGGTATTGGGCTATCCCCCGACCTAAGGCGCACTCTTTAAAAGAGGGAGAGAAGGGAGAGGTTCAGAAGGATTTGGTGTTAGACGGTTTTTGGGTGAACTTATTGAAAATATGGCGAAAATTACCCACACCTAACAGATCGACCCCTTCTAGGTACGAGGAAGTACTTAGATAACCAATTTTTGTAAACAAGTGGATCTCAGATGCACAGGGTAGGGTGTACATAAGCTCTACATCCCCATGGTCCATCTGGGTTAAACATGGTATAATTAGGATCAAAGACTTATGGAATTCGGAAAACAAGAGTTGGAAATCGGTGGAACAATTAAGAAAGGAAATTAGGTATGCACATAATTTAGAAAAGAATCTTGATATCATCATTTCATCCATCCCTTTGGCTTGGTTAGCCACGTTGAAAAAGGGGCCAGTCTTTGAGGATGGTGACTGGGTATGTGCGTATCAGACGGATGGTTCCAGGGTATTAGGACATATTTTAGAAACTCATATAGATGGGGGCTTAATAAATCTTTTTGCGCTTCATAACCATTACACATTGGCACAACACAATCAGGACACAGTAATGTTCTTTAATTTTTAATCCTTATATAGAGTAAGGGCTTTGTATAGTACGACTTCCAACACATGGAAAGTTTTTTGCCCAAATATTCCTATACCTGATCCTCCTTTGGATCCTGCAGAACGGACCTGGCGTGATAATAGAAGATGCAAGGCGCAGAAGCTGCAATCTCTATCAGTCAAGGCTTCATATTGATTGTTACGTCCCAAAGTAGATGTTATGGCGGTCTTACGGGAGCGATGGGCCAAATATTTGAATATTTATGTGGATTTGCTTAGTCCAATCAAGTGGTGTCAAGGTTTCAAGGAAAGACCGGCTAAGTTTGTCGCACTACAGTGGCAGATTGTACATAGATGTCTGCCAACAAACGACTGGTTGATTGATCATTCCACTTTGGAACAGAGGGGGGTGGCTCTGCCATGGTGTGACATGTGTGTGGAGGCGTTTCCCAGCAGAAAGATAAGGGAAACAATTGAGCACATTTTTTTGCAATGTCAAGGGGCAAAACTGTTGTGGAGACGATGGGACTATGTCTGGAATAGACTAACGGGTATAGATTGGCCATGGGACTGGAGGGCGATTCTCTTGGGACATTGGTACCTGGTTCTCACTCCATTATCGAATTTTCAGCAGAACCTGTATAGCATAGGCAGGAAATCAATGCTATGGGTGTTATGGTATAGAAGATGTGTTTTCACAATGGAAAGGTTAAGATTGATGGCAGAGAAATGTCGGAACTAGTGCAGCAAATGGTGGAAACAGAGGTGAGATACCAATGGGAAAGAACTAAAGAAAAAATCAAGAGGTTGCAACAAAAACAGGATATAAAGAAGAAAATAATGAATTTCACTAAGGATTGGCTGGGTGATTCTCCAAGGGGGAAACTGGGAAAGGTGGAATGGCCAGGAGGGGAGGAGGATGGGGAAAGCATCAATAGGGATATATTCCATGACTGGTTTGATGTCCAGCCAGGTGCAATATTAAGACCTCCAGAATCATTTCCGGACCCTTTTCCCCCTTCGAACCCGGCATTGGTGGATCTGCAGTGGTATGGAGAGGGGGGGGGAGTAATGGTGGCCATTGGTGGATCTGCTGTGGTATGGAAGGGGGGTGGAGTTGTTTTTTAAGATATGATAGAGAGATGAGTTGCTTAGTGAATAGGATAGAGGGGGATGAGTTACTAGTAGAGATGGTTTTTTCCTGGCGGCTCTATGGGGCTGAAGAGGTAGCTCTCCTTTTGATTATTGCAGTTATTGTTTTTTTCCTGGCATTCCTAGGGGGCTGAAGAGATGGCTGTCCTTCTGATCATTGCAAGTTCTCTGTTTCAAGTTATATTATGTAAAAGGGACGCTGGACCCGGTTTCCAGCATGTGCAGCTCCCCACCAATAGAATGGAGCCAGTGGCTGAGCTGCTAGTGGTGGGTTCTCGTATCACCATCACTAGCAACTAAGGCCCCGTTTTTTAGGGGAAAAAAAAAAAAAAAAACTTTATCTGGGCAAAATCTTTGATTTTTGGTCATTTGGACTGTCACACGCCAACTGTCGACCATCAATTGTTGTGCTTGGACTATGAAATGTCAGTGGGCTCCTCGACTGCGGGGTCTGGGCATTTGTGATGCCTGAGGAGGTACTTGCAAACTCTTTTCTTGTTTCTTTGATGTTCGGAAAGAAAGTAGCAGCATGCCTTCCAGTGAGAGGACTGGTCATCGTAGAAAAGAGCTGCTTCAGATGTCAAAAGCGCCTTGTTCATCAGTCACACGTTTGGTGCACGGTAAGAGCCGCACTGTGGTTAGGGTGAACTGGCAGGTTGATCACTAAATGTCGTAGCTGGGAAAGGGACTGTGGCTTAGAGCACAAGCACTTCTGGCCCGTTCATTCCCAAGCTTGGAAACGCTCTGCGCGCCAAAAAGAAAGGAACCGGCGTGAGCCTTCTTTTGGCTGGCACTGCCAGCAATGTTGCTCCGGTAGGCCGACCCCCAAAACTTGCAACGCCCATATGGCCGCAACAGAGAAAAATGATTGGGAAATGGATTGGTGGTTTAATTCTATTTTTTATCTTAAATTTCAGAACGAATTGGAAGTGACCCTCAAAACCACATCTCACACAACATTTTTTTTCCATATATATATATATATAGTTTTTTTGTTGTGTGTGTTGGGGCTGCCCCAAGACTTCTTCCGTGATCTGTGCCGGCAGGGTCAAGTAGTGGATGAGGAAGAACTAAGGTTAGAAGAAAAGAAGATTGCTGTGATTAGGGACTGGCCCAAGCCAAATGCTCTTAACAAATTACGTTCCTCCCTAGAACTAGCAAGCTATTATAAAAAGTTAGTTGGGAACTTCTCCATCGTAGCTGCACCTATGGACGCCACTAAAGAAAAAAAGTATTTGGATAAAGGACAAAAAGTGTGAGCTATTATTCAAGAAGTTGAAGAATACTAACTCACTAATATGTCTTGAAGATTGGTGATGGGAAGGGCTATGGACGAGTCGAGGTTATGTCTGAACGCCTTCCCTCGATCGAGCCTTGGTACAAGAGGGAACTGTTTGTATTGTTAGAAGACCTCACCACTTAGAAACACTACTTATTAGGAAAACACTTCAAGGTCTATTCAAACCGTGAGACACTGAAGTGGCTTAAGATGCAACTTCAATTGTCTGGTAAGTTAGCTAGATGGTCCACAATAATTGACATCTTTGAGCTCAAATAAACAAACATCAAAGTTAAGTATAACATGGTGGCAGATGCACTCTCTCGACGATGTGATTTCTTTGGGGCCATACTTACATATCGTAATGTGGGAAGTGAATTGAAAGAAAAGATTAGAGCTTGTTATGCTAAAGATCCTATTTGGAGTAAGATAATCTTAAATGTATATAATGATTTTGAGCACGTCACAAACTATCAAACATCTGATGGCGTATCTTCCTCACTAGCAAAGGTGGAGACAAAATTTGCTTCACAAATGATGCGTTAATTAAGAGTATGGCGCATCGATGACACAAATGCAATTGCCTATGCTGATGGACTCATTATTTGGGTGTAGGAAGACCTATGTTAATTCTTTGCAATACCTACGTCAGAACCTGTCTTGTCAGTTAGAGGGACAAGCCTTCACATGAGTACCCTTTGGGACAAGTAAGACCACTATTCCTAACAAACCAGGCTAGTCTATATTTGCAGACTTAATGAGTCTCACTAGGCCAGAAATTGGTCATCATTGGCAAATTTCGAAGTACGCAATGTTCGTTCCTTCGCGAGGTGAAGCAAAAGCTGAATTAGTAATGTGGGAGTTTAAGATGCATTGGGTTTTTGAATATGAATTGCCAAAGACTATTGTGTCTAATGGAGATGTGGGATTTGCAGGATAACATTGGCAAAAGTTTATGGAAGTGTATGACACTCAACTACGCCTTCAGACAAATATCTCGAGATCAACGGCCATACATCTGCCCATGTATGTACGTCTGACCATTTTGATTGGGAAGAGAACTTACGTAGATAGCAAGTGCGTACACAAATTTTATTCATACAATAAGCGAGCAAATGCAGAATGCAATGTGCAAACGATGGAAACCTAGTAGGCCCATACATTCTCTAACAAGAGACCAGGTCCAAAAACTACTCGTAAGGACCCACAATTTGCTTTGTATGAGCAAAGATATACTTACAGAAATCACAAAGAAGGCTCAGGCTCACATGATCAAACACACCAGTAAACATAGAAGACTGAAGTTTCAAAGAAGGGGATTTGGTTTGGTTAATGACAACTGAGGTCTTTTGAGAAGAAGAATCATGCAAAAACGGCTACCTGTCTAGTATGGGCAGTGCAAAGTTCTCAAAGTGATGAGGGATGAAGATGGACTGCCCTTCCTCATTGACATACCCACCCATCTCAAGACCTATCCTGTCTTCCACGCATCGAAATTGCTACCTTGCATTGAAGGAGATAACTTTCCCAATCGTTCGTCTATATTGCCTCCTTCGGTGGATTGAGGGTCCCAAGACGAAAGGATCTTGGAACATGTTTTTTTTTTTTTCTACAGGAAGAAGAGGAAAACCTCAGGAGCAATATAAGATGAAGTCCAACAACCAACTACAATTTGGAGCGAGATGGATTACTAAGAAAGAACGTTCACCTACTGCTGCAAATATATTTGCGGGTTATGAATGAGGATCAAAAGAAAAACGAGTAGCTGTACTTGACGAAGAACTAATTTCTGCGACGGAACTTGAAATCGTTACCGCAGGAGAGTTCATAATTTGCACTAACATTGGCGAGGGTTGTAACTTTTGGTCCAACTCTAGATTCAAGGGTCTGAAGAGAAGAGTGCTAGGATCAACAGGAATAGGGTCCGAGGTCAAGAGAGGCAACTTATGCCCCGGAAAACCAAGAGCCAGACCGAATTTTAGAAAAACAGCATAAGAGTCAGAGATTTCTCAGCAGTCAACCATGTCCGTAGATCTAATCCACAATCAACGGTTGCTGTGTTCCAGAAGATCCCTCAGCCTACTGGCTCTAGGCATCTTGAGACCGACAACAAATCTGGGACACCGAGATTGAGAAATCTCCACTGTTGGAGAAGGCAAGTGGAGGCAGGCCAGGACCGGTCAATGCTACGAAAGAGCGGCCAGCCCGAGCGGCTGATTCATTCCACCTCAGATGCGTTGCTGCCCAGAGTGCTGCTGGGGGAGGTAAGGAGATTGACGCTGGTGGTAGACGGGAGGATGACTGTCAGCTCAGGAAGGAGAGAGAGTGGTAGCCATAACTAGGAAGGGCGATTGGCGCTTTAGCTGTAGCTTAGAGGTAGGTGGAGGAAGACAGTGATCTGGTCTGTGAGGTGAGAAAGTGAGACAGAGTGGGGAACTTACTTTGAATTGTCTGTGTGCTAATGATACTGGAGCTGCTGGTCACATCAGGACGCTTAAGGCTGGCTCCAACCTCCACAGCCAGCATTGATGTTGGAGGTTGGGCGCCATAGCTGGTAGCTGCAGAGAGACTTCATTGGTGTCTTCAGGGAGAGATTTGCATATTGAGGTGGCGAGTTGGTGGGAGACGGTCCGGGGGGAGAAGAGGGGTGGAAAAAGTCGTTTCAAATGTATTATTGATTATGAATGGATGTTTGCTCTCTGTGGTAGGGGTGGGTCCTGGTGCCTTGATAGCCAGTGCGTCTGCAAGGGTTGTTTTAGTGGGCTGTGCAGGCTTGCATGATTTGTTTCCTGTTGCCTGGGGATAGGCCCACTCATTTGGTGGCTTAGTGGTTGTACATGGGTCCCCTCTCCCTTCCCAGGTCCAGCCTTAGGCTGCCCAGCCCTTGTTGCCCGGGGCCACTATGTACCATTGCTTGCCTGGGGAGGGTCCTGCTGCAGGCGTCCAGTGGCTGGGCCCCTCGGGCTGGGGTGGTTGGGGCAGGACGATTCTGTGCTGAGGTGTTCATATGTCTTGCGTGTGAAGCACCACACAGAAACTCCAGAGAGCCGACCCAACAGCACCATACTACATGCCAACCGGTAAGCCTCCAGAGAGTAATCCAGCTGAACCTCCTCCTTCCCCTAGATATGGTCAGGCAGCCTCCCCTCCCTGTGTAGATCAGTCGGATTCCACTACGGACAGTGAAGGGACCTCTCCACAGGATGGTGGCTGTGCCCTCCCATTGTGTCGTCACACAGCTACTGTTCGGTTAGCATGCACACAGCATAGCCTCTGCTCTGAACACTATAAAGGGATGGTCACTGCCATCTGGTGCTGCAAAAACTGCGACCCTTTGTCTTGTGCTCATCCTCCCCAGCCCTAATTACTTGCTCAGCACGCTGTTGTGGCCTTGGTCTGCCATGCTTAAATAGCTGCGAGCGTCAGCCCTCTTTCCTGCTGACATGTCAGCAACTTGCCATGTGTTGTCAATGTTTCCAGGAAGCTGCCATAGAAAGTATGTCTCTACTGTGTGGACTATCCCTGATGCCATCATCCACCACATCCTCTCCTAGCATGTCCCGCATGTGGAGTTGGGCACACCCCTTTTGCAACCACAAACGGGTTTCCTTCTTCCTTGCCAGATGAACGGCAGATGCAGCAACCTGAGGAGGAAAATAGACTACCATATGAACGACCTACGGAGCGCTGTACTGAAATGTTATCACCACCAGGGCGAACAGTTGCAGACCAAATCGTGCAGCAGCTAAACACCCTAACTTTGGATCAATCCCCATCGTGGTCTGCCCATAGTGAGGGAATAAATACTGGGAAACCCAAGAAACCTGCTCAATGCCACTCTGTGATGACCTACCGGAGAAATGCCTAGCAAGTGGTTCAGATGCCTTGTGCCGTGAGGATTATGAAGGGATAGCCCATGCGAGCTTTTTGTCTTCATATGTATGATGACAGTCAATATTGCACGCATGTACGGCACCCTAACATGTCATGTCCAAATTGTAGACGGGCTGAAACGACAATCCCTCTACAATTGCGGTCGACGTGCCTCTGTGTTCCTAGCATGGAGGAGCCATGTAGCCTGTGACATCTATCTACGCCTTGCCATTCCATGCAGCAACTGCGATTGTGAGAATTGGATGTGGTGCTTCCACAGACCACACACGAACCATAGGCAACGATTGCTCCTCAATTCAAGATCTTATGCAACCCAAACACTGACTGGACTCATGTCCCATTCTAGAGTGATCTGCTCCAGCGGTGACTACTTAGAACCTATCAGAACTCCACCTCCCATTTCCTTTGTCCCTCCTGTTGTGTATTACTAGCAATGCATATGAATGATCATCATTAAGAGAACAAACATAATATAAGCTGAAGATCTGAGAAAAAAACAAACGGGATTATACCTCCGCCTTTACTTCACCTTTGCTCTGCCTCCTTTCATAGTGTGCAAGCGAGCCGGGGATGTGGGCAGCTTGCACTCAACCCTAATCAACATGGCGAGCCTTGTACATGGGAGGCGCGGTAAAAGGGGAGCTGTCAGAGCAAATGCAAGGGGTATCCCAAAGAAAGCAAATGTGAACACAATCAAGAAAGGGATTTAAACACCTTTATTATACTCCGTGTTGCTTGCTGTAGAGGTGAAACTGTTTCATTGTTGGATTGTCTTAACTCAAGGCTTTCGTCGTCTACAATAGAATGAAAGCTGCCTTGGTTTTGGATCTACTCATCTGGGGGGAAATAGGGCTGTTGTGAAAATTCAAAACACATACATACGCATGTGCATGTGGCAAAACTGTGCGCGATGCACATTGAACTATTTTTCGTCAGTTGATCAAATCGATCAATCCATCAATCCATCAATGGATGAATCAGTCAATCATCTACCCATCCATCCATCCATCCAGCGATTAATCAATCAATCAGTCAGTCAGTCAATCAATCAATCAATCAATCAATCAATCAATCAATCAACATATCAATCAATCAAACGGGCACCCACACCCACACAAAGAGGACCATACCAGCAGTCATGCCATTGGGTGTCCATGGCTGAATGTGTGTGTTACATGCTGCGCCAGCAACAGGCTGCACGGGCCACTTTCAGGCCCGTGACGTTTTCAGGCCGAAAGCCTGAAAACAAGGGCCTACAGGCCCTGTGTCGTTTCAGCGTGAAAGCCTGAAACAAGGGCCTGCAGGCCCTGTGTCGTTTCAGCCTAAATCAGGGCCTTTCCGGCCCTGAGTCTTTTCAGCCTGAAACTGAGGGCCATTTTCAGGCCCTCATGAGTTCGACCTGCCCTGAAACTCAGGCACCAAACCAGGGTTTTAGCACAGGCCATTCTGGGCCTGTTTTCAAGACAACCCCTGGTTGAGCTTCAACGCCAGGGTCTGGCACGTTTCGGAATTGGCAAGAGCAGCCTCCTGGACGGGCCAGCACTATTTAGGACTGGCCCGCCCTGCAGGCTGCAGGTAGTTCCTAGGTACTTCCCAGGCACTTCACGTGCAGTTCAGGAGGCAGGAGGTAGTCTTCAGGATTCGGCAGCAGCACTCTGGAGGAGCGCTGCAGGAGTAGTAGTAGCGCTAGCAGTAGTCTTCAGCGCTGGGTGCTAGTAGCGTTAGCAGTAGTCTTCAGCGCTGGGCGCTAGTAGCATTAGCAGTAGTCTTCAGCGCTGGGCGCTAGTAGGAGCTAGAGTAGTACTGGAGAGAGAGAGATTGGGCGGAGGCCAGGGAGACTTACCTGCAGCGCCATAGCTCCAGCTCCGTCTTCGAGGTACCTGCAGCACAGCGCCAACTTCACAGTTTAGTACCTGGCACATGGGAGAGAGAGAGTTCTTCTTCTTCCTCTTCTCAGTCCACCATCTCCCTCTCACCCTCTCGCTACCTGACTTCACTGCATCAGCAGACTATGCGAGAGCGGGCTTGGTGACATTCGGATCCAGACTCGACATTGGGGTTCAGACATTTTGACGAGGGATTATTTGGGACTTGTAACAAAGACTTGGTGTTGATGACATTCCCATCTCCCCCTCTTCTTCGTCTGTTCCCCTCCTCTTCGTCTGTGCATGATCTGGACCTGGCACATTCTTCCTGTGTGTAGCGCCAGGCCCCTTCACACCTTGTGATGAGGATGATGTATATGTTTGGTCTGCGTTGCAACGTTGATTGGGCTAGTCATTGGTATTCTAGCATTCTGCTACGCTGTCTTGCACTACGTGATAGAGGTCAGTCCCAGTCAGGTCAGGACTTGTATCTAAGTCTTCCCCTGCGCTATAAAGCACCATTTTTGTATGTATCAGAATGTACACTGCTTGTTGAGTTTTCACTTGCACTGCATTGTCCATTCAGACCTTTTTGTCACATTGCGGATCCTCGGTCATGTATGTACATCGCCTAATCGGGCATGTAACAGTGTGTGTAGAGAGGTTTTATGGCTGTGACGTATTAGTTTCTCAGACTTGCTGCTGGGGATTGGACCAACAGTCTGCTAGGATTGCAGGGTTGGTGTGAGTAAAGTCGACCACTTTTCTCAGGGGTATCACTCACTGTGGGCGACGTGGTTTGTCCTTATCCATCACTCAAATGCATTCTAGGCAGATTGTTGTGGTTCAACCTCCTGGTTTGGTGAAAGTCTGAGAAGCAGTCTGGTACAGTCATGCTTTTTTTTTATGGAGTTGTGTATAGCGAACATGACAACACACATGTTGGGTGGGTGGAAGCGGGAGGGGGCCAGCATTCCGCTGGTGATGTCCCCTTTTCTCGAGAAAGACTTAAAAAAAAAAAAAAAAAAGTGTGGGCGGGGTTGGGAAGAAGAGCCTCTCCACGGTAGATGGAAAGAAAAACCTTAGAAAAAATTAAAAAAATGCCTAATTTTTACCTTCTGCCAAATGAATATTCAAGTGTTCTGCCCAAATGGTTTGGAAGGCCTCAAAGCCCGGTAACACTGCTTATAACCTAGGTTACCAGAGTGGCCCTGCACCAGTTGCCTAGCTGGGCCAAAAATAAAATAAAATAAAATAAAATGTATTTTTTGTTTTTTTGATTTTTCCAACTTGACGAAAAACTTTGCTGTGACCCTGAGGCGAAAATTGTTCAGGCCACCCGATGTCAGATTAGACACAATATTGAATTTACCTGGACTGGTTAGTCCGATGATAATACCTCAAGGCCATCGCCCTTTGTAGAAAATAAAAATAAAAAATGTTCAGTTTATTATTCCTCATGGACCGGGACCCAGACCTCAACTGGTTGGCAGTAGGGACTGCCTGCTGTGGCCCAGACATCAGCCTCCAGAAGTGACAAAAGGACGGAGGCCACCTGGGGAAGCACATGTGGGCACTGGCTGCTTGCATGAGCACTGCGTCAGCACATTGCAGCCGGGCAGGTGGGGGGACATCAAAGCGGTGTGGATATCTGCTTGGCCAGGGGTGGCCATAGCTGGCAGCGCTGTGCAGGAAGGACGGTGGCAGGGAGAAGGGACAGCAGTGGGGATTGGCGGTACCTTGTGGTGGCCGAGGAGCACTCGAGTGGTCAAACTCCTCAGCATCAAGTGGTGAGTGGGAGAGTGTGAGAGAGAGAGTAGTCTAGTGTGAAGTGGTAGAGTGCGAGAGTAGTATAGGAGGACACATCATAGTAGGGCTACTGTGTTGTTGTTGTCTTGGTCATTAGAGGAGAGGAGTGTTTTTTTTTTTTTTTGTAAGAGACTTCAACAATCAGTGTACTCTCATTTGGTGTGCTCTCATGCTTTTGTAATTCTGCTTTCAACTCGGCTTTCACATGCTTGGTCTGCTATGAGTCTTTTGCATCTTGAAAATTGTGTTCTCACTGAATGGTTCTTTGCGTGCGTGTGTGTGTGTGTGTGTGTGTGTGCTGTCTCTTATACACATCTAGATGTGTATAAGAGACAGCAGAGAGAGAGCATGGGAGAGAGAGAGTTCTTCTTCTTCCTCTTCTCAG
>BFEA01000433.1:249331-263030 GCA_003427395.1 Chara braunii
GGCGCATTTTGGCGCCAGACCGGTAGGTGCATGCGTCGTTTCGGTCCTGCAGGTCCCAAGGCGACGCGTTGGGCTAGGTGCACAGGTACCAGGCCATTTTTAGGCCAGGCGCATTTCTGCGCCATGCTGCATCAGCAGCATGGTCTGGACGTCCAGTAGGGACCTGGACCAGCTGGGCCGTTTCTGAGGCCAGCAGCAGGTAGGCCCAGCACGACCAGCGCTACAAATAGCTGGGCAGCGGCTGGACAACGGGGAGTTCAGGTAGCTCACTTCTGGAGCGACACGCTGCTGGTTGAAGCAGCGTTATTCTGTCCCAAGCTACGGAGTAGGGAGTAGCGGAGTAGGTAGTAGAGAGGGCGGAGGCCTTACCCGCAAGCGACGAACTTACCTGGCGCCATAGCTGGGCTCCGCGCGGTACCTGCACACAACTACGACCACAGTCAGTACGGTGACAGCTACCTGCAGGTGAGATAGCAAGGAGGATGTCATCCCCCTTCTTCTTCCTCCTCCATCTCTCTCTCTCCTTTCTCCTTCTTCTTCCTCTTTCTTACCTTCTTCTTCATCTACGAGAGAGAGAGATCAGCGGTAGGGAATTCCGGCAGAGGTTAGGTTGGGCACATTGCCCAGGATCTGATTCGACATTCTGGGACAGACATTGATTGGACACTCGGCAAGGAACTATTTTTGGGACTTCGCTATTGCGATCCTGGTCTACTCCTTCGCCTCCTCTCCTTCGTCTTGTCTCTTTCCCCCATCTCTCATCCGTGGTATCTCCCCATGTATGTGTGCGAAGGAGGGACCTTTTTTCTGTGATTGCGGTCCCTCCTCCCTTCTCACATGTGTGATGCATGATGGATGTCGGGTCAGTCCAGATCAGATCAGATCTTCTCTTTTAAGTCTTCCACTGCGCCACTTTGTGCCATCTTGTATGTATCGGAATGTATAAGAGACAGGTGTGTGTGTGTGTGTGTGAGAGAGAGAGAGAGAGAGAGAGAGAGAGAGAGAGAGAGAGAGAGAGAGAGAGAGAGAGATGCTGGGGACCATCTTTTTTCCTAAGCCCTTATGAGGACTATTGTTGGGATCTTGTTGTGGTGCAGAACAAACAGGAACAGCAGAGGATTTAGTGAGTTTGCAATGAGTGCGGAATCTAAGGCTGCAGAAATGCCAGCTTATGGAAGAAATGTGGAGGTAATGTGTCTTGTTTGCATCAAACGAATAGGATAACCATCTTACTGTTATGAGTAGCCATCCCATTTTTCTGGTGATCATAAAATAGTTTTGGGACACTATTGCATAGGGTTGTGTAGCTATCCCATAGTTTTATCCGCAGTCCTAAGGCTGTGGTCTAGTGGGGTGCTGCATCTGTGTCGGGGTGGGCTTAGAAAACATCAGAGAAGGTCCTTCGTTCTCAAGCTGGGGTATGAGCCCATGCCCGGTGAAAGGGCCTCGAGGTGGATTGCTCCATTTCTATTCGTGGGGAGCAGCATGTGCCGGGAACCAGGCCCAGCTTCCCATAGTTATATCACTCAAAGAGACCAGCTTATTTGCCTGCCTTGGGCCGCATTGATTACCCTCATTCATATGAGGGGATCGACGACTCAGGTGTATGCTCGACTCATCAGCTTTGTGCCCCTTCCTCCCCGGACGCCTGTTCCATAGGGAGGAGTCACACTGTCTGACTATGCCCTTTGTGAAGCAGAGGCCACACACTGTAGCTCGACTGTTTGCTGCTGTCCCCTCTCCTGGTCCTCTGCTGTAGTTCTTGTCTTTGTTTAACATTCACGTGTCTGACTCTCGCAGGGAGGGGTAGGGAGTGTAGTGGGAGGGAGTGGGAAGCAAAGTGACACGGGGGGTGTGGGAGAGAGGTGCAGGGTGTGGGGGGTTCCAAGCTCGGGGAGGGAAGGCGAACTAGGGAAAGGGTGGTGGGTGGTAAATGTGTGGGGTGCTAGGTGTGCGTAGGGGCTCAGGAGATGGGGCCAGGCACCATCACCGTATTCGAGCAATTCGTTGAGGGCAGACTAAAGCAGCACTCCACAGGTCTTAGACTCCACTGCCTTCCTTTTGCAAGCCAATTTTTCCCGACCAACTTGCCGTCATCCTCAATGTCTGCCATTTTTTGTGTGGATCGATGCATTGCTCCTTGACCAACCTTATGTCATTTTTCTTCCTCACTTGATTCGTGGTTCCAGAGAGTTCTGGCCTCAGCTTCCATCCTGCTTTTACCGTATTTACATGGATGGTCTCACACGAGAACCTTTTCTAATGAGCTCTGGATGTGATAATGAGAGATGCATCCCAGTCAGATACATTTAGCAAAGTGCCAGCGTGAGTATGTTTGGCAATAGGTGGATTACTGACACCACGGACAATCTTCCAGGCGCTCTGGCTCTTCATGGAAAGGCTGTGTAAAGAATGGGGTGACAAGGATAAAAGACCTATGGTATCAACACTGGAAAGAATGGAAATCTGAACAGCACTTATAAACTGAACTACCATTCATACACAAAATTGCTGAGGACCTGGAAACCCTGCTATTCTCCATCCCCTTGGCATGGCTGGTCACCCTTCGAAAAGGCCCCACCTTGGAGGAGTCAGATTGGGTGGCGACCAAGGGGAATGAACAGAGAATTGGCAGGATAGTGGAAGTCAGATCAGAGGAAGTGCTACTCGATATATTCCGAAGGAACAAAAACAATTTGGTCTTCCGATTCACCCAAGAGCGAGTGGATTACCTACAGGCCAGAACTCTCCATATCGGACCTACCCCTAGAACCTGTTCACTGGTGCTAAAGGAATGGAAAATCGCAAAAAACATGCGAGCTGTGCGACGTAGAGGTCAAGTCCACTCACAGAATCCTCAGACCAAAAGTGTTGCATGCTGCGCCTGCACACGGGCCCCATTTGAGGGGCCCGACGGATGCTGAGGGCCCCCCAGGCTGCGTACCATACAGCACGCGCCCTGGAGGCCCACGGCGGCCCTTCAGGCCCTAGGTAGCACACTAGTTAGATAGGGGTAGTTTTACTTACCTTTTTGTATGTGTGTGCTGTCTCACTTTGTCTGTCCAGGTGCCGTTTCGGACTTGCAGCCCCAAGGCCGGACCTTGGGACTGGGTACACCGGAGGCAGGCCCGAAACGAGGCCAGGCGCATTTTGGCGCCAGACCGGTAGGTGCATGCGTCGTTTCGGTCCTGCAGGTCCCAAGGCGACGCGTTGGGCTAGGTGCACAGGTACCAGGCCATTTTTAGGCCAGGCGCATTTCTGCGCCATGCTGCATCAGCAGCATGGTCTGGACGTCCAGTAGGGACCTGGACCAGCTGGGCCGTTTCTGAGGCCAGCAGCAGGTAGGCCCAGCACGACCAGCGCTACAAATAGCTGGGCAGCGGCTGGACAACGGGGAGTTCAGGTAGCTCACTTCTGGAGCGACACGCTGCTGGTTGAAGCAGCGTTATTCTGTCCCAAGCTACGGAGTAGGGAGTAGCGGAGTAGGTAGTAGAGAGGGCGGAGGCCTTACCCGCAAGCGACGAACTTACCTGGCGCCATAGCTGGGCTCCGCGCGGTACCTGCACACAACTACGACCACAGTCAGTACGGTGACAGCTACCTGCAGGTGAGATAGCAAGGAGGATGTCATCCCCCTTCTTCTTCCTCCTCCATCTCTCTCTCTCCTTTCTCCTTCTTCTTCCTCTTTCTTACCTTCTTCTTCATCTACGAGAGAGAGAGATCAGCGGTAGGGAATTCCGGCAGAGGTTAGGTTGGGCACATTGCCCAGGATCTGATTCGACATTCTGGGACAGACATTGATTGGACACTCGGCAAGGAACTATTTTTGGGACTTCGCTATTGCGATCCTGGTCTACTCCTTCGCCTCCTCTCCTTCGTCTTGTCTCTTTCCCCCATCTCTCATCCGTGGTATCTCCCCATGTATGTGTGCGAAGGAGGGACCTTTTTTCTGTGATTGCGGTCCCTCCTCCCTTCTCACATGTGTGATGCATGATGGATGTCGGGTCAGTCCAGATCAGATCAGATCTTCTCTTTTAAGTCTTCCACTGCGCCACTTTGTGCCATCTTGTATGTATCGGAATGTACATTGCTTGTTGATGCTACGCTGACCTTGCATTGTCCATTTCAGTCCTTTTCATCACATTGCGGATCCTTGGCTCCCTACGCATTGTCCCATTGGGCATGCGTCAAAAAGGTTAATGTAAAAGAAATAGCTGAGGGCAGACGGGTGAGGCATCTGAACATTAGCAGGGCCAGCCTCAGACAAACAGCATGGTTCTGGGGAGCGAAGACGCGGCCAGCCAAATTTGCCTCATTACAATGGAAGATTGAGCACAGATGCCTGCCCACAAACGACTGGCTCATAAACCAGTCTTACCTGGAACACTGACGAGAAGGGCTTGACCCCCTGGTACAGAGCCTGCAAGAAAGGCTATCCCGGCCGTAAGATCAAGGAAACTCTGGACCACGCATTTCTGCAATATCTGGATGCGGTGCTCACATGGCGTTGGTGGGATTGAATTGTGAGACAGCTGGGAATGGAACTGGACTGGCCATGGGACTGGAAGGCAATCCTTCTTGGAACATGGCACTGCCCATAGGAACCTTCACCGCAAACTTGTTCTCCCTGGGAAGGAACGCGGTACTCTGGGGGCTTTGGTGGAAATGCTGCATTCATGTCATGATGGGGGTAAAGGTGGAGGGGGAAGAAGCCTCAGAAGCCATTTGTTAGTTCATATAAACAGAACTTCTCGCACAGTGGGAAAAAGATAAAGGAAAACTGCAATTTTATCGCCAAAAAAAGACATTATGAAAGAAATCAGATCAAGCACACATATCGATTTCTCCCTCACATCTGATTCTCTATCAGGGGCAATACGGGGCTGCACTATCCACACCAACCAAGATCACAAAGGTTTGGACCACGGCGCCATATCCCCCTCCCTCAGACTCACTAAGGAATGATACACAGGTAAAAGCTTTTACTACGTCAACAACGCCCTCCTCACCAGTATCATTTCAATCCGAGCTGAAAACACTACTAACAACACAAACACAACTACAACCAAATGAGGACATGTATACTAGATTCCCTGAAATCGTTAAGAACATCAGTAAAAAAAACAGCACAAGCCTCCAGAAAACTAGTGTCACAAAGAAAAGAAAGAGAAACGACCCTCATAAACGCGATAGAAATAGCAGAATTACAGCGGCAGAAACAACCAAACTCAACATTCTATGCAGAGCTACTGGACAAATCCAAGGAAGAACTCACCGAGTGGATCAAAATAAAGCTCAATGACCTACTAAGGGCAAGAGTAAAAGATTGGGAACTGAACGAAAAAATATCAAAATTCTTCTTCCAAAAGATTAAAGCTAACTCCAGGAACTCTAAAATAGAATGTCTTCAAGATGAGAATGAAAACCCAGGTACAAAAACGACAAAGCTAGTCAACCTAGCAACCTCCTTTTACAAACAACTCTATACTTCTGAAACCCCAGTAGACGGCAACAACGCGACAAAAAGAGCAAGAGAAAAATTCTTAACACATCTAGACCGATCCTTCTGTTGCTAAATCATCAGAAGAACCCATATCATTAGAAGAACTTTACACAGCCCTCAAGGGCCTCTACACAGCCCTCAAGGACCTCAAACCTAATAAAGCTCCAGGCAGGGACGACCTTTCTAAAGAATTTTGGATGACAGGTTCGTCCACTCCTCCTTAGTTTCCTCACCAGAGCATGGGAGGAAGAATCGCTAGGCCCAGACCTGAGCACGGGAGTGGTAAGACTTCTATACAAAAAAGGTAATCGAGAGGATATAAAGAATTACAGACCCATCTCACTATTGAATGTAGCATACAAAATTCAGGCCAAACTACTAGCCACCAGAATAAACCGGATTACAGGAGGATGCTTTCACCTAGACCAGACAGGGTTCATTCCAGGAACACTAATACTAGACAATGTAATGTCCCTCTGCGAATCCACAAGGATAATTAGCCAAAAACGGACTGCAACCTTGATTCTCTTCTTCGATTTTGAAAAAACTGGGATTTCCTTCAGGCCAGCATGGAAAAAATGGGAGTAGGCCCGATCTTCAGGAAATGGGTGAGAATACTCTACAATGACGCACAAGGGATAGTTCAGGTCAACGGCTTCCTCTCGAACCCCTACCCAATGACAAGGTCAATAAGGCAAGGAGACCCACTAGCCTGTCTGCTTGTTAAAAGGACTTGTTGTTCTGAAAAATATTAATTCAATGCATGTCGTAAACGAATTCGATTGAAAGAAAGCAGATAAGGTCAAACGGATTTGGTATTTTTCCCTAGGATTGATCCGTTCTATCCCGAATGACCTTATCTATATGTACCTGTCCAAATGATTTTCATTTTTTATCTCCTTCGATTTCTTTTCATCCTAGTTACCCATGACGTAGGAGATGAGAATAATTGAAACCTACTTGCGGTGAACACATCCCCTATCTCTAGGAAGCATCTGGGGCGGGGATTCGTTGCTTTAGGAGCTGACCCTGTTATCGACCCAGAATGGACTGTTCTACGGGGGGGTATTTGGCCGATTCGGTGGAGACGGCCCGACTTCTGAGATCCGAATCTTGTGCTCGGACGAGGAGGAGGAGTACCCCAGATCCTAGAGAGAGGGGCATGCAACACTTCAAGCAATGCCCCTGATCAAGAATCATCCGCAAAACAACTTGTCAACCAAGAAGATTGAGAGAGTATGGAAAAAGGTGTGAGCGCGTACAATCTTAGGTTGGCGGTAGGCTGGAATGAATGACTTGGCAACGCGTCTCATCAAGTCAAAATTGAGGTTGTCCAACCACCATGTTGGCAGCATCAATGTTATTTTCGATTAGCCAACTTCTCGTTTGCAGTTGTTTGATTGTTTTGTAGTGTTTGACCTGAGGCGGTCGGATTGTTTTTGATCTTGTGTTATTGGATGTATGAGATGATGATTTGTATTCTTTCAGTTATCTTTTCATATTGGAAATATGATCCTATCGACTACGGTCGATTCCCTTTGATGTAATTATATGTGTGGTTGTTAAAATTTTCTTTTGACGGTGTGTTTAAGGGACTAGGATGAATTGGGGTTCCACGCTTGGTTGAGACCCTCCTAATCGACCGGCGTCCGCTTCGTACCTAGGAGATCAGCGCCCTAGGAAAGGACGACGATCGGGTTCACTTGGCGTTAACTAAGCGTATCTATACTACAGCGAACGAGCAAACGCCCTCGGCTGACCTACCTATGCAATTGCATCTAAAAACTTTCGCACGTGGGTCAGTAGCTCGGTAGGGATACGCCCCTAAGGGTGGTGACAGCCCCTTAGGGAAGGAAAGCTTATGCCCAACGGGAACCTATCCTGTCGTAGGGGACCGTGGGATGTACAGCTGGCGCACCCGGCTAGAGCGGCGAAGGGACAATGCAACCGCGGCCGTCTCGGCGGCTCGCGGGATTAGTTAGGCGTCGTTCCCGAGTTGTCTCTAAATTTTGATCTTGTTAAACTCCTGCGTGACATGGTCGGGAGGGCTCCCGCCCTTTGCAAAAAGGCGGGAGCCAATGCGCTCGACAATGGGCCTGGGCCCTTTTCAGTTGGACACGTGCAGGTTGCCTTCCAGGCTCCAAGCCTTGGCCGTGTTCTCATTGGCTCGCGGAGGTTGTGTGACGACAATGCTGCTTTCTCATTCGTCAGCGACCACTGCGTGGATGTGTCGGCCTCTTGTTGTGTGTGCATAGGGCGCAACCAACCAGGCCCTTAGCTTAACTGTGCAGCGCAGCTGTTGCTTCTGAGTAGAGCCAGCAATCGCTCACGTTGCTTTGTAACCAACTGGCGTGCTGCAACTGTCTGATACCCACATACGAATAATTGTCGAAAATGGGCCTCTTGTGGAAGCCGGGCACAATGCTTGCTGAGGGCCCACAGCCTAGGACACTTGCATGTGTGTTACAGCCCCATGAGGACTCAGTCCTCGCACAATCTATTCGTGGGGGAGTAGCACATGCTGGGAACCTGGCCCGGTGTCCCATATGAAATTTTGTACAGAACATTTTGAGATACAAGAGCCATTACCTGGCTTCGGCTGAGAGAAACAAAATTCATAAAAAAACTACTTTATTCAGAAAACCATAAAAGACATACCAAATACCAAGATTCCCAAGTGATGCTCAATAGACCAAACCGAAACCTACCAAAGTCGTCATGTTCTCAATACCAGGCCTCTACCAGGCCTCACACCCCCATCAAGCTAAGTTACAGGGCAGCATAACCCTCCCCAACTCCACCCGGCTTTGTCCTGGTGACAGCCCCCGGTTGGCCGCTGGAATACTTCCCCAAAACAATTCCTCAGGTCTCTCTACCAGGCCTCACGCTCCTGTGAACACAACTTACAGGGTATTCTTGTCCAATCATTAAATTTCAGCTTGTAGTACTTTCACATTGATGCCTCCCCACCCAATTGCCCCTTGACAGATGCTATCCACCCCCCTTTTTCCCCAACTAGCCAGTCTTTACTGAGTGAGCCTTTTTTTTTTTTTTAAAAACAGAACCTTATGGCTCTGGCTCCTTTCCATTCTGGGGAGCGTCAGTCCGATTCCTATTCCACTGGCAAGTCAAATTTTACATAGTATCCAGCGGCCTAGCTCAGTTGGTTAGGCATGCACGTGGCATTCAGGAGGTTGTGGGTTCAAGCCCCATGACCGCCTGCGGCGCACCTAGTGCCAACGAACTGGGATAGTCCTCTGGATAATCCTGATCGGTATTAGCGAAGTCTATGACCAACATGGGTGTGAGTCCTCTGGATAATCCTGATCGGTATTAGTGGAATCTATGACCAACATGGGTGTGAGTGCGAGCACGAGTGGGTTGTGTGTGGTGTGTGGGAGAGTGTTGGCCATAGCCACTGCTGCTACTCGATGAGGGGTGGGGGACAATGAAAAAGGGAGGCACAGCTACTGGCAGGTCTCGGTCTTTGTGTTAGCCAGACCCCCACTGGCGGCCCCAACCCTATACCCTAAACATTAGGGGCAAGGGGCAACATGAAATCTCCCCTTCACAATGAGAGTAAACTATGCTTGCAGGGGTCCCCTCTAGATAGCCTTAGGAGTAGGTTGTGAAAGGCAAAAAACAGAATATGAGAGAAGAATATAGAAAATAGAGGGGAAAAAAAAAAAAAGTTTTACATAGTGGAACTCACCCACGCCCCTCCCCGTAACGGTCGGGAGGTCCGAGTAGACGGCAATGATTTCTTCCCTTGGGAAAGATGTACGACCTCTCACCCCTGCCTAGATTAGCCTAGCCAACTACTGTGCCGTTCGCTCCTCTCAGCTTGAAAGCTGTTTGGTACTACATTGCAAAACTAGAGCAGAGCACTGTGTACGTCCTTTGGTGATCGCCCTTACCAAGGCCGGCCTGAGCAACCAGGTGTTGCCCCTTCGGTCTGAAATCGTAGCAGCCTGCAGTCTGTGTGCTTGATCTTTTTGTTTTTTTTCCTAAATAGAACCTTAGGGTTCCGGCTCCTTTTCCATTCTGAGGAGCATCAGGCCGATTCCTATTCCACCGGCAAGTCAGAAGAGATTAGAATATGTACTCACTCATGCTCCTCCCCCTCATGGTGTGGAGGCCCGAAGGACAGCATTGATTCCCTCACAATGGAGGTATGTACCATTCTTCACCCCTGCCTAAGTTAGCCTGTTCTGCCGGGTCTCTGCTCGTATCCTATATTTGGTGCTTAAACCCTAAGACTTCGCTGGCTAACTCTTGTCCGTGACTTATTCCTGGCGGCCGTTTCTGTGTACCGTAGCTGTTGATAATCGTTGTAGTGGTTGCCTGTAATGTCTAAGTTAGCCTGCTCTTCAAGTTTTATCCTATGTTTGGAGTTGAAACCCTATAACCCTGCTGACTGTCTCTTGTCTATGGCCTGCTCCTGGCAGTTGTTTCTATAATGACGCTGTTGATTATACCTATAGTGGTTGCTGGGTTTGTTCTGTGATGCCTAAGTTTGGTGCTAGGAAACTACACCCTCGATGTCTGTCGTTTGCCTGTAGTCTGTTACTGGCAGTCGTTTCTGTAGTGTGGCCGTTGATTATACCTGTAGTGGTTGCTATGTAAAGACGGTGTTGTTAGAGAATAGGGAGGGGTCTGTTTGAGAACCGGTGAAGGTTTTCTGTATGGGAAAAGTGTTGCAATTTTGGGGAGGTTGTGTTGGGGGGTTTTGGATAGACTCAATGCATTGAATAATGTAACAGGAGTGTGATGGGGAGGGGGGAGGGTCATTGGAATGAACGGTGATATAAGGATGATCTCTTGGGGGTGTGGGGAGGTGGGGAGAGGAGTGGGTTTGTTGGGGAGAGAGATGGGGGCCAGAGGGGGGGGAGGGGCGGGGGGGGGATTGGACCAGTTGTGGATGACTAATGTGTGGTTGATTTGACGGAGATTGTGCGGGGGTTAGTGGAGTTGTAGGGGTGTTTTGCTGTTCTATTATGATTAGCCAATCTGTCGTTGTTTATTGTACCAAGTAGCCCATTGCCAAGTTTAGTGGTGGATAACTTTTCGATTCTTTCAGCTGTTTTGTCGGGGTCGGTGGGGAGTTGATTGAGCTGCTTCTTCCAGAGGGCATGCATCTCAGTGTCTATTAGGTGTTTGATGGTGATGAGTGGATTTACCGGGGTGGTGAGCCGGTCCTCGAAGGTGCTGTCACATCTGTTTTTCCATAACGCCCAGAGGGCGCTTTTCTTCTTTTTTTATTTTATTTTATGAAACACAGAGGGCGCTTTTCTTGATTTGGGAGGAGAGGAAGTTTTTGAAGCCTTTGAGTGGGAGTGTTTGTTTAAGGTTGACGGATAGTGTGGCTGGGTTGATTAGGAGGGGGGAGCGCCATGATGTTTCTAGAGCTTGCCAGAGGGATCTGGACTATGGGCAATCTATGAGGCCGTGATTTAATGATTCTGGAGTATCAAGGTTGCATACCTTGCACCAAGAGTCTTGTCCTGTGCTGTTTTCATGATTGCATTTATAGACCAACCACTGGTTTACTGGGGCTGCTCTGAAGGCTATCTCAGGCTGGCTAGCTTGACCGGTCGTGTGGAGAATATTGTAGACCAGGGGACTTTAAGGTGGGTGTTAGCTAGTTGTGGTTCCTCCTTTGCCCATCTGGTGCTTAGCTTATTGGAGAATAGTCTATATCCTAGTTTGGGTGTGTAGTCGGTTAATTTGTATTGGCCTTGGATGGGGGTAGAGCTAGATGTCGAATTCCATGTCCATTCCGTGGGGTCAATTTCTAGGTCACTGATACTAGTGAGAGGTTTGTAAACTCTTTTTCTTTCTCCTTCTATGATTCTGATTCTTCTCAGGTTGCTGATTATGAATGATCCAATACTTCCTGAATTGACGGGGAACATCAAGGGTGAACGAGGTCAACTCCTACACCTACACATCCTTACCACCCTCCTCTTCGCATACGGCCTCACAGTACTTATCAGGGCAACAAACTCCTCTTTTCAGGCACTGACAAAAGCAAGCAAGCATTCCAACTGGCCTCAGAAATGAAAGTTAAGTGGGCAAAAACAGTAGGTTTGGTTGACTGCAGACACCCCCCCACCCATAGAGCTAACCTACCTAGGATTACAGTGGACTGATCCAGAATCACCAATCCGTTGTCTAGGCATCAACCTCAATCTCAAAGGATGTCATTAAGCATCGGCAGCGACACTCTTGTCTTCAATGGTAATTAGAAGGCACACTTGGAAAGCCATACACACTTCAAAAACAATGATGTGGTATTCCACATCCATCTGGTTCCCTACCACAGACTTCCAAAACCAGTTAAGGAAAAAAACAGCAGCATTCCTATGGACAGGAAACCCAGATAACCAACACTTTATTCACAAGGTATCATGGCAGGTAGTCACCAGCCCAAATGCCAGAGGCGGTCTAGGGCTTATTGATCCATCCCGTCAAATACACGCCTTACAAATCAAATGGGTCATAAGATTAGCCCTCCAAGACAACCCGCACTGGACATCACTAGCCCTAAACCACATCAGAGAACTCACTCCGAATCCCTCCCTAAATAATGTGACATGCCTCTTCTGGGTTTTTAACAAAGCTTGGCCACTTCCTAAAGGGAAACAGAGACAATCTGCTTGCTTGCTTTTGTCAGTGCCTGAAAAGAGGAGTTTGTTGCCCTGATAAGTACTGTGAGGCCGTATGCGAAGAGGAGGGTGGTAAGGATGTGTAGGTGTAGGAGTTGACCTCGTTCACCCTTGATGTTCTTGATCCTCTCTATGGATATGTCCTTTCTCAAGAAGACTGCGATGGCCTCCATGACGAAAAGGAAGATCGGTGCAGCGAGGTTGCTACACTCTGCACTCTCCTCGCTGCCGACTCTGTGTCCTCCACAAGATTGGAAACATCATCGATCTCGGTTTCATTCCCGTCAGAATCAACCATCATCAATCGATTACCTTTCTTCTTCCATTCTTGTGGGGGTTTCTTCCTCCTACTGTCCATCACGGGTTGTTGTGCCCCTCCTAGCTTAGCATCCAAGTCTAAGGCCTTCTTGCTGAAGGAATCAAGAGTGTGATAATCGATGTTTCCCTCACTAACCATTAAATTTTTGATGTTTGTGTGAAGACATCTCAAATACATTGTCAGCAGAACTTCTGGATCATAGCAGACGCCGGGAACGATGACGAGTTTCTCCACGGCGGAGGTAAGCTCACGCGCGGACTTCTACCTTCTAGTATCAAGCCGAGACAACACATTAGTGGCCTGTTCGGCCTGCTGTGGGTTGTGCCATCGCATTTCTACCAACGTCACGAAGCTCTCCAATGTATGGGTCCGAGCCCAGTCGTTCATTCGCCTGCCAAATCCTCTGGACGCCACTATTCCATCTAGCCATCTCGCTGGCAATCCCTCAAGATATGATGCGGCGGTGGTCACCTCTTCCTCGCGCAACATCCTCTTTGCCCTTACCCACACGGGAACCGTCCTCAACCAAGTGTCCAGTGCCTTATCCTTCTTATCTCCTAAGAAGGTAGTGGGTGGTTTCAGTGGAATCTTGGGGTACCAAGGTTGTTGTGGTCCCATCAATGGGACCGGCTGCCCCGTAGCGGCAGCTGGACCTGATGATGAAGAAGATAGAGTATGTGCGCTTGATTCAGACGCACCACTTGGTGGAATGCCAAACTGTGGTACAAATGGGCATGTTATCGCCGGTAAAGGAGGCGACAATTGATAAGATGCTAACGACAGTATATTAGGCCCGCCTAATGCAAAAGGGACTGGTCTTCCCTTCCCAGGCAAAGCACGCACTATACGGTCAAGGGTATCCTGGATATCATCCAGTTTCCTTTCCAAGACTGAGCGCGTCATCAAGTTATTTATGGATAACTGGGTACATGACATTGGACTCCCCAAGACCATCGTTAGTGATAGAGATGTCCGGTTCACGAGTGAGATGTGGAAGAAGGCCTGCCGAACACATTGGCAGTTAACTCCAAATGGCTTCGGGGAATCATCCCGAAGCAAACGGCCAAGCAGAACAGACGAGTCGTGTGGTGCAGCATCTTGTAGCATATCAGAAAGTGAAATGCACTGAAAGCCTAGGATCTAGCAATGACGAAAGTGGCAACAACCAGCAGCATAGGTGCAACATTCACAAGGTGTCAATGTGCGTGA
>BFEA01000433.1:290009-315620 GCA_003427395.1 Chara braunii
GAGGTGGCGGAGGCGGAGGAAAGGAGATGGCGGGGGAAGGCCGACGGAGGTGGGCGGAGGCGAAGGGGAGGTGGTCCTAGGTGGGCGCAGGTGGGCGCAGGTGGGCGCAGGTGGGCGGAGGCCGAGCGGAGGTGGGCGGAGGACGAGGTCAGAGGCGATGGCGCATGCCGCTCTCTCTCTCTCTCTCACACACACACACACACACACACTAACTCTGGGCGATGTGGTGAGTCCTTATCCATCAGTCAAATGCATCCTGGGCAGACCGTCGGGGTTCAACCTCCTGATGAGTCGGTGAAAGTCCGACAAAACACTCCGTTCGGCACAGTCGTGCTTTTTTTTAGTTCATAGCGAGTATGACATACACACATACACACACACACACACAGGGGATAGGGAGGCGGAGGCGGAGAGGAGTTGGCGGGAGGAGATCACGGGAGGAGATGGCGGGAGGAGGCAGACGGGAGGTGGCAGAGGTGGGGGACGAAAGAGAGAGAGGATCTGGCGGGGGGACGCAAAGGGGAGCTTGGCGGAGGGCGAGCTGAGGTGGGCAAAGGCCGAGCGGAGGTGGGCGGACGCCGAATCCGAAGGCGGTGGCACAGGCCGCTCCCTCTCTCTCTCTCACACACACACACACACAAACACACACACACACACACACACAGGGGATAGAGAGGCGGAGGCGGAGAGGAGTTGGCGAGAGGAGATCGCGGGAGGAGATGGCGGGAGGAGATTGCGGTAGGAGGCGGACGGGAGGAGGGGGAGGGGAGGTGGCGGATGCGGGGGAGGAAAGAGAGGATCTAGCGGGGGGAGGCAGAGGGGAGGTGGGCGGAGGCCGAGCGGAGGTGGGCGGAGGCGCATGCCGCGATCTCTCTCTCTCTCTCACACACACACACACAGGGGATAGGGAGACGGAGGCAGAGGCGGAGAGGCATTGGCGGGAGGAGATTGCGGGAGGAGATGGTGGAAGGAGGCGGACGGGAGGTGGCGAAAGCGGGGGAGGAAATACAGAGGATCTGGCGGGGGGAGGCAGAGGGGAGGTAGGCGGAGGCCGAGCAGAGGTGGGCGGAGGCGCAGGACGCGATCTCTCTCTCTCTCTCACACACACACACACAGAGGGGATAGAGGCGGAGGCAGAGGCGGAGAGGAATTGGTGGGAGGAGATTGCGGGAGGAGATGGCGGAAGGAGGCGGGCGGGAGGTTGCGAAAGCGGGGAAGGAAAGAGAGAGGATCTGGCAGGGGGAGGCAGAGGGGAGGTGGGCGGAGGCCGAGGCCACAATCTCTCTCTCTCTCTCTCACACACACATACACACACACGCAGGGGATAGGAAGCGGAGGCAGAGGCGGAGAGGAATTAGCGGGAGGAGATCGCGGGAGGAGATCGCGGGAGGAGGTCGCGGGAGGAGATGGCGGCAGGAGGCGGACGGGAGGAGGCGAAGGGGAGGTGGCGGAGGCGGGGGAGGAAAGAGAGGATCTGGCGGGCGGATTCTGAGCGGAGTTGGGCGGAGGCGCAGGCCGCGATCTTTCTCTCCCTTTCTCTCACACA
Organism: Chara braunii; assembly: GCA_003427395.1. Lineage (NCBI taxonomy): Eukaryota > Viridiplantae > Streptophyta > Charophyceae > Charales > Characeae > Chara > Chara braunii. The sequence continues at coordinate 291,556 of BFEA01000433.1, forward strand.
CACACACAGGGGATAGGGAGGCGGAGGCAGAGGTGAAGAGGAATTGGCAGGAGGAGATGGCGGAAGGAAGCGGACGGGAGGTGGCGGAAGCGGGGGAGGAAAGAGAGAGGATCTGGCGGGGGGAGGCAGAGGGGAGGTGGGCGGAGGCCGAGCGGAGGTGGGTAGAGGCCGAGGCCACGATCTCTCTCTCTCTCTCTCACACACACACACACACAAGGGATAGGGAGGCAGAGGCAGAGGCGGAGAGGAATTGGCAGGAGGAGATCGCGGGAGGAGACGACGGAAGGAGGCGGACGGGAGGAGGCGGAGGGGAGGTGGCGGAGGCGGGGGATGAAAGAGAGGATCTGGCGGGGGGAGGCAGAGCGGAGGTGTGCAGAGGAGGCCGGAGGCAGTGGTGCAGGCCGCGATCTCTCTCTCTCTTTCTCACACACACACACACACACACACACACACACACACACACACACACAAGGGATAGGGAGGCGGAGGCAGAGGCGGAGAGGAATTCGTGGGAGGAGATTGCGGGAGGAGATGGCGGAAGGAGGCGGACGTGGGGTGGTGGAAGCGGGGGAGGAAAGAGAGAGGATCTGACAGGGGGAGGCGCAGGCCACGATCTCTCTCTCTCTCTCTCACACACACACACACAAGGGATAAAAGAGAGAGGATATGGTGGGGTGAGGCAGAGGGGAGGTGGGTGGAGGCCGAGCGGAGATGGGCGGAGGCCGCGGCCTCAATCTCTCTCTCTCTCTCTCTCTCACACACACACACACACACACAGGGGATAGGGAGGCGGAGGCAGAGGCGGAAAGGAATTCGCGGGAGGAGATGGCGGAAGAAGGCGGACGGGAGGAGGCAGAGGGGAGGAGGCGGAGGGGAGGTGGCGGAGGCGGGGGAGGAAAAAGATGATCTGGCGGGGGGAGGCAGAGTGGAGGTGGGCGGAGGCCGAGGGCGAAGGCGGTGGCGCAGGCCTTCGAATCTCAAACACCACACTTGAGGTAAGACGACACCTTCCAAAAGAAGCCTAACATTCGATAGGTGAGAAACCGCAACACGAGGGCCGCAACGCCCGCTTTCTCCCCCACCCCCTCCCCTTGCCACACCCCTCTTAATGGCATGCGACTTCTTTTGCTTTCCAAGCGAAGCCGCAACAGGTCATCTTGTTTCGTTCTTTCATTGCAATCTGCTGTCTGCTCTCAGGTACTGACGTGGCACCCAGGTAAGTGGGAGGTGCCGCATGTGCAAAATGAAACGCGTTTATTAACACGCGCGATATATACCACAAATCTAAACATTGTAGTATTGCACGTGCGAGCAATTGTCCGTTGAAGATGATGACGTGGCTGCATTGAAGATTTCAAGATGCCGGCAAGAGCTTTGTTGGCAATGTGCTGACGTGGCGCTGGTGCAGAGAGAGATTGGTATCGCTGATGTGGCACATTGTTTATGTGGCATGCAGGGCATGGTCTGACGTGGCACGTACGTGTGTCACTATTGCTTGCTGTTGATATGTTGACATGGTATGGTAGTGTTGAGTGTGTGGCAGACCTGCATTGTTGACGTGGCATCCCTCCTAGTAGACCTTTCCGGTCCTTGTCGTTGACGTGGCACAATTGCTGCATTGGCATGCCAGGGCCGACACGTGGCATGCAAAGACTTTGCACTTGTTTGTTGAGGGTTACATTGTTTCTGCAGATGAAACAGTAGAAGCTAACCATTGATTGTGTTGCTGTGCTGGTTTTCTGCTCACCTGTTGTCTGTTCTGTGGATGCTGTGTGTACTCACAAGTGTGCTGTTGTCCTTATCACACTGGTCGTGGCGGGGTACCTGTACATTCGCTGTAGGACGTCATCACATAGGAAACAGACAACAAAGTTAGACTTAGAAATTGATTGAGAACCTGCTTCTTTGTATTTGCCTTGTTTGTTTCTTGCTGTAGGAGTTGCCTGTGTCTCGTTATTTATTATTGTCTTCTGATTTTATTAATTGTGCGGCATCCGCACGTGTAGAAAAATGAATTCCCTTGGTAAATGTCTGTGTGCGTCTATCCTGACGCGGTTCATTCGTCTTCTTTTCTTCCCTATCCCTCTCATAGTCTATGCCGATGAAGAAGGGGGAATCTTAGGACGCGTAGTCACATTGACGCAAGAAGGCAAACATTAAAAGGCCTTCTTCGTCAATTGTTTGGCGAGATACATGGTGCCGGTCCAGCAGTTGAACAACACGTTCATGGCCAGTTCAATCTGCGAGATGCAGAGAAGGAACTTGATACCGCAGAAACTGTTGTCCAGATGATGGAAACCGGCAGGAGGATCGAGGATCTCATAAAGAAAGGATGGATGGCCCTTGACCGGTATGTCGCCGAGGACTTTGAGAAGATGGAATGGGAAAGAAAGGAAAGGAAAGAAAAGAAGAGAAGAAAGAAGAAAGAGAGGAAAGGAAAGAACTTTGGTTGTTTGTGGTGGAGGAGAACGTCAGGCAGTTAGAACATACATGGAGAGAAGAAATGAGAAATCCGAAGACAACAAGAACAACATGAAGAAGAGGAAAGAGTAATGGAAGAACTTAGGCAAAGATTTCATTACGAGGAAGCAGGTAGCGAGCTTGCAACCATCCTTCAATCTATCATGATCTACCTTGTTTCCCTTGAAAATAAGATTGACCACAACACTGCCTCGTTAGAGACTGTGACCAAACTCTTAAAGGGAAAGGACAAGGTAGGAGTTGCGGAGGCGACCAAGGGGGAGTTAGTAAAGAAGGAACCCCAAGAGAAGTTAATGAAGGATGCCATGAAGCAAGCTACGCCAGACAAACCCGAAGGTTCTAAGAAAGAACCTGAAAGACCGGCCAAGAAGAAAGAAGAACCGGCTAAGAAAGAGGAACCGGTTAAGGAACTGGAGAAGCCGAAAAAGAAGAAAAAAGTCAAAATGAAATTGTCGTTTACATATAACAACAAGAAGGATGAAAACTTGTTTTTATGGATTGCCGAAATCCAGACTTACTGTAGCACCACACCCGTTGAGCCTGAAAGTCAGGTTGCTTTCTCGACATCTTGTCTAGCAGGAGTGATCAAGGAATGGGTGCTGGCAGAGCCAACGCTGCTGGTTTCGAGGATATTGGTGAGCGGGCCAAGACCCTTACTCTCAGGCAATTTCTCCTAAAGATTAAGGAGAGGTTCCTGGATAAGACGACGACCGATAAGGCCTTTGATGAAGTCACCACTATAGGCCATATATGATGGACCTTTGTCGATGCGCTATCTCGTGAAGTGGATCGTATGTTGCAGGTACCTGGACTGAATTTACAAGATAACCAGGTTCTCTATATTTACTTACGTGCCTTGCCCGAGACCATTCGTGGACAGCTTGTGGCGGAAGCCAAGTCTAGTAAGTTTAACTATCGGTAGTTTCGCGATCTCGCTCTCCAACGATAGCAAATGACCACACACGTAAAGGGGTCTTACGCTTCAGTAGTAAAGTCAGGACCGGTTTGTGGTTATGGCAAGTGGGTCCTTTGGCGCCAAAACTGCTAGGACCACATGCTTGTACTATTTGATGATGATACGGTAGAAAAGTTACCTCTTGATGAGTCTGAGGGAGGAGGATTTAACGACAATGGTGAATCTGGGAAGGGTGATGTCACTGCTGTGATGACCAACAAGGGAGGCCAAAACAAATGGAAGAAGAAGAGGAGGCCACACTCGTTCCCTGAGCATCCTGGCATAGCATTTGGGAGGCCGTGGGAGAAGATGAACATGACGCGTGAGAAATGGCAATCCAAGATGGACAATCGCCAATTCCTCAAGTGTGGCACCGTGGGGCATGTGATAGCCTGGTGCCCACTTATTAGGAACCCAAAAGCGAGCAGCCAGTAGGAGTAGCATCTGGTCCTACTTAGTCGAAGGGATTACACGAAGACAAAGGTAAGGCACCTATAACCCCTTCTACCCCTTCGACTCTTAAGGCAAAGAATGGTTGTTCTTCCGTCCGTCGTCCAGACCAATCTGACACTGTACTCTGTTTTGTCTCACTGGACGATTCCCTTGACGAGCTTGCCAACTAACTCATGGCATTACGGAATTCGTGGGCGAAGAAAGCTAAGTCTAAGGGTGAGCTGATGATCGCGGAAATTGAGATTGCTCACATGTTGGTTGGTGCACTGTTAGATCCAGGATCGACGCGGTCTTATATCTCAGAGAAGGGAATTCGTAAATTGCATCTGGGAATGAAGGTAAAAGACTTACCTCAACCTATTACGTCTATACTGGTTGACAAGAACACGGTCACTGTCTCTCAATACGTCGACCGTGTTCAGTGTTATTTCATGACAAAGGAAAGGGAAGGAGATCCTACATGAAGTATCCTTCCTAATAGAGAAGAACTTACCCTTTGATATGATTATGGGTATGGATTGGCATGAGGAAGCCGATCGAGACGTTAAATTGAAAGATAAGATTGTCAAACTCAAGAACGAGAAGTCCGAACTACGTGTGATGAAATTGTATCATAGGTCTGGCTCTGACTCTGCTTTGTCTTTTTGTTGTATGTATTACCCAGCCTTCTGGTCGATGGTAGTAAAGAAGAAGCTGGAGTAGGAGGTGATGATGGCACTTGTCAAGCGAGTCGGTGGGTGTTCCTCGTCTTATCCACCTTCTATCGAAAAACTTCTCGATGAATACAAGGACTTGCAGACTGAGCCAACGGGAATCACTGAGCGTGCTCTTAAGCACACGATCGAGATCATTCCCGGAGGCAAGATTCCCAAGGGTCCCATCTACCGAATGTCTCCTAGAAAACTTAAGGAATTGCGTAAGCAGCTACAAGAACTTACTGAAAAAGGATGGATTCGCCCTAGCTCATGTCCTTATAGTGCGCCTGTCTTATTCGTACCCAAAAGGGAAGGTGAACTTCGTCTATGTATAAATTATCGTAAGCTGAATTCCGTCAATGTAAAAAACGCGGAGCCTCATCCTCGCATTGACGATCTATTGGATCAGTTGCAGGGGTGCAAATACTTTAGCAAGATTGATCTCAAGTCAGGGTACCACCAAATCGACGTTGCTCCTGAGGATCAACACAAGACGACATTCCGAACCAGGTATGGTCACTACGAGTTCGTGGTTATGTCTTTCGGTTTGACCAATGCACCTGCAACCTTCCAAGGTCAATGAACGAGTTGTTCCGAGAACGACTTGATCAGTTCGTAGTAGTCTATCTTGACGATATTCTAGTGTACAGTAAGACACTGGAAGATCACGAGAAACACCTACAAATGGTTTTACAAAAGTTGCGCGAGGGCAACTTCAAACTTAATCCGAAGAAGTTTGAGTTTGCTAAGCCTGAAGTCTTGTACTTAGGGCATATAGTGAATGAGGAAGGACTAAGGCCTGAAGAAAAGAAGATTACAGCAATCCGAGATTGGCCATAACCTAAGACTATAACTGAACTAAGATCTTTCCTATGACTAGCTAGTTACTACATGAAGTTTGTCAGAAAATTCTCCTACGAGAAGAGTACTGAAAAAGAAAAACCTCGGTTGTGGGATAAAGATTGTGAGTTGTCATTTTGAAAGTTAAAGCATGCTCTGACTCACTACCCTGTCCTAAAGATTGCTGACCCTTCTCTTCCTTTCATGTCCAAAAAAGACTTCCTTCAAAGAAAGTGGCCAACTCCATCTATGAAACGGAATTGTATGCCTTAGTTGCTGCACTAGATACTCGGACGCACTACTTGTTAGGAAGGCATTTCACTGTGTACTCTGATCACTCTACTTTGAAGTGGATCAAGACTCAGCCTAAGCTCTCCGACAAGTTGGTAAGATGGTCCGCTTTCCTTGACACATTTGACTTTGAGGTGAAAATCATCAACGGTAAGTCTAACGTGGTTGCGGATGCTTTGTCCAAGTGTGTAGATTTCTTTAGAACCATTGTCTCTTATCTCGATATCGGAAACGAACTGAAAGAAGAGATCTGCCAGGGTTATGAGAGTGATTCTATTTGGAGTCCTATCATTGAAACTCTACGAAAGAACCTTGAGTTGACTGATGGCTTACTTTTCTTGCTGGATAAAACCGAAGAACAATTGTGTGTTCCTCACCTAGCATCAATCAAGAGTTTAATCATTGGGGAATGCCATGATGCGGAAGGTCACTTTGGTTTTAAGAAGACGTATGCCAATGTGCGTGAACGTTTTGAGTGGAAAGAAATGAAGAAAGATGTACTGGCGTATGTGCAAACTTGTCTTGTTTGTCAAAGGAACAAGCCCTCACATGAGAATCCGATTGGACTATTGCGACCGCTGCCTATTCCAAGTGAGCTAGGTGAGTCTATCTCTATTGACTTTATGAGCTTCACTAAAAGTCGAAACGGCAACAATCAGGTAATGGTCATCGTCGATATGCTATGTTCATTTCTTTGCCTGCTGAAGCTAGAACCGAACTAGTCATTTAAAAGTTTCAAATGCGATGGGTCTCCAAGTATGGATTTCCCAAAACCATCATATCAGATAGAGATGTTCGGTTCACCATTCTACAATGGCAGAAGTTGATGGAAGTCTATGGAACCAGGTTGACCATGTCGTCAGGTAGACATCTTGAAACGAATGGCCAAAATGAGCAAATGAATCATCTTTGCCAACAACTTTTGCGAATGTATGTCCGACCTCTCCAAATCGATTGGGATGAGAACTTGCCTAAAATTGTAAGTGCCTACAATAACAATATACATACTGTTACATGAAGAATGCCGAACGCACTGCGTAAAGGATGGAGCCTAAGCGTCCCATTAATGCATTAACACGAGACCAGGTTCAAAGGCTACCCCCAGGTACATGAGAATTCGTAGTTTTATACGAAAAAGACATCAAAAAGGTTAAGGAAAACATACAGAAAGCCCAACTACAAATGATTGAACAAGCTTAATAGACATCGTCGACCTTCACAATTTCATTAAGGGGACTTTGTATGGGTTAAGTCTATTGAGGGTTGCAGCAAGGAAAACACTCAAGTAGCGGAGCCAGGGGCCCGTGGTGCTTAGAGCAGCGGAAAAACACTCAAGTAACAGGTAGGCCGGTACCGCACCCAGTAGCAGTAGATGTGCCGGGTACTCGAGGCCGAGCAGAAGAAGACAAAGTTGGCATTTTTAGAGGCCCAGTAGCGGTAGGCTAGGTCTAGGCCGGTACCAGTCCATCCAGTCTGAGTCTAGAGCTGCAATGATGTTTCCCTCCGAAAGGGAGGAGGTACCGGTTGCTTAGGAGGCCGAGCGGCCTGGAAGTCACCGCCCAGGAGGCAAGCAGGCTGCTATATCAAGAGGCCGAGGCAAGAGCTCGGCCTCATTCTTCAGTGTGCAAGTTTGGAGACACGCTGCTGGAGCGCTGGCTGGAGTGGCGCTGGGTACTACAGCGCTGGTAGGAGGAAGAAGCCGGGAGCTTCCACCTTGTCTATGGTGGAGCTCTAATGGTAGGTAGGAGGAGGAGGGAGAAGGGGATCAAGGAGGAGAGTGGTGAGGTACTTACCTGGCTATGGTGGACACCATCTTCATCAACTTGCTAGGTGCTGCATCAGGAAGGCCCCAGTGGGGTTAGTGCTGCATCAAGGAAGCTCAGGACAGAGTCAGGCATGGCGGTTGAGTGGGCAGTGGCATAGCTGCTTGATGTTGACCTTGAAGTGGGGCAGCGACATAGCTGCTTTGGGTTGTCCTTTGGAAAGGAGGATGAAGCCTCAGTAGTCCGCCATAGCCTTGACCTATATGTAGAGGAAGAGGAAGGGTGACCATGGCTATGTTGGACCTCATGTGGTGCCTGCAGTAGAAGTGGGATTCGGACATTGATTCTGGTTCAGCCATTCAACATTATTATTGTTATTTCTTGTTTTAATAAGAGGGAAGGGAAAATGAAAAAGAGGCAGGTTAGCGCTAGGGTGATGCGCTAATTCTCGAGCCGCCGTGCCGTTGAGCGCCGCACCGCCGAGCGTCTCGCCTATCGCGCGCTAGCGCTAGGGGCAGAGCCATCGGGGGCGCCGCGCGATACAGCGCCTAGGCGCTGAGCTGTAGCATCGAGGTGTAGCATCAAGGTATCTCACTGCTCAGCCCGGGGATATTCATCCCGGGAGAGGGCGACGGATGTCTGATCGATCAAAAGAAGACAATTTATCCGTCCGTTTTCCAGGAGATGCACATGAGTTTCATGAACAGAGTCAATCATCTGCTCGAAGAGGACGGACAGTAACACTATCTAGACGCTCATCTGCTCGAAGAGGACGGACAGTAACACTATCTAGACGTTAGGTCGGAGTGTGCTCCGGACAGCTACTCGTAGAGGACGAATAGTAGCTCTATCTAGCCGTTCATCCAAGGAGAATCTCGCAGCATCACAAGAGAGACCCGAGAGGAAGCAGAGGACCGAGAGAAACAGGCGCAGTTTCAAGATTCGGGCACTTTCCAAGTCTGAAGAGCCCACGACGGATTTGTCTAGATTTCGTGTCGTTTCGATTTTTTCCAATCACGGAAAAAACGGGAGGACTACACATCACGACAGAAAGACGAGGGACCCACTGGGAAAAAATACAGGAGCCAGCGGTCCTGAAGAAGAAAGGGCGTCTTCAGTAAGAACCCTCCCTGTTCGAGGCCAAGAGTACAGCATCCCTCCCCGCGGCCGACAAACGACAAAAAGACAAAGGTTTTTCGACGACAGCAAGAGCAGATACAAACAAGAGGGATACAAACAAGACATACAAATAAGAAAGACAAGCACAAGACCTATCTACAAGTCCAGATCCAGGCGAGACTGATATTGGAAGAGAGTTTAGGGCAAGACGAGACAAACTGGTGTGAACCCCCTCCGCCCTCCACTTGCTGCTCCCGCTTCCCAACCCAGTCCTTACCTCCTACTTACATCCCCCTACTACCCTAGCACCTCCAAACCCCTCCCCGTCCCATACTCAAGCGTCCCTAACAGGAACTCGCCCCCATTCCAGCGTGGCGATACACGGCCTAGCTTCAGAGCGTGAAGCTGTTCTTCATCTCGTCCCATCCCTCGCTTCACCCACCACCCTCGCGTCCATCCAAGCAGTCACTCCACTCCACCCCCATACAGTCGGCGCTTCCTGACACCTCTCCTGCTGTATAATAATAACAATAATAATAATAACAATAATTATAATAATAATAATAATTAAAAAAAAGGGAAAGAAAAAGGAGGGACCCCCCCCCCCCCCCCCTCTCATCTGCTCCGAATCCTCTAACGCTGAACTAACGCTGAACTTGCTCCCACTCCCCATAAACTCTCTCCCCCTCTTCTACAAGTAAAGCACTAAGGTTTTCCTCTCAAACAACAGAATGCAAGCCCCCAAGAACGGTCGTACCACCGCCACCTACTCATCGGCGGCGATGCGGACCTCTCAAACAACCAAGACGACCTCGAGTGTGGTTGACAACGAAGCTTTAAAATTTCTCATCGAAAAAAACAAGGTCGAAGGCATACAGGTGAAAGAGACTCTACCCAACACACAAGGCAAGGAAGAAGAAATTGTTGTCTGGAAGTACCCTGAAGAAAAAGTGGTTGAACTTGATGAATTTCACGAAAAACATGGTGTGATTTTCAGCTTTGCAAGAAGCGGAGCTGAGCTTATGCCAGCGAAAAAAAGAAAATGGGTGATTGCAACAATTAAGAAAGAAGAAAAAATGAAAAACATCAACGATGCTTTCTCGCTACAAAGTGTGGGTCGCAATTCAATCATGGTAGTGTTCAACCATGAGAAGCACGCGCTGATAGCGTCTAAAATGAAATCAAGGAATTGTAATGGCTCAGTCTGCACAATTGCAGCTTGGAAAAAGCAAACGAATCAACGGCCAAATCCTACCTACACAGTTTCATACAAACAAACGGTGATGAAGGAGAACTTCTGGGTGCAATTTGATAGAATCCAGCCAGGGTTTCATGGACTGCTGGTCGACAGATTGGAGAAACAATACCCGGCGAACAAAATCCTTAAATGGATTTTGCCAACGCCGAAGTTTCTGGCGCCCCACTGTGGCACGATGACAACAATCCTGGAAGTGAAGACTGATGATCCACCGGTCTTCCCGATGGAATGGAAATTTGCAATCCAAGATAGAGAACTGTCCATCCAAATCTCCACAAAGACCTCGCCACTCTGCTTCAGATGCAGAGAACGTGGCCACCTCGGTACTGATCCACACTGCCCCAAATTTCCAAAGAATCAGAAAGAAAGGAAGCTCCTACCCAACATGTTGGTGGAGGTAGAGGATGCCCCTGGCACATGGTTCATAGTGGATTCTACCTATGATGGGTGGGTGTTCGACGATAATCTAGAGGAACCTGACTGGGTATGGCATTTCTCAGACAAGGAGGCCACAACCAAGAAGCCACACATTTTCCCCCCGGCCGACAGTAGGTGGCAAAACAAGGCTACAGGGAAAGAAGCAGGTAATCCCACGAAGATCAATGCGATACCCCTGAATGACTCCCGTGTCATTAGGGAGGAAAAAGCAAGGGAGGACCTGCTCTGGGACCTAGAGACAGTAAGGGACCAGGCCGAACAGGAGTACAACAAGGAACCTGAAAATTTTCAAAAGCGGACACAGGAAATAATTGAGCTCAAAGAGAACGAAAGCAAAACTGAAAACGGGCAAAAAGCGGCTAACCCACAATGTGAGAACAAGAGAACCTTAGACAACAGCCTGATCAGAGAGAAAGGACAGGCTGATTCGAAGAGGAGGAGGGCTAACACCACTGAAGGCACTGAAGGCGGAGTTGCAAGCCCACAAAACAGTGTAACGGAGAAGCCTGCTAAAGACTCGGACTTTGCCATGGACGAAAAGGACAGCGATGACAGCAAAAGCTCAAGTGGCTCTGCCCCCATCAGCGACCAGACTCCCCCTCCCAACAGGTCTCTTCAATGGCTCCGTTAGTACATCGAAAAGGCAAGGAGGGAGAGGGAACACCTCTTCAACATTCGAACAACGTACCTAAAACACATAGAGAGGAATCTGAAAGAGGGCACAATCGCGGGCATCCAATCATCTTCCAACAAATACGAGTTGCTCGAAAAAGAAAAAAAGTTCTCAGAGTACGCTGCATTCAGGTACGCAGAGAAGAAAAGAGTCAGAGAACAGGGCCAGATGGATGCAAAAGAGAACAACAAGGATTCTGACGATCCTTTCCAGGATCTGCGCCCGAAGAAATGGAAAGCAACAAAAGTACAGAAGAAGCAAGACCCCAACCATGGTCAGACAGAAACTGCCAAGAAAACAGCACGCGCTGACCTTGAGCTGGAACTCGCTGTCATTGAGGCCCAAGCAGAAAAGTTGAAGAAGCTCAATGCTGCATACCAACCGGAATTCACATCCGTGCAACACATAGCTGAGGGTAAAGCCCCACATGTACTTCAACAAGCCAGATCGGCCAGGCTTACTATGATGGGACTGCGGCCGCTGTTAGCTTGGTATGTAGAGGAAACCGGTGAATGGCAAGTCGCCACACGCGATCCCGTTATTTGAAGAGGGGCAGAACTTGGTGTCGGTAATCCGTGAAAAAATTACCGACACTTATCCGTTGGGTGTGTATCAAACGATAGACTCAACGGAATTCTCTGGGGGACAAGAGATGGGAGGGCTGCATGAGGATCAGCGAGTGACCCTTATTGACCCAGCGGACCCCAGACAAAGCTCCTTCACCCCCCTGATCGCCAAGATGCCCGAGAAAACAAGACTTAAAAGAGGCATGATGTGGAGATCATGGGACACAGTTATTGCAATTCCGTATAGTGTGTTGTCAGGTCTGGGAATCCCGGTGGAGCTGCCTGCAGCCTCGCTGGCTGACATCCTAAGAGCTGGTACACTGAAAGGGGAGGCAGACCTGGAAACCAGAGCTTATGCCATGGATCTGGACTGCTTCTACAGGGATGAATTCCAGGAGGAGGACATGGAGGACTGGGCTGGCGATGAGCGCACAGACCAGGACCCCCTGGGCTCCCCGGGGAACCATGCCAGTGGCAGCATAGGAGAATATAAGATCGATGATCTGGGGGTGAAAACCAAAGTGGACCCACCCGTGACAGGTCCGAACACCTCAATCTCCACGGATCCGGGGGCCTCCTGAACGACAATTTTGCATGTCCCTAAAATTATAGGTCCACAATATGGAGGGGTTTAGGAATAAAGCAAATCAACAGGCCCCCAAATCCAATTGGAAGACCCAAGGCATCACCATACGCAGCTGGAATGTGAATGGGTTAGGAAACATCCTAAGCAAGGAAAATAAACTAAATGACATAATCAAAGGCCTCAAAAAGGAAAACAACAAGTTGGTGGACATTATATTGCTTCAAGAGACTCATCTAACGAACCACAATGATCACAAAAAAATACAGAATTTTTTTATGAGAAAGGTAGGAGGGATCAAGGATGYAGTTTGGTCCTCAGACAATAATTCTAGTAGGAAGGGAACTGCAATACTAATCCCGAAGARCTCCAAGTTCTATGGTGCRGGGACGGTAATCAACACAGGAACTGATGAGATCGAGGGCAGGTGGAGCTTTATGGACCTAAGATGGAAAGAAGAAGAATTCAGAGTGATCAATGTCTACKCTCCCAACGACCGCAACGACAGATCTACTTTCGTTGAATCCATAGGTCACCTAATTCCGCCCTTACAAGCTTGCCTAATTGGGGGAGACTGGAATGCCACTTTGGACCCGGTCAACGATCGTATATCCAGAGCAACCTCACCACAACCCTCTCAAGAAGCAGCTCCAGTCCAAAAACTCATCCTAGACCACAACCTGGTAGACCCCTTTCGCACCTTGCACCCTACTACCAAAGCCTTCTCCCTTGTTAAGAAAAATCATGCCCACCACACAACATTCTCTCGCATAGACTACTTCCTCGTCCTCGACCACCTCATGGGGACAATCAAGGAAGCGGAAATATTGGCGTTGGCGCCGTACCCAGGCCTAGACCATAAACCTATTGAGCTGATCATTAGTTTCGACCAATATATCCAAAAGGGACGCAGTTTCCACAAACTGAATAACTCGCTCCTACTTAGTCAAGAATTTCATGAAGGGATGTCGACGAGCTGGCACAATCTCAGAGGAAGCTTTGTCACACGTCAAGACAGGTGGGACTGGTTCCAAAAAAGCTACCTCAAGCTAGCTGAAACAACCGCTATAATATCAAGGAAAATGGCCAACGACAGGAAACGGAGGAAATTGATGCTGGAAACGACCCTCGGAGTAGCGGAAAAAAACTTGGCCACCAACCCATCCTCGCCAATGTACACAGAAGTACTAGAAAGGACAAGAGAAGAACTGGCTGTATGGCATCAGTGGGAACTGAAAGGACTCCAGATTAGAGCCAGAATGACCGACCTGGAACTAAATGAACAGATGTCCAAACATTTCTTTGCCAGAATAAAGGCAAACAACAGATCCAGCTCAATAGAGGGTCTTAAAGAGTTGACAGGCCAACAGGCAACTCGCACAGATAGTGAAGGGATGCTAGAGATTGCAAAGAACTTTTATAACGAACTGGATCGATCTAAAACACCAACAATCACCCCCTCCAATACCCGAGCGACAAGGTCAAAAATGTTACAATACCTAGAAAAGACAATATCTGAAGATCAAGCTAACAAATTGGATCAACCGTTATCCATAGAAGAGCTACAGTTCGCGGTCCAGAACATGAACAACAATAAGACCCCAGGCATCGACGGACTAACAAAGGAATTTTGGGTGAAATTTTGGCCCCTAATGGGTTCGAACCTTATGGATTTCTACAACGACAGCTGGGAGAAAGAGGGTATGGGCGAATTCCTCAGTACCAGTGTGGTTACACTTGTTTACAAGAAGGGTGACCGGGAAGACATCAAGAATTACAGACCAATATCCCTACTCACACTTCCCTATAAAATTCCCGCCCAAGGCCCTAGCCTTCCGCATATTGGACATAACAGACAAATGCTTCCACATAGACCAGTCGGGTTTCATACCAGGCAGGTACATCCTTGACAATGTAATGACCCTTAACGAGGCATCCAAGAAAGTGATGGAGAAAAAGATCAGCACAGCGATTCTTTTCCTCGGTTTCGAAAAGGCCTACGATCAGGTAAATTGGGACTTCCTCGAAGCGAGTATGGAAAAAATGGGGGTAGGTCCCAACTTCAGGAAATGGGTCCGAATCCTATACAGCAAYGCCTCAGGCTGTGTTCAAATCAATGGTTTGTTGTCCGAAGGCTACCCTATCTCCAGATCAGTAAGACAGGGCGATCCGTTAGCACCGCCTATTTTCCTATTCGTTATGGAAGCCATAGCTTCTTTTCTCCGTAAAGATCCATCTATCCGAAGACTGCCTGAAATGAATGTGGGCTCCGCACACCACGTCGTATTTCCTACAGTAATCATGTTCGCAGATGATTTAACGGTGTTGATACGAGCCTCCAACTCGTCAATGGCAGCCTTAGTCAGAGCAATGGAAGCATTCAGACTGRCATCAGAAATGAAGATAAATTGGGAAAAGACGATAGGATGGTGGTTGTCTGACGAACCCGTCCCACTACTTCAAGGACCAGAGAACCAGATGTCCTGGGAGAGACYGGAGATACCAACAAGATACCTGGGGATCCAAGTGACAAAGGACGGCYCCGCCCCCCAGATGGCACAGAATCTCCTAGCCGGTCAAATCAACAAAAYGGGGAAGTGGAGTCAATCATTTAYGTCACTACTGGGTARGGCACTTAYCATTAACACGTCCATCTTCTCAATGATGTGGTACATAGCTTCAATCTGGACTAYACSAGACCAGACCATCAAAGATCTGAACAAGAAAGCCAGAGCKTACTTATGGTCAGGGAACCCCAACAAAGAAAACTACATTCCAMAGATAGCTTGGCACTTTATCACAAGAAAACCAACAGAAGGGGGATTAGGCATTATTSACCCCAAACAAGAAACGAAAGCCCTGCAAATTARGTGGGTCATTWAGCTGCTGACTAAACAAGCACTGYCGTGGAACAAACTAGCACTAGACAGCATCAGGAACCTGGCTCCAACRGAGTCCCCCACTAACATGTCCGGACTGTTCTGGATCATGAATAAAGACTGGAATCCAAGATCAGGGAGGAGAAGACTCAATACTCGCACCCCCCCAACTCCTAACCAAGCACCTCCTCCCTATTGGACAGCCCTTCTACGCATCTGGAGAGAGATCATGCCCGAGAAACGAAACAAACCCAGGTCCAAAGAAGAAGTGCTCAGGCAACCTCTCTTTGGCAACCCMTGGATCAGGGACGAGGGAGACCACCCGTGGACTCTCTCCCACAGAAGCAACAGATGGCTATCTTGGATCACACAYGGGATCTKGCSAGTAGGGGACATATGGAACGACGAAAGGAAGAACTGGCTGGACGAAAATGAGCTCAAAGCCCGTCTGAAAGGCTGCCACCACAGGGATGAAAATCTGCAAAAGATTATACARAGCATCCCGGGGGGCTGGATCGAGCTGCTAAAGGAGGAATTCACGTGGAAAGCGGGTGAGTGGGGAATCCCAATCCAGGACACCTCCCCTCAGAGGGCCTACCAATTCTCCCATCGAATATCTGGTTCAAATCCAAGAGACGTATTCACATCCTTCCCGATAGTGAAGACTAAGCCAGACGAACCKTACATCCAGAATATCAATCCCGAAAGAGAAGTTCTGAATGCGTTCACGCTTCGTAAAATAAGAACATTAGGACTCTGGCCAAAACAGATATTTCAAATAGGGACAGCAATTCAAGRCCTCGAGTTCGATCCCTCAGAATGGGCATGGCCCTCTGACAGAAACAGAACTACAAAACCACCAATCYCAATATCTGATTATACAKTTAAACTRGGGTATAAAATGYTGTTRAAAACAAAAGACCCAGACCCAATAATCAAAGGAAGATGGTGCAWGCTAATTGGTTCTGAGGCAGACCAGATAGCAAAAATTCCTTGGAAGAAATATAAAACGATAAGACCCATAAAAATCAGAAGCATRYAGTRGCTCATAACATACGTGGMACTACCGGTTAACCAGTGGCTACAYGTGAGAAGGAAAAAGAACAATCCAACCAGCTYGGGTGTCTGCACAGTCTGCTCAGACCAGGAACAGGAAGATCTGATACACTGCCTAATCAACTGTAAAGAAGCCACAKATTATTGGGCAAGAGCAGCAGCCCTTTGGGACAGTCTTTTCCCATCTCCCCTCCCGGAACATCCCCTACAACTGCTCCTCTGGACTAATTTACCMTCTAATTTTGGTAAGCCAGAGAAAGTCTGGTTCGGGTTGATACGCAAGGTCACACTATGGGCCATATGGAAAGAGAGATGCAGCAGAACTCTGGACAACACGAAGAACCCGCGGGRGAAAGTATGGGCAGCGACCAAAGAGATGATTGAAGCAGAAATCCGCTGTCATTGGAGGAAGGTCAAACTGTGGGTGCAGAACARTCCAGAGTCAGAACAGGTGACTYTGGCCAAATTCAAACGGSTCTGGTTGGTAGGGGAAAAAGTGGCATGGCTAAGTGGGCAGGTTTTAAGATGGAAAGAGTGGCATAACTCGGTCAATTCTGTTTCCCAGCAGAGTACCCAGATTCAAGAAGAGCCAACTCCAATTTGGGCCTAGAAGAACATCCAAGATACACGCGGGACAGACTGCAGCSGATGGTTCACATGAGATATATCACAGAAGACCTCAGGGGTCGACTTCAGGCGGAAGGAGGTACTCCATTATGGGCCCAGAAGAGCAGCCAAGACTTACGCACGGCAGGCAACAGCCTGTTGTCTCTCATGGATAAGATGCAAAGRATCAATCGTGCCTAGGGTTTAGGKYTCAGGGTTGAGGCTTTCGTTTTGACAGGAACAAAGACARACAGGGTCTACAAGGTTAGRAATCTCATGGAGATCAGCAGCGGGGTTTTAGGTTTTTAGACGGAGTTGGCAGCAGCCACAGCTTCTCAGTCCTTTCTTRCTAGTCATGTTGTATCTGACAGGCTCCTTTAGTAGTCCTGAGAGGGAAGATGGAAGCAAGGCAAGCTGACAGTCAATCCTCCACRATGWTGGAGTAATCAATGCTGATCAGGGTTCCTTCGGCCAGACGGAAGGAAGCGTGAGGGTGTTCTTTGATGTAATTATTTTCCTGACTTGCCGGTGGAAAAGGAACCGGACTGATGCTCCCCAGAATGGAAATGAAGCCAGGGCCATAAGGACCTGTTTTTAAAAAAAAAGAGGGGAGGGAGAAGAGCCTTGTCATTGGTCTATGCTGGAGTACATCATCTTCTTCTTCTTTCTTACTTCTTCTTCTTCTTCTTTCCCTCTCTCTCCTCTCAAGTTCATTCATTTCTTTTTGCAATTGGATGGCATTGTACTTCCTGATAAATGGATACTTCGAAATTGGCCAGGATCGTAACATTATTATCATTGTTGACGTGGAGAGGGAAGAAGCCCGGAGAAGGAGAGGAGTCTGAAGGGATTATTACTGTGTGATCTTTCATCTTCTCCTGTGTCTGTTCCCCCTCCACTCTCTTCTTTTGATGGTAATGAGATACTGTTTGAGATATCACTTCACCATTTGGAGACTTTGATGCAGATAATGAGACTGCTGATGTTTGACGACTTCTGAGTATCTGCCAGACTGGGTTCGTTACACTGACCTGTTTGCTCCATGCTTTAAATTGGATTTCCTGAGTTTTCCCCTGTTTTCCCGAAAAAAGAATAGAGAAAGGGATGTATGGGATCTGGTGTTTAGCAATATGAAGAATTATAGAAGCAATGATGTAATACTTTTGTTCTGACTTCCCGGTGGAATAGGAAGTGGACTGAGGCTCCCCAGAATGGATATGGAGCCAGGACCATAAGGACCTGTTTATGGGGGGGAAAAAATGGGATGTAGAGATCGGTTTGCTAATTTTTGCCCTTGTGATGGATGGCGTGTGCGCAGATTCGCAAGGAAATTCTCCAAACCAAAACTATGCTCGAACATGTTGTGAGAGAAGTTGAGATCCATTGCCAGCTGCGTCATCCGCATGTTGTCGAGCTTTATGAGTACTTTGAAGATGTTTCCCGTGTGTATGATCATACCCATCCATCCCTTCCTAAGTTCCTACGAATCCCACCCAGTTGCTTATCTTTTTTTTTTTTCATAAATAACCGGCCGGGTGTCCCAGGTTGCCCGGGCGGGCCAGGTGCGGGCAAAGTCCCAGTCAAGGTCCTGTGCAATCTCAGCGCAAAAAAAATAAAAAATACAAAAAAAATCTGAAAGAAAACTATGTCATGCAGAATTGCAAACCAAACATCTTTTTTCTATATTAAAAGCTATACTCTTCTCTCAATTTCACCTCACATTACCTACCTACCGCTAATTGTAGGCATATTTTGCCTGAGGGTGACCACAAAATTCACAATCGAATCTGAAATGAAAATTAAGAATTAGAAGAAAAAACTAAGTTATATCATACCCCTTTACACTGTCTACGCCCCTATAATCCCCTGGGAGCCCTTTCGAACCCCCCCGCTTATACCCCATAGACACCCTTTGGTGCGATTTCACCAAACTCAAAGATCAAGGTGGATTTGGGCACGTCTGAGTGGGCGCAAAATTGTCTCATTCCCAAAAAAAAAAGAAGAAAAAAAATTAACCCCGTTTTTGGTATCACCCCCCGTGCAAGTTTGCCCGGGTCGCCCGGGCTGGGCGACTTTGGTAGCATAGCTCCCCCCTCTTTCTTTTACTCCATATCCATTCTGGGGAGCATCAGTCCAGTTCCTATTCTACCAGCAAGTCAAGGGGAAGACATCATGTACGCACTCCAATGCTCGTCCCTATTATGGTTGGGCGATCCCAGCGGGTGGCATTGATTACTTCCAATAGGAAGGTAGCCTTCTCTCACTCCTGCCTAAGGTAGCCTTCTTGGTCCTATCTCAAAGTCCTACTGGTCTTAGGTTCTTCTTGTCCAGTCCAAAGTTTGCCCTCGATGCTCTGCAGAGTAGTCACCTATAATTGCTCCTCTCAGCTGTTTTGGCTGTCTGATATGCTTGTGAACCTAGAGCAGAGACTATTTTGGTCCGCGTCAAGAGAAGTACCTCAAGTATGCGACTCAGTGACTGCCCTTTTTCTGATTCCTAGGGCCTCTGTCGCATCTGGACTGTCAAATATGTTTTTAAAAGAAAGCTGGAAACCGGGTCCAGCGTCCCTTGCATCAAAAGCACTCGCTCTACTTTTCTTTCCATTGTGGACAAAGAGCCTGAGACTGTGACATTGATTGCTGCTCAAATTTGATTGCTTCTTATGTAAGGATTGACTGCCAGGTCTGTCAGTGCCTCTTGAAATGCCAGCAGGTCTGTCAGTGCCTCTTGAAATGCCACTTGGTCTGTCAGTGCTTCTTGAAATGCCACCAGGCAGAGCTGGTCATCCCCCACAGCTGGTCATCCCCCTTTACCAATCCTTCGACTTCTCCCCTAGTAAGATCTCGACTTCTATTATACTGCTCAGTGCTCTTGTCTTTCAGTTCTTGCCATGTTCTTGCACAATACTAGCCGTCTTCTTTGCATGGTGTGTGACCTACTGGATGCGCTTTTCTGCACTCACCCTCGTGGAAGCTGCAGAACACGACCCAGACAGACCAGTAAAGCTGACTCCGGACTGTTCAGTGTCATTTTATTTCTTCGCTAGTGTGTGGTGTTTGACATGCCATCTCACAGTCTGCTTTGCTCTTATGCAGTGATAGCACCTTGTACCAATGATTGTGAGAAACTATAGGCAAAGGTGCAATTACGGTTGTTGCATCGGTGCACAGTTTATAGTTGCTTTCATTTGTTTTCTGTAGCTGCACAGTCCAACCATTAGCAAACAGCTGATGACTTTAAATCCTGATGGAATCGGATGAATATTTTGTGCCCAGAAACACGCCTGGGTGCCCATCCGGGAATGACCCCGGGGCAGGGTCCCGGGCAGGCTAACCACAAAAAGAAAAGAAAAGAAAAAAAAAAGGGGAAAAAATTATGTTGTGTAGAATTGCAATGCAAACGACTTTTGGCTGAGGGTCACGTCAGAATTCCTCACAGAATCCGAGATGGAAAAGAAAATAACGGAATCACTCTAGGGCACCCCACTCTAAACGTATTTAGCCCCTCTAAAACCAATTTATACCCCCCTTCCCCCCCCTCTTCTGCAGGGAAAATGAGCAGTAGCGAGATGACAGAATCCAGATAGCACAATCACATTGAAAGCAAGGAAGTCCCACAGTGTCCAGAAAGCAGCATTGCACCAATAGTACACCAATGGAGAATCAAAACACCAAAACCGAATGTCAATGAGAGCTTACTCTCGTCCCCACCAGCATCCGTATCCAGGCCCTATCTCCCTACTTGGTGCTCGGCGCCCAGGCTACTCCCTACACAGCTACTTCCTGCCTACGAATTGACAATGCAACTGTTGACGTCAGCAGCCACCGAAGTACTTGAAAATGTCGACCAATGCAGACCATCGCCAATACCAGGTATGCGCCCTCACATCATCATCCTCATCTCTCCCACTCTCTCCCTGTCCTTGTCTTCCTCCCACGTTTTCTCCCGCATCCACGAAGACCACCACCACCTCCACTGGCTGTCCAAGCCAAACCTGGGCTATGTAGGGCTGGCTATGGCACTGCCCTCAGCAGCGCCCTGCCCTCTTCACGTGCACACTGCCTGGCAACTAGCGCTAGCGCACAGTGCACAGCCCGCGAGCGCACGCTCAAGCAGCGCTGCCGCATGTGCTGCCTAGTGCCTGAAT
The DNA here is from genome assembly GCA_003427395.1 of Chara braunii. Classification (NCBI taxonomy): domain Eukaryota; kingdom Viridiplantae; phylum Streptophyta; class Charophyceae; order Charales; family Characeae; genus Chara; species Chara braunii. The sequence continues at coordinate 312,359 of BFEA01000433.1, forward strand.
GAGCCCACCAGTGGCGAGCTCTTTCCTTTATGGAAAGTGCTCGCCCAGTTTGCTGTCTGGCTGGGCCTCGTGTGTTTCCAGTAGCTTCTGTGCTCAGGCTCATTCAGACAGTGGCCTGGGACCGAATTAGTTAGGCCTGCCCAACCACCCAGGAGTATCGATGCGCAGTGCGCAATGCGGGATGCGCTGCGCGGCACTTGGATGCGCAGTGCGCCAGTGCGCCGGGGCGTGCGCGTGCCGCGCGCATTTGCGCACATGGTGCGCTTGGGCATGAAGGGAAGGGGAGGACAAAGACGGAGGGAGATAGAGAGATGGTTAACGAGGGAGGGAATGCAACCCCCCCCCCCCAACTTTCGTTTTTTTTTTTGGACCCCTCGATTTGCCTGTGTGCCGCATGGCATGCGCTCGCATCATGCACGCTGCACGGTGCGGCGCATGTGCGCACTGCAGCGCCTGCCGATGCGCGGCATGTATGGTAGTAATGCCGTAGTATCCATACTTTGGACCTTTTTGTTTTCCAAAATTTGAAGGGGTAGCATCCATGCTTTGAGCCTTCTAGTTTTCAAAATTTAAAGGGGTAGCGCCTTGCCTTATTTGTCTTGTTATCATCCATTTATAAATCAGTTGCATGCGTGGACCGATTCAGCAGCAAGAGAGGTGCACGTTTTGAAGAACCGAGTTTGTTTGTTCTTTTTGAGTTTTCAGTGCTGGCTTTCATGGTAGGTTAGTTGTGTATGATTTGGGAATCATTAAAAGTTCAAACTTCGATCGCTTCTTGCTTGTCATAAAGAATTGGTTCAAAATTTTCCAAATGATTGTTTCTGCTTCCTGCAGATACCTTGTCACGGAACTTTGTGAGAAAGGAGAGCTGCTCACGTTGCTGCGCCAGGTGAGGCAGTGTGGGACTGGTTTTTGAAAGGCTGACCCAATCCGCGTGATTTCCCTGAACACTGCACCCAGTCCTTATAGGCTATAGCTGTATTTGAGAATGAAAATTTTAGGACAGATTCAAGTGCAATTTCTGGCCATTATGTTTGGGGATAGAGTAGTTGGTGTGCACTCCTCGCATGTTGTGCAACAGCCCTGCTTCTGAGGAGGTCCATACTTTTTCAGTTGGTCCAGCAGTCACCATATCTTCCTTTTTGTTTCATGTCTGCAGGGGTTGGCCCGATTTTGAAGGAGGCAGTGGGTGTTTAACCGCTTGCGTGAAATTGTTCCCCCTGAATTAGACATTCAATTGTATGACAAATTTGAAGCTTCTCAATCAGAAAAACATCCGTTCCAGACAGCCGGATCTGAAGCTGAGCAGCCCAGCAGAGCCTGCCAGACCTCCAACCCAACTACATATCTGTACTTTTGTGGTAATTTTATGTAGTTAGTAGAGGGGTTGATGACCTCTTTGCTTCTTCACCGACAAAACAAAATTGGAAAAGAAAAAGAAAAACAGAACGTATAAGTAGATGGATGTGAGCGAGCAAGTTCATTCTTGGTTTTTGTGCTTGTTGCGGGCATAGCTGCCAGACTGCATGCATGCAATGCATTGTGGAAGTCTTATATCTCATGTTGGATTTCATCTCTTGTGCGAGCTTGGTGTGCTGAATTGTCTCATCAGTGTGAAGTGAGGTGCTGTTTGAATTGTGGGATCATGGCCCTCCTCTCCCCCTGGTCCTCCCAAAAGAATGTGGCAGAGATGACATCTTGACTTGGACAAGGTGAAGTATACCACGCTTCAACGCATTTACTGGGACTGAGCTGCTGAGTGGACTGACCGACTGGACTGGTAGACAAACTGGGCCTGTTGGACCTACAGGACCTGCGGCTATAACTTAGCTATCCTACCTATGGTAATGATAATATGGTACATAAACCAGAACTTGGGACAGGATGCTGATACACGTGAAATCCTTTCAGGAGAAAGCCAGCCATTCTCCACACATCTTACTACCTCAGAAAAACAGAATCTCAATGTGCCGTACGCACGAAAACCAGAGCTAGAAAGGAGGAGAAAAGGCAGTGATGGTCTCCATGTCCTTCTGCTCTCCCCTCTCCTTTCCCGCGCCGACTACTATTCCATCTATTCCTCCTCTGTATACCCCAAAAAACGCAGCGGGCGACTCAGAAATGACAGCACATTACAAGAAGGAAGAACTACACCTCTGCCCACCCTTTTTCTCCATCGGTCAGCTCTCCCTCCAAATGCTCCTCTGCTCATGCCTCCGCCACCCTCCTCTCTTCTCAGCAGCTCACAGCAAGATCTCTCTGTCGGGAAATAAAAACTGCATCATATGATTGAGAGGAAGCCAAAAGACGGGAAAGACTGAGGCAACAGGGAAGAAAACCTCTTTCTCTCACGCACATCCCCAAACACACACAGTCTGCTAGGATTGCAGGGCTGGTGACACTTTTGTCAGGGGTATCGCTAAATCTGGTGGACGTGGTGAGTCCTTAATACTCCTTATCCATCAGACTGTCGGGGTTCAATCTCCTGATGAGTCGGTGAAAATCTGACAAAACAGTTTGCACAGTCATGCTTTTTTGTGGAGTTGTGTATAGTGAGCATGACAAAACACGTGCGAGCAAGCTATTCACCTGATGATCTTTCCTGCTCTTCCCTGTGCACATGCACACTCTTCGCCTCTCTCTTCCGTGCCGAGAAAGCAAACAGCCCAGTTGAGGGAAACATAAAGTACACAGCTAGTGGAGAAAAGCACACACAGGAAAAGGAATGAAAAAAGAATGCATGAATGAAATAAACATGTAGTACTGCCCTCTCTGTCTCTCTCCCCATCTGTCTGTCTGTCTGTCTGTGTCTGTGTCTGTGTAAGTGTTCTGTGTCTGTCTTTGTCTCTGTCTCTCTCTTTCTCTCTCTCTCTCTCTCTCTCCTCTCTCTCTGTGTGTGTGTGTGTGTGTGTGTGTGTGTGTATATATATATATCCCCCCCCACACACCCACCCACCGCCTATAGTTGTCTCTTAGGTTGTTGCCTCTAAGCGACGCATCACTCAACCTCCTCCTCATTCCAAATCTTTTTTGTGTTGCTGAGGTGGTGACCTCCACCTCAATGTCAATGTTGTCTTCTGCACAGCATCGTGATACCCTCTGCTCCTGATCCTCTCCCACCTCCTTCGTCAATGTCATTGCACAGCGTCTTCTGCCATCCTTCTCCTCTTCCCTAACCATCACCATCTCTCTCTCTCTCTCTCTCTCTCTCTCTCTCTCTCTCTCTCTCTCTCTCTCTCTCTCTCTCTCTCTCTCTCTCTCT